>JAHLSL010013815.1:640948-660381 GCA_025920805.1 Petroica traversi | reverse complement strand
GGGCTGGAGCCCCAGGAGAGGCTGAGGGAGCTGGGAAGGGGCTGAGCCTGGAGCAAAGGAGGCTCAGGGGGGACCTTGTGGCTCTGCACAAGTCCCTGACAGGAGGGGGCTCAGGGGGGTCGGGCTCTGCTCCCAGGGAACAGGGACAGGAGAGAGGGAACGGCCTCAAGTTGCACCAGGGAAGGTTTAAATTGGAAATCGGGAAAATTTCTTCATGGAAAGGGCTGTCCAGCCCTGGCACAGCTGCCCAGGGCAGGGCTGGAGTCCCCATCCCCAGTGGGATTTAAGAGCTGAGTGGATGTGGCACTTGGGGACATGGGGCAGTGGTGGCTTTGGCAGGGCCACTGTCAAGGCCACTGTCACTCGCCTGACTTGGGGAGTGTTTCCAGCCTAAGCGATTCTGTGGTTCTAAACAGATTCAAACTGCCCAAATCTCCACAACAAATGGCTTAAGAGCTCCAGGCCAGGGGTCCCGAGGTGTGACAGGGACACCGGGAAGCCCTGGGGCCTGCCCAGCCTGCACCCCAAACTCAGTAACTCTTAATGGTTTTCACCCACTTGTTTGGGGCTCCTTTTTTAGCTTCAGTAGTGTCTGCAAAGCTTTAACCACTTGTGTTAATGGTGAAAGGTAACCAAATTCGTGCAGCTCAGCTGGGTCACCACAAGGGTATCAGAGCCTGTTGGCTGCCAGTGCATCCATCAGTGAAACCCATGGCTGTTCTCTCTGGAGAGAGCCTTGCAGTGATGCCCAGCATCATTCCTTGGGGCTGTTCAGCCTGGAAAAGAGAAGTTTGCCTGGAGAACTCACAGCACCCTCACGTATTCAAAAGGGCCCACAAGTAAGCCAGAGAGGAGCTCTCTGTCAGTAACTGCAGGGAGAGGACAAGGAGGAATGGGAGAAATTGAAAGAGGGGAAGTTTATGTTAGATATGAGAAAGAAATTCTTTGCTGTGAGGTTGTTAAGACACTGGGATATGTTGCCCTAGGAGGTGGTGGGTGCTCCAACCCTGGAAGTGCTAAAAGCCAGGTTGGATGGGGCTTGGGGTAAATGGAAGGTATCCCTGCCCATGGCAGTGGGGGTCAGGTTAAACCCCTTAATATTCCATGATTCCATGAGTGGGAAGCCACAAGGTGGGAATTTTGGGGGGGGCGAGAAGGTCAATTCCAGATTTGCTGTAAGTCTGTTGGATATTCCTCTGGTTTTTTGCTTTTGCCTTCTTGATACTTTTCCTTATTATTTATCATTTATCTCCACTTCAGGCCACTTCCTTTGCACCTGAGGTCACATCTCCCTACCATAGCAGTTGTATCTCCAGAGTCATGCTCATCTGCTGGACTGGAAGGGTTTCTGCACTCAGTGATGTAGGTGTTATGATTCAGTGTTTTGGGCACAGCTCCCATCTCAGCAGGGTTGATATTCCCAGGAGACAGATGAGACACAATATTTAGACATTCTACAGAATGAGGACTCACAGAAATCCCTCTCTTGCCTCTTTTGTGCCTGGATTTTCCCAGCTTGAAGCAGACCTGTGGCTTGAGTTTTTGGTAGCATTTTCACTGGGTTCCAAACGCTGGAGATTTGAGCTGGTCGTGAAATTAACAGCGAAGTGAAATGGAGAAGATCCCCTCTGCAAACAAAGCCAAGCATCTGAGAGATTGCCATCATGTTTTTGAAAGATAAGGTGTTCCAGTCATATTGTACCTGGAAACATACACTGACTATTCAGCCAGCACAGCACTTGCTTTGTGGAGGTTTCACTGCATTCAGAGATATTTTTTTTTTCCCCCTATGAAGAGTCAGTTAATTCAGCTCAGTTTTCATAAGGATTTGCGTCAGACATTCCCTTCACCTCTCCTCTGCTATGGATTCATGGCTCCTTCTCCTCCTATCTCCAAGGCTGATTCCTGATACATCCAAATCTCCCTTCTGTGTCCCCAGCCTCCTTGTGTTGGCCTTCTGTCTGGAGCAGCACATGCTGTGCCTGGTTCAGGGATGTGTGTGCTCTGCCTGGCCAGCTGCCTGCCCCTTATCTCCTGCCAAGGAAGCCAAACAGTGCTGATAAGGGCTGAGCTCTCCCTGCCTTTCTTTTCACTTAACAACATGTGTCTCTTCTAATGCAGCTGCTGTTTGCCATGAAACTCGACAGACTTTGCATTTCCAGAAGCTCCACTTCTCTTTCAGGTGTGGTTGGAATTACTCAAAAAACTGGCAGGCTTACAGTGGGGGACCCTAACACACACATACACACAAAATCCAACATTTGCATAAACCTTTCTCTAGGAAATGAAACTGCAAGCAGCAGGATGAAGAAAGCAAATGGAAGAAGGCAGCAGCATCAGGGATGTAAATCCCAGAGTCCAGGTTACCTGAGAATAAGGGTGGCTGAGGAGAAGGCAGGCAGGCAGGCAGGATGTGCATCTGCTCTAGAAAGAGCTTCCAGCCACATGTCTGCACCTCCAGGAAAAGCATTGATTTAAACTGGATGATAGAATTTTTTTTTTTTTTTTATTTTTTTATGAGGGTGATGAAACACTGGCACAGGTTGGCCAGAGAGCTGGTGGGTGCCACATCCCTGGAAACATTCAAGGTCAGGTTCAACAGAGCTTTCAGACACCTGATCTCATTGAAGATATCCCTGCCTTTGGCAGGGGAATTAGGCTGGATGACCTTTAAAGGTCTCATCCAAATCCAAACTATTTTATAATTCTGTGAAATAGTACCTCATGTAGTAAAACAAATTGCAAGACTCAATCCCTGACACCAAAGCTGGATATTGCTATGTCCTGTTAATAATCACAAAATCCTAGAGTGGTTTGGGTTGAAAGGTTGGAAGTTCATCCCATTCCACCCACCTGCCATGGGCAGGGACACTTTCCACTGTCCCAGGTTGCTTCAGTCCCCATCCAGCCTGGCCTTGGGCACTGCCAGGGATCCAGGGGCAGCCACAGCTGCTCTGAGCACCCAGGCCCACCCTCAAAGAGAAGGATTTCTTCCTAAAATCTAATCTAAATATTTTCTTTTTGTAGTTTAAAACTATTTCCCCTTCTTCTTTCACAATCTGCTGTGTAAAAAGTTGCTCCCCGTCTTTATAAGATCCCCTTAGGTAGTGAAAGCCCTCAGTGAGCTCTCCCTGGAGCCTTCTCTTGTGCAGGTGAGCACTTCCAGCTGTCCCAGGCTGGCTCCAGCCCTGGCAGCATCTCCATGGCCTCCTCAGGACTCTTTCCAGGTCCCAAGTTTCTAAACCACAGAACTCAGCACATTTTGGACATTAGCAATTAGGTACGAATGGCTGCCAGTCCCATTTGGATTTGAAGTTCCAGTGTGAGAACATAAGCATCTCCCTCAAGGTTTGTGAATGTGTGGGGGGAACTGACATCCTCACAAAGGTTGTTTATGTGCAGAGACAGGAACAGCTCATGGTATCTGTAATCTGTCTGCTGGAAGGAACAAAGGAGGTTGAGCAACTTGGTTTAGTGTAAGGTGTCCCTGACTGTGGAACAAGATAATCTGCAAGGTCCCTTCAAACCCAAACCATTCTGTGCTTGTATGGAATAACCTAAGACCTGAAAAAACAGGATGAAGCAGTAGCTGGCTAGGCTGTGCTACAGAGGATACATGTTGACTTCCCAGAGCATGTGGCCAAAAGAAATTCATCATCAGATAACTTCAGAGACACCTAGGATTTCTGAATGACCCAACACTAGCAGATGGAGGTAGAGAAAAGTGCCAAGTGCAATGCCAGGAAGACAGGTCTTGGAGGCAGAGCAGATCGTTTTTGTGTTAAAGTCATTATTACCAACATGTCAAAATTATGTTGAATCGAATATGTTAAACATGTGATACTGAAAAAATGGAAGAGATTTGAGCAGAGTTGTGATACAAAAAGATCAGCCAGTATGTTCCAGACAGGGAACAATGTATGACTGGGGGAATCCTCACCCTGGTCTGCAGCTTCCTCATGAGGGGAGCTGAAGGCTCAGGCACTGATCTCTTCTCTCTGGTGGCCACTGACAGGACATGAGGCAACAGCTGCAGCTGTGCCAGGGAGGTTTGGGTTGGAGATCAGGGAAAGGCTCTTCCCCCAGAGGTGCTGGCACTGCCCAGGCTCCCAGGGAATGGGCACGGCCCCGAGGCTGCCAGAGCTCCAGGAGAGTTTGGACAATGCCCTCAGGGATGCACAGGGTGGGGCTGTTGGGGTGTCTGGGCAGGGACAGGGGTTGGACTCATGGTTCTTGTGGTTCCCATCCAAGTCAGGGTATGCTGTCTACTTCTGCATATAAAAACAACCACAGATCCATGGAAAACCACTGTTAGGTGTTACTAGATTTCTTAGCTCATTCTGTTGGAGAACTGCTCTGTATTTCAATAGGTGCTTTGTCACTTACATCACCAGCTTCAGTGTTGCTTCCCTTTCTCTAAATGCCATCCGAGCACATTATTTTCTCTCCAAACTTACATGGAAGTAACTTTCCTTTTGCACAAATCTGCAAAAGATTGTGAAAGAGGGAATGGCACTGAATCTGGAAGCTGTGAAAGGGACAGATTCCCCTTCACTCTGCACTACTTCATGGCCAAACATGGAAACAGCCTGTCCATGCCATTGCAGGACTGCCTGCAGTGTGGGAAGCACTGCAACACTGGCAAAAACCACCCCTATTGTTGGTACCAGTATGAAAAAACTCCTCAATGACTGAGATTGTGTCTCCCTCAGAGGGTTAAATATGGATTCAGACCTTTTTTCCTTGTATCTCATCAAGCCTGCACACAGCCTCATGCTGTATGAGTCCTTCTGGCAGCACAAAGAGGGTTAAAGAGAAAACCACTCTGCTTTCCCCATCACATCATGAGGAACATGTCAGTTGATTTTCAAGACAAGTAATGTCTGGCGTACTGTCAAAACAGGCATTGCATTAAAGTGACTAGAGAAGAGCTTTAGCATCATAAATTTAAATAAAGCCGCTGCACAAGGGATAAAAATCTCCAAAATAAACAGCAACTTTACTCAGTCATACCAGCATAAATTATATGCTCACAAAACTTCTCAAACTTTAAAAAAATACTGCAACCTAGAGGAGGGAATAACAGCAAAGTACATTAAAAAGGCATTGCATATTTCTGTAATTCTTGTCTTTTTGATAATGAAATTAGTCAGTATTTCAGTAATGAAATGAATAACCTCTGAAACCTTGAAACTCAAATCTGTTCACTACCTCTTCTGAAATGCAGAAGTGTGTTTCCAATATTACACAAATCTCTGTCACTTCAGACTGGCCTGTTGGGAGATTTCAAAACAAAGCCAGAAAGAAAAAAGAGGAATCCATTCCACAGTGAAAAAAATATTGACAAAAAATAAAAGTTGACAGCTCTTGATGTAAGCCTGCTGTGTCTGTCCTATCCCCTTGGCAAAGAAGACTTAAGAAATAACCACTATTCAAAATAATACACTAAAAGCAAAGTTCTGCCTTTCTGACCCATTGTTGCATGAATTGGTTGGTGTTTGTGGTGTAAAGTACAGTGCTTTTATCAGATGGAATGGAGTTAGACATAATCCTTAGACATGACATCCCCCTTGAGACATTCAGAGCACAATGAGGAGACCTAAATATCTGTTCTTAATTTACACTGTGTAATTTTGATGAGTAAATGATTTAACTGCCTTAACTTACCTTAAATTCCTTAGTGCCTTTGTGCACATATACCCAGTTGCCCGGAGTAACCAAAAGGATAATGAATTGACAGACAACTTTGGCACTATCAGACACTCAAATTTTTAATTCCTTTGCTCCATTATCTTCCCTGATTTTGTGCTGAAATTGACAGGAAAACCCAATTGTCTTTTCCTTCCCCAATTCTGTTTTTTCTTGCTTAGAAACATTTCATGTTGCCAGCATTTCTGTTTTTCCTCAGATTATTCCTTTGTCCTTTTTTATTCTTCCAAATGCTGCACCATTCATCTGCGTACATCCTTTATTTTGGATTAGTTGATTAGAAACACATTTATGCTAACCCCAAATAAGCCACCATTAAAGTGAAATAGCCTTGTTTACAAAGAGATTTACACAAGTTTATCTCTATTGACTTAAATAAACAAGCGTAATTTGTGAGTAGGCCTGGGGGACAATAGCTTTGTTTCTGAATTAATGGTAGGCCTTGCTCCAGGAAGGATTTGAGTACATGTTTAAATCTATGCAGTGAATAAGCCAGTGGGACCAGTCATGGAAACAAAATTCAGCATAAATGCAAACCTGGATTTATTTTTCGATCATCTTTATTTCATTTTTCTGTTTGCTTTTTCCAGGAAGCTGACATTAATTCTTTACGCTGAACTCTGCAAAATAATCAAGAAAAAATAGTTTGTGCCTCTGTAGGAAGGATCAAAATAAACCAATTTATGCCATGATCAGTTATTGCAATACAGTCTGTTTCTGTTTTACGCTGTGTAAGATGCACTATGCTAATTAAGCATATGTTTGTATAGATTAGTCTCAATGAGATTTACCCCAGTTTTCTACACCATCTGTGCAAGATTGGTAGCTGAGTTGGGAGTGATCTCTGTATATATTGTCTGAACTAGCTGAAGAAGTGTTTAGAACACTTTGAGATAGAAGTTTTCTTTTTGTTATTACTGGTCTAGCAAGCCTTAACTTAGAGATTTTGGCCCTTCTCCTTATGTTTCCAAAAACTAGTGATTTATGACAATATCAATTTAAAAGTTTTGATTAAAAGTTATCATCCTAAAAGATTTATTTGATGGACCAAATAAATCAAGCAAGACTTTAAAGGACCTGACAAATCCTTTCTTGCTTAGATTCATTTAGAGATATAAAACATATATTACTGTTAAGCAGGTGAAGATAACACAAAATAAAAACGTTGCCATAATAAAAAAACCTAGCCCTTAAAAATACAGTGGGACTTTATCACTACAAAGCTGTCATGTTGTTTATTTTAGCTCTTGGCATTTATCGTGGTGGATAACTGATGCAAAAGAAGAAGAAAAAAAAGAAAGTCTATCCTTGTCACAGCGCTTGCAGCCAACTGATAGCTTTTTCTGTGTAATCCCCATGGAAGGCTGTGTCAGAGCCTCCATCCCTGCACTCCACATCACCAGGGGCAGCTTCCTTCCCCCCACAGGATCCCTTTATGGATCCACAATCTTGTTGCAGCAAAGACAGCTTGGCTCCGATGACAAACTTGGGTTGAGAAGGATCCCCTGTCTGCCTGGTGTGGTGAAAATGAGGCCTCCCTCTTTTATCTTCATGCCCTTAGATCTCGTTATACCTTTTTGTTGGTTTTGTTTTGTTACACTGATGTCTTCACATACAAATCTTTATCCTGTGTAAGTATTTGGAGACTGGGAGTGAGACACTTCTGTGGGTTTTTTTCTTAAATAAACAGTCTAGAGCAAGTTTCTTTGGTCTTTCCCTGCAAGGAGGATTTCTGAACTTTCACGTTTATCCCAAACCCTCTTTACCTCTTCAGTTTTCTTTTTAAAGTATGGACACTGAAACAATGAACATCCATTTAATTAATTTACAGTGGAATAACAGTTCTCTGTCTTTATTCAGTTGTCTTCTGTTTATGCATTCAAAGGCCCCCTTTCCACTCTGGGCTACTATTTAAAACTGGGAACAGATACAGTGACCCTAAGTCCTGTTTTAAAGCCACTGCTTTCCCAAATGCAGTCCCTGCTCCTCACGTTGAGATGTGCAGCCCTGATTCCTTCAGACAGCTGTCTTAAAAACACCAATCTGAGTGACTGCATTTACTGACTGTGCAGATTGGTCAGTAAAAGTAATTTGTCAATATTTATGAAACATGGCAGGAAGGAAAAGACTCCCAGCTTCCAGCCTCAGGCAAGGTCAGCTTTTGATTTCTCAGAGCTCCACGCTTACAGGTGAGGAAAGGTCAGACAAAGATGAGAACTTAAACGCTTTAGAGGGATATTGCTGGTGGAAATGGAAATGGAGAGCTATGTCTTCTGGTAAAAGTGACCAAACCAAAGCTGAAACTGCAGTCTGGCTGAGTTAGCTCCTTCATGCAGGTTTGACACGGCTGCAGGCAAACAGATTACAGATCATACGGTTTTACACAGCTGAGATAAGGAAATCACCACATACACACTGAAAAAGTCAGATTCAGAATTAATCAGCCTGTTGATATGTGTCACAGCAGGGAGCAGGGCAAGAATGAGCTACAAAAGGTGAAAACTTTGGAAAACATGGGAGATGACACCATGGAGTAAAAAGGAGCAGCATCTGAAATAGAAGCAGTGATCTGCAAAGGGCAAGAGACTAATGGAAGAGGCTAATATTCAATGATCCTGCTTTATGTGTTCATTCCAAGATACATTGCTTTCCAAGCCTGCACAAAGAGCAATCTGCAGCAGTTCAGAGTCTACAGCAACAGAACAAAAACAGTAACAGCCTTCAGAAGGAGCATCTTGGTCTCATCCACTGGCTTGAAGATGAAAGCAGAAAAAGTCCAACCAACCAATCAAAACCAAAAAAAAAATAGTTTGCACCTCAAGTACTATTAAGGCATTATATGAGGAATGTTCCAAGGACATTATGTCTTCTTTGCAGAATGAATGTGTCTTTCACAAACTTAAAAGCTAAATTAAAGATTTAAGCAAAGATTTAAAGCATTTTTTTTATTTTGGACTCAAGGACCCACCTTGTCCTCTTTGTGTAGTTTTGACATTAACTGTGTTCAGTGTAACCACAGACTTCTCCTGAGATAACAAAGGGGATGGATGTTTGTGGTTTGCAGGGCAGAGGCTAAGAATTTTGGCCCAAGCACTCCTGGTGGGTGATTTTATCACAGTGCAATGCTTTGGAGGACCTTGAATTGGGTACAATTGTTCCTGTTCAATCTCGTGTGTGAAGCTCATCTGAACTCTGGCCCACCAGCGAGAAAAAAAGGCCTCTTAGAAGTTAAAGAGAACAGAAGAATCATCTGGAAAGCTGTTTCCAGGATTCATCTATAGTTTAATGAGAGTTGAAAACCTCTCGATGGAGCTCAGTATCTCAGGGTTTGTGAGCACAGTGAGGATTTCAGGGCTGGCCGGCTACCCAGGCCCTGGTGGATTTTGCAATGCACCAAACTTGGCAGGTGATTACACTGTTTGGGGAGGAGGAGAGTCAGGGAATGTCAGTCTGAACTCTGTCCATTCTTAAGAAACACCGTGGAGAAATGCCTGGAGCGGTTTTTGTCCAGCAGCATTCTGTCCAGGAAGGTGCCCAGCACAAGCCCTAATGACTCTGCTGACAGGCACTGGCAGCCACAATACTCCAGGTGAGGACTGCCCTCTCCTGAGAATGCCTAGAGAAGTGACAGACAGCCACTTCGGGCTTCTTTCTGATCATCCATTCCTGGGTGCCGCCTTCTCATCCTTCAGCTGATGTTCCTGGTATTTCTCCTGCAGCCGATCCCGGGAAGAAGCACCTGCGGTGCCTCACCTACCACGAGTCAGTGCCAGACAGCTGATTGTCAGCCTACCCGTGGAACTGTCTAGACACAGTGATGTGCTGTCAAACGCACAGAGTTAACAAAGTGATAGGGGAGAATATTTTCCCCGTGAATCCTCTCCCAGTCATGATCTCAGAGGTGATTTGTGTCAGTGACAAGTACAACATTTTCAGATGAAGGCTCAAGCTGATGAATCAACTCTGCTTCTTTAAAATGTTCTAGGGTTTGGGGTTTTGGTTTTTTTTTTTCCAAAGTCCATCCCTGTCATCAGCTCAGGCTTACACAAATTCCCCAGGCACATGCAATGCTGCAGTTACAGGTAGTTTGCACTTATTTAACAGCTAATGTCAGTAGATAGTGGTCTCCTGCTGCTAGATAAAGGCAGAAGAAAATCCATGACAATTTACACTCGGCATACATTTAAAAATTAAGGCCAGTGGCTTGGGAAAAAAAAATCTATTTTTAAACAGAACATCAGTATCTCTTCTTAGCTTGCTTCCCAGCAAAAGGGTGAGGAGCAGAGAAGAGTGAGAGAATTATCCCAGCACCGTTTATGATCCAGATAGACAGGATTGTCCCCGTGAGTGAATCCTGCCATTCTCCTCTCCCGTCTTTTTGCCCTTTTCTGAGCACAAAGACTTAGTGGTGTCTGATGTGGTTCAAATCTGTGACTTGACCCAGCTACAGCCCCAGCTGCTCAGGCTGCCAGGTCACTCACAGAAAGCTTTACGTGGAAGATCTCCGTGCTCCGAGCCAGGAGCTGCATTGCATGGCCATGGCAAGAACAAAGCCTTGAGGAGGAAGCTCAAGGGAACAGGGCCAACCTCATTCCCATGAAAGAATATTTAGTTCTATAATATACACCCAAAAAAAAAAAAATACATTTGTGGGATTTACAAGCTTGGCCTATGCTGGCTTTTGAGGGTGCCTTGAGGCTGTCTCCAACACCAAATCCTAGCAGACAGAGGGTTGGATGCATTTCACCAAATGTTAGAAGTTAGACATCAAAGTCCGAGTTACTCATCCTAAAGTTTCTAGAGGACAGTTCATCTGGCCTGTTTTAGAGATTGTTTTAGGGTGAGATGAATAATAATAGGAATTTTCTCTATTTTTTCTGCACTGACTATTAATGTAGCCTGTTAAAGTTAAGATACCTCAGGCTGCTTCATAAAATATATGCTAGGCAGCAGGCTGGGGTGCAGACTTGAGGCTTTTGGTGTTTCTAAGGGTTCCAAGCCTTGGGTTTATTTGTCCCTGTTATTAGGTTTGGGATTTTTTGTTTTGTTTTGATTTTTTTTTAATGCACTGAGAAAGAAAACCTTGGTGTCCCAAGCATCCTCAGCACAATCACAAGACAAAGCCTCAGTTCTCCAAAGGCAGCCATGATAAAGTCTAGAGGTAAAATACAAATCTGTTGACTGCCAGAATTTCTACCTGGCATGCAAATGTCTGGTGTAACACCGTAGTGCCCAGCATGGGTAGGAAAACTGCATGACAAGGCTGGGGCAGGGATTGATCTGAGAGCTCTGGAATTCCCTTCCTTGGTGATCTTGTGCAACAGCACTGCTTGCCAGCTGTTGCCTTTGCCTCCTGTTCTTCATCCTACAAGTTTTAAAACAGCTTTGTAGATTATTGTACATTTGCATTTCATTGCATTCAGGAAGGAACTAGGAAACTTCGGTGAATTTTTTTTTTTCACTTTTTGAATTTTTTCCCCCCATTTTTGTACAGTTTAATATCTGGATGTCAGGAGCTCTCTTGTAGGGGTCCTGTGAGGCAATTTCTGATTATTTTGCAGCCACCCATATCTGCCAGCTTTGTCACTGGCAGCAGCTTCATCCTGCACTGGGTGAAGGAGTTGCTGTGTGGCTGCACCTCCCTGCACAGACCCCCCCTTCACAGTAATTGTTAAATAAATTATATGCTTTATTGTCCGCATGTTAATAACTCTAATCCCACCTCCAACTACCACGTTTAGAAATGTGATTAGGGAGGATTATACCTCACCTAATGCCTGCCTAATCAGTTGTCTGTTCTTAGCTGGCCTTTTATTTCCACACACGCAACATAAGGGATCTAATCAAACATCTCGCACGCACGGAAAATGCCAAGCGAGTTAAAAATCAGTGCAGTGAGAGCAGGCAACAGCTAGAAACCAGACTGAAACACCAACCAGTGTGGTTACAGCACCCAAACTCACACCCCAAGCATTTATTTAGGCCGGTGAAAAACCCAAAGGGCTGGAGGTAGATATCCACCAGACTGGTTTTCTGGTGGCGTTTTGTTTGTTTGTTTCAGGGGTTCTTTTGGCAAAATGTTGTTTTTTTTTCCTCCCCTCATACAATTCTTGGTTTTATTTTACTTTATGTAGGAAAATGTGGATGACTTTTCCAGCAGTACTAATAAGGCTGCTGAGTGCCACAACGCTGCCCCTCAGAGCTGGTCCCTGAGCACCACTCCTCGCTCCCTATCTTGATGTGAGGTTCAGCTGCTAGGATGTGGCAGGGAACATGAAGTGACATCCTGCTGTCCCAAAGCAGTCCACGGGTGAAGCTTCAGCGAGCAGACTCACAGGGCAGGATGCCTTTCCCCCTGACAACCTGAAATCACAATCTACTCCACCTAACCAAGGTTTCACATCACACAAGCACCCAAAATAATCACCCCTTCCCCTAACAAAGACAAGGGCAGACACTCAGCGCCTTGTGGAGTTCCCCAAGTACTTTAACACAAAGAAAAATGGCTTTGTGAGAACCAGTAGGGTCTAGAAACCTTCCTAAAAGATGAAGGACTAAAAACACCTTTCCTGCCACAAGCTGGCACAACCCTGTTAGTGCTATTGGAGCAACCCCAGTTATCCAACTGAGATTTAGCTCCTCTTTCTTGGAGCTCCAGCTCTGCCTGCTTTCTCCTTCCTTTGACACATCCCCACACCCAGCAACAGCTCTTGGGCAGCCAGAGCCAAAGGGACCCCAGAGCACTGGGGACAGTGGGAAGTGTCCCTGCCTATTTGGAATGAGATTATCTTTAAGGTCCCTTCCAACTCAAGCCAGCGTATGATTCTACAGATCTGCTAGAATTAAAAATAATAATAGTAATAATAATCACATTTTCAAGTGTTTTCATGTTGTTGGCACTGCTTGTTTCAGTAAAGTTATCTCTCTTTTGCTTTTACTTTATAATAACAACACAATGCTGAGGTCTGAAATGCTGGGAGCCCTTGGTGCCATTGGTTACCAGGAAAACCAGGCTCTATGTTTAGGGGAGAAGAAAGAAACAAATATTTGGCAGAGAACTGAAATTATGTCCTGAACATCAACACAGATGCAAGTCAAAGCACGATCATGGAGAAATACCCAAGGATTTATCAATTCTGGATTAGAAAGAGGATTTCAGCCATGTATTTCAAATCTCTAATCTCGAGTGAGCAAGTAATCCAAATCCACCTAATAATATTGAATGAAGTTATAGCTCAGCCAAGTAATTACTCCCTTTTTCCTTCATATCATTCAGAATAAATATATTTCACAAACTCTCATTGGAGCATTACTTTACATTGTAGTGATTTTAACTACTGAGTTTTAAATCTGTTTTCTTGGTTGACTGAAACCAAACTTTCTCCCTATTTCTGGTTCACAGTGTTGAAAAAACCCCACTGTACAGCCTGATGCTCATGTAACCCCAGCTGCTCCCTGAACAGACCTCTGTCTGCAAATTTGCCAGCTTTGCTGCTTCAGAGGATTCCAGGAGGGGATTAAGTTTTGGAAGGACACAGATGAGTTGTGGACGAGGCTGTAGCAGCCACCTTTCTGATGGACACCTTGAAGTCTGATCTTACACAGCCCAGAGATGCTGTAAAAGCCATTCCAGCAAAGGCAGCACTTGGGAATTCCCTCTGAGGAACAATTTAACTCCGTGAAAGGGGGAGATGCTGTGCTGGGGGCTAAGCACAAGACTGAGCTTGCTTAGGCCTGGACACAAATGTAGTCTAAGTTCTGCAGTCATCAGAAGAGGAGGGAGGACCTTATCACTCTCTACAACTTCTTGAAAGGTGGTTGTATTGAGGTGGGGTTCATCTCTTTTTCCAGGCAACAACTGGCAGAACAAGAGGACACAGCCTTAAGTTGCACCAGGGAAAATATAGGTTGGATATTAGGAGAAACTTTTTTACAGAAAGAGTGATAAAATATTGGAATGGTCTGCCTGGGGAGGTGGTGGAGTCACCATCTCTGGACGTGTTTAAAAAGAGATTGGATGTGGCACTCAGTGCCAGGGTTTAGTTTAGTTGAGGTGTTGGACTCGATGATCTTGAAGGTCTCTTCCAACCTGGTGATTCTGTGATTCTGTGAATCAGGGTGTGTCTGAAGATGCCCTTTCCCTGGGAATGTCCCAGGCCAGGCTGGACAGGTCTTGGAGCAACCTGGGGTGGTGGAAGGTGTCCTGTCATGGCAGGGCATGGAATGAGATGAGCTTTAAGGTCCCTTCCAAGCCAAACCCTTCTGGGACCCTGTGGAGAGGGGTTTGTTCTGCCAGCACGGTGTGTGCCAGGGGCTGCAGCTGTCTGTCCCTCACTCAGTGCAGCCCAGGCACAGGTGGGCTCAGCCCTCTCCCTGTGCCCTACTTGATCCTGAGGAGCCTTGGATGGGCGCAAGCAGGTGGAAGCATTTGTGGAGCTGCCCGTGGCTGAGAGGATCAGGGGCACAGCTCCAAGCCCTGCTGGGGAGGGCAGCAGCCTCAGTCTGCACTCTCTGCACTCTGGGCTGTGCTGGGATTTGTCCCAGAAGCGATTTCAGTATTAGGAAAGAAAAAGTAACCAAAGGAGTGGTGACTCAAGAGGGCTGTGCCTTGGGCATGGTGCCTCCTGTGGTCAGCAGCTCCTGGGATATCGTGGAATGGCTTGGATTGGAAGGGACCTTAAACGTGATCAGGTTCCAAGGCCCTTCCACTAGGCCAGGTTACTCAGAGCCCCACCCAAATTGTCTCTGAACACATCCAGGGATGGGGCAGCCACAGCTGCTCTGGGCAGCCTGTGCCAGGGCCTCCCCACCCTCACAGGGAGGAATTTCTTCCTAATTCCTAATCCTACCCTGCCCTCTGTCAGCTGGCAAGCATTCCCCCTTGTCCTGTCACTACATGCTCTTGTAAAAAGTGCCCCTGCACCAAAACCCAATCCTGCAGTGCTCTGGCACCCTCCTCCTCCCCAGTCCTGAGCCTCTGTGCAAACCACGGCCTGCTCAGGCACAGACAGGGGTGTTCACCCTTTTCCCTGGGATGTTCCACTTCTCCCCATGCCCTCCAACCTGCCCCCTCCCCAGCCGTGAGCTCAGTACTCTCAGACTCTGCCCAGCCCTCCCTGCAGCTCCCACATCCCCTGCTGGCTCAAAAAGCTGTGCCCCACATTTTCTAACCAACGTGACACAGCCTTGGCTGTTCCTGTAGCCAAGGAGGGGTAAGTTTTGAAGGCTGGGAGTTTAAAATACTGGAGGAAAAACTGAGGCAGGGGAGGCAAACAGTGAGGGTGAGGGTGGCAGATTTGGGAGACAGCACAGGTAAAAATTTGGGGTTCAGGCCCTGACAGCTGCCAAAATTTTGCCTCTTCACCAGGACTCCAGTGTCTCCTCCTGGAGGAGCCAGTGCCCAAATGTTCCAGTCTTCCCATACACTGAGAATGGCTTTTAAGGCCATGTCCAGGAGGGCAGGAGAAGCTGAGGGCTAACACACCTCATCAGCTGCCAAATTACCTCTCCTCTCACAGAAATTTCCAGCACAGAGGCCGCCTCACCAGCTGCCTGACAACTCTCAGCACCAAGCACGAGAAAAAAGCTGCCCACTTGGTCACCTCTGCCAGTGAAAATTGCTCCCCCAGCTGCCTCCAGCTCTGTGACAGGTCCACAGGTGGCTTTTTAGCTATTGTACTTTTCTTCTCCTCTCTGCCTTTGCCAGAAATGAAAATTCAGCTGCTGGAACGATGCTGACCTGCAAATTGGAGAAAGTGCAAGGTGAATGGGGGGCAACTCGTTTGTGCCTTCCTGTACCTGCAAGGAAGAAAGCAACACCAGCAAACTTGTACTTCAAAAGAAATAAAATTAGAAAACAGTGAAATTCCTTTCCCCCACTGTTATTTGTATTTTGCTTCAGCTGTGTCTTGGGTGTGGGGATGAGTGTGAGGAGCAGGGACCTTTGAGGGCTTCAGGCTTGACCAGAGCACAAGCAGCAAACGCAGGGGCCACACTTAGAGCTGCCAGAGCGCTGCCAAATCAGAGCTGAATCCCATTTTAGGTGTGCACTTCGGAAATCCAAGCCCTCAATATTAATTTTCAGCCAGTGTTGATGTTTGTCACCTGTCAGGCTCTGGCCAAACCTCCCAAGTCTCTGCAGGAGCACCATTCCCCACTGCCCCTTCTACACTCAGCATTTAGTTGTTTTTGTCACTTGGGTTTCCTCTGCCACTCCACACCCCCATCCTGCTGCTGCTTTTAGTGACTCTGAAGATCATATTTATTGCCTGCCCACCCATTTTGTGAGCTCTGGAAGCACTTGTGCCCACGGTGGAGGGCACAGCACTCACTCTGTAACCTCCCTTCAGACCTCAGGGCAGGAGAACCAGCCCAGCTCACATCCTTTGGGGCGGTGTTGGTTTCTGCAGGGGCAGATTCGGCCTCAGAGATGTTCTCCCCCCTCACCCACTCCCTTCTTTTGGCCTTGCTTTCCTATCAGAGTCCTTTGTTCTGCAGAAGCAGCAGCCCTGGTGTCACACAACGGGGGCCACTCCAAGGCTGAATCCTGTTCTCAGTTGGTTAAAATAAATAGATTTTCCTCCCAAGACATAACAGTTTCCACTGAGGATGCCAGTGTCCCCCACAACTGTCCTTTCTTGGGCTGGAGGGGAGCTCTGCAAGGGCATTGCTGTTTGTCTGGCCGTGTGTTTTACCTTCTCACTAATGAAAACCATCTCTGTTTTTCCTCCCAGAAGCTGACACGGGCTCCCATCCCAGCTTGTCTTTGAAGTTACAGTTTCTGACTTTCTCTGTCTCTCCCTCCTACCTACCCTCCTCATTTCAGAGTCAGGGATCATCCAAGGGACACCAACTTGACTGAGAGCCCTCCAGCCCTGCAGAGCACAGGCAGACGAGACTGATGAACCCTCCATCTCCAGGGAAAAGGCTTTCAAACCCTTCCAGTTCCATCCTGGGGCACAGATTACAGCTGAGCAGGCTCCCAGGGAGGCGGACAGGCACCACTGCCCACCCCAGGGGCAGAACAAGGCTCAGCAACAGCTCTGTCCTCTCTGGAAAAACAGATATTCAGGGCTTCCCTGAGGCACAACTACTCATAATATTCCAGGAGTTCACCTTGGTCATCCTGAGCCCTTCCAGCTTGGGATATTCTGTGATCCAAATACTCATCAGGAGCCCAAAGCCTGGGGAAAAGCCACTTTGGGAGAGAAACTGCAGCTTTCTAGTAAAGTTTGGGAGGTTTTTAGTCCCTGGTGCCTTTCTAAAACCTTCTCCTCCAGCTGAACCAGAAACTGTGGGTTTGACACAGAACCCCTGTCTTGAGTGAGGATTTGATGAGCCACCAAAGCTACCAAAACTCACCCTGTAGTAAATTGTGTCTGATTCTGCCTTAGATGTTTGCCACAGAATAGGTTATTCCTTGGGCAAACCTCTCACCACCTCACACAGAAGTAACCTGGGTGCCAAGGCACCCCATACAGAGAAATTCCATGTTTTGTGTTACAGAACAGGTGATTGAACAGAGGATCTGTTTGAGCAGATAATGGCAATGATGGAAAAACCATAAAAATCCATCACAAGCAATGGTCATGGCTCAGTCTTGCTCCCTGGACATGGAAGGAAGCAAACTCAGTCCTTCAAATTTCAAGGTTCTGGTGAATTTGCGACATAAATTATTCATTGTCCTAAACAAAGTAATTCCCTTATCTAACTCATCTCTACTTGCTGGAGCAATAAACATGGCTGCAATTAATTCTGGTTCAGAAAAGCCAATAAAATGAATTATGTCCCAGAAACATTTCTTCTGCATCCTATTTTAGGACCAGTAACGAAAACACGTTGCCAGAAGCTTCTTTCAGACAGACCATCATGAATTATAAAGACACTGGAAGACAACACTCAGATCCTCCCAGGTTTGGTCCTGCAGCAGCAGAGACAACAGCTCTGACCTCCTGCCTTGGCTGAGCTCGTGGATGGGCAGGGAGGGACCTGTCCCACTGTCCCAGGCTGCTCCCAGCCCCAGTGTCCAGCCTGGCCTTGGGCACTGCCAGGGATGCAGGGGCAGCCCCAGCTGCTCTGGGCACCCTGTGCCAGGGCCTGCCCACCCTCCCAGCCAGCAATTCCTTCCCAATCTGCCATCCATTGCTGCCCTCTGGCACTGGGAAGCCATTCCCTGGCTGCTGTCCCTGCAGGCCTTGTCCCCAGTGCCTCTGCAGCTCTCCTGGAGCCCCTTTAGGCCCTGCCAGGGGCTCTGAGCTCTCCTGGAGCTTCTCTTGTGCAGGGGAACAGCCCCAGCTGTCCCAGGCTGGCTCCAGAGCAGAGGGGCTCCAGCCCTGGCAGCACCTCCGTGGCCTCCTCTGCCCTGGCCCCAGTGGATTTAAAGCCACAGCCAGGCTCCTTTCCCCTTACACTCAGAATTCCTGAGTCTCTTCCTGAGCAAGCAGCTCCTCACTTTTCCCCAGGGATGAGCCTGTACCTGCTCTCCTGACACTGAAATCACCTCCCCAGTCCTTCCCTCCCGTTCTCCCCTCACAAATCCCTCCCCATCCTGGAGCTGTGGCAGGGAACCAGCATCCCAAACAATTCAGATAATTCAGCCCCTCACACCAGGCTCCCCGCTCAAGGCACAGCAGAGTCTCAGATTAAGTGATAAACCCCAGTGCAGCCCACAGAGATGGATAAAGTCACCATTTCCATTTTACAAATGGAGGAGCTAAGGCAGAAAGATTAGCTGCCTTCCCTCAAGGAGCCTCAGACCTGGACTCAAATTAAATGAGTTTCTCTCTAAGCAGGGAGATGGCTCAGGTTACAGCTGTGGGCTGTAAATCACGGAGAGCCTGGTGCAGGCTGATGGGAGAGGACACATGATAGTTTATTAAATGTAATGAGGCTTAGGTCCCCAGTTTTGTTTGGGGCCAATGCCCTAATTTGTCCAGATAAATTGAATTTCCAAAGCAAAAAAGTGTCTTTTCAAGCATTTTCAGCAGCCTCTTGCATGGTGCTGGTGGAATCCTCTCTCTCTCTCCCTCACCTGGGCCTGTCTGAGCTACCAAGAATGCAGGAAAAACCACATTCACCCCTTTATGGGTGCAGATCTCGCCCTCCTCTCCCCCTGTGCTGCAACAGCACAGCCAAACACCCCCAATTATTTGGGCTGAACCTGTGGATCTCAGCTGGTGGTGTCCCTTTTCAGCCCCTTATCCAACACACGAGAGCTCTGGGTGTATCCACAGCCTCCTGCCTCTCTGATCTGCTGCTCCACGCAGAGAGTGTGGCCTTGGCACCACCCTGAATCCCATCCTGGGTGTTTAAATGTGCTGGGATCTTCTGTGGTGGTTGGTGAAGGCTTTGAATGCTGGGTGCAGATTGACAACCAAAGTGCCAGGGCATGAGCAGGACACTGAGGACACCTGCCCTGGGCTCCCTGCCCCTGCAGAGCAACCAGCATTTCCAAAGTGGGAATGTGACCCATTCCAATGTTTAACTGCAGAGAGATCCCTCTCCCTTGGCTGTAGGAGGAGCTGGAACACCAGTGAAACCCTTTCCTCCACCCACTGGGCCGTGCCACCCAGGCAGGATCTGCTCCCAATGTGCAGCACCCTCTGATTTCCCCCGCGGCACCTTCAGAGTTCCCGGAGCCCTGAAAATCCACATCGCAATAAATTTTGCAAGCGTCACCTGCCGCCGAATCGCTTCGGAGAAATTGCAAAGGGTCCTGCCCCCCC
>JAHLSL010013815.1:620893-640938 GCA_025920805.1 Petroica traversi | reverse complement strand
TCCTCACCGATGTCATCGTCCACCAGCATGAGGGATGGGGGTGCCTTGTTTTGCAGCTCCTGACGTGACTCAGAACAGCCTGGGAATTACACTTGGAATAAGTGATTAAAAACCCTGACTTACTCCTCCATTGCCACGCAGGGGCAATGCTCCCAGCAGCACCAGTCAGAGCTGCACCCTTCTAAATGAGAGTAAAATGAGGAGAACCGAGAGCTGGTTCTCCTCCAGACTGTTCCCTGGGTTTGTGGCAGTGGGGATAAGGGCTTGGGAAACCCTCAGAAGGGAATCACTGCACATATTCAATCACTCTCTGAACCCCAGCACAGAGTCATCTCCTTCAAAGAGCCCTCCTGCAAGATGCCAGCCTTCTCCTGGCCAGTAAATGCAGGCAGTCAAAAACCAAAGAGGCACTGCAAGCATTTTGAAATGAAGGTGCCCAGCCCCTCAATCATATGTTGTATCTATATATCAAACACTAAAATAAGCAGCTTGGATTTTCTTGGTAGGGAGGGAATCCTGGTGGGAAGAAGGAAACGATTTCAGAGGAGGAAACGCAGAGCAAAGGAAGGGTTTGAAGGGGAAGGGAGGAGGCCCCTTGTCTAGAAGCAAAAATCTACAGCAAAATAAACTTGCTCAGATGGTCTCCTGGGGATTTGTGGACTGCAATTCCAGCCACCTCCACCCACAGACGAGCAAAGAGCTGGAATTGCAGAGACCTGAAAGATCCACCCTCTGCAGTCTGTAACCACGGGCATCAGCTGGCTTTACAAATCACAATCACAAGGAGTATCTTGGCCAATTCCCTTTTATTTTTCTGAAAAGCTCCATGCTGTTGCAGCCCCATATTTCCAGGTGCTTCATAAACCTCCCCGAGCATAGGAGAAAAGCATTGTCTCTGCTTCCCCAGTTGGAAAAAAGAGCTAAGGAATTCAATTAGCATGTAAGAATGCTCAAGCCTATGTGCTTGAGTCTCCCACATGGAATTAACTCATGGAGTTCACAGCTGAGGACCAGGTAAACAAGAGGTTCCTGCCATTATTTAGTACCCACCAAAATCAATTTCATGTATCTCAGCCTAGAGTGGCTTGGTCAAGGTCATGCATGGAGCATGAGCAGAAATTAATTGTGAAGAACTCAAAGAAGATTTAAAAGGAAGGACAAAAGCACTCTCATTCCCAGATCTGAATTATTGTGCATTTACCCAAGCCTCTTCTGTCCTGAAGCACCACCCACGCATGGAGCAGCTGGACCTCAAGCTTTGCCCTTTGCTCATCAGCAGAAATGACCCCAGCACAACACTCAGCTCCAGCCTCCTGGCAGAACATGCTGAGCTGTGTGCTCCTGCCTTGGCTGCCAATTCCATATCCCAAGTCCTCTTTCTGGAGCCATTCCCACCTCCCACCAGCTACACTGTACAAGCCACATCCCAGTGGCATCACAGAATCCCAGGATCTTCAGGTTGGAAAAGAGCTCACAGACCAAGGCCTGATCCAACCTGGGCCTGATCCGCACCTTGTCCCCAGCCCCGGGCACTGAGTGCCACATTCAGGCATTCCTTGGACACCTCCAGGGATGGGGACTCCAACACCTCCCTGGACAGCCCCTGCCAAGAACTGACCACCCTTTCCATGAAGGCAGACACTCCTTGGCTATAATTTGGTTACCTGGATAACTAGCAGTCTAAGGCTCCCTATCTCCTTTTCACTGCCCAAAAACTCCTTCATTTACCTCTTCCCTTCCAGGTGATTGTCCCACCCATGCCAATCAGTCACTGCCTTCTATGAAGTTTTCAAGGATCAAAATAACAAACACCTACGGGGCTCCTTGTATTTGAAAAGGGGGGAAATCCAAGCCATTTGTTATTTTGAGTTTGTTTTTTTCTGCAAGTTTTATGAGGTAACTACCTAAAAGTCTGGATAGTTAGTGCAAGTCAGGATCATTTTACCTTAATATCTTCCACCTCCTTAAGGACAGAGACATCAGAAGAACCACAACTACTGGCTTTGTCCATTGGCTGAATGCTGCATCCTTACAATTCCCTGACCATACTATAGAGATGTCCACAGATTTTGCTAAAAGGGCATATTATCATGTTAGGCCAGCTACTATTTTTTCACTTGCAACAGCAAAAACAATCCCTGCCCCGGAACGGGAAAGAGATGCTCCACAAGCAAGGCAGTGAAAACACAAAACACAAAATCTGGAGTGACCTGCTGTGATCACACAGGCAGGTAGTGGCCACAGGAGGGAAACTCCCCAGTGTCCCCCAGGGAACCCTCACCTCCTGGGATTAATTACAGCCCTCAACACCAGCTTTTTGCCACTTGTCCTCACCTTACTTCCTCCCCGAAGTTGACCCATCTGTAGTTACCTGTTTTGCAGCAAATGTGGAGATCAGAACCATTCCCAGCTGCAGGTAAGGGCTGACTGATGCCAGGATCCAGGAGGAATCATAGATGGGTTAGAGTTGGAAGGGGCATTTAAAGGTCATCTAATCCAACCCCCTGCCCTGACCAGGACATCTTCAACTAGTCCTTGTTGCTCAGAGCCCCATTCAATTTGGCCTTGAATGCTTCCAGGGATGGAGCATGAATTTCCTCTCTTGGAACCTCAGCCAGTGTTTCACCAGCCTCATTGTAAAAACCTTCAGCCTTATGTCTACTTTAAACAGACCTTTTAGTTTAAAACTGTTACTTGTCCTATTGCAGCAGGCCCTGCTAAGGACTCTGTCCCTGTTTTTCATGTAGACCCTTCAGGCACTGGAAGGGGCTCTAAGGTCTGGTGATCCATCTCATCCCAGTCCCCTGCAAGCCAAGGGGATCTCAGCAAGCTCCAGCACGTGGCAGAGGGACACATCGTTGTTCCACACCACGTGGGGAAGTGGTGCAGCATGAATAAAAAAGTGTGTGCCTTTGTGATTGTATGTGCCTGTGTGATTGTGAGGGCACAGACTGTGCAGCCATCTCCTCCCAGACTCACACCAGCACCTCCCCATCTCCTCTAACACCAAGTACAGCCCTGCCAGGATGTAAATCCACACCAACGCCTCCATCCTTCTGCCTTCCCACTTGGGCACCACAAAATGGGAAACAGCCTTGAAATAATAACTATAATTACAGTTTGGTAGGTCTTAAATGTAGCAGAGAAAGGCAGCCCTCCTCATCGTGACATTTCCAGTATAACATGTCACGACAAATGGCCCAAGGGAAATCTGTGGAGCTGGATGCAAATATTTTGATGTGCTAATGATAAAGCTTCTCAGTACTTACTGCTCACTGCCAAAAACTGGGCTCCTCCCCATGTTTGCATCTCTACCCAGGCATGCATCGTCATCTACTGTACACCAGGAGCGAGCCCTGCAAAATCCACCTGCTCCTAGGAGTATTTATGACTTTCCACTGAAAGAGGGCTATGTTCCTTTTCTGTTCCAGTTAAAATAAAATAAAAAAATTAGAGAGTGGACAGGCAGTTAGGAATTTCTGAGGTTTGACAGCCCATAATCAGAGATGAACTCGCCTGAAATGGAAGGATACAAGCAGGAAACAAGACCCTGAACTGCTCCCCGTTCATTTTTAGCAAGCAAACCAGGTGAGCACAGCAACTGCTATTTACCCTCTGAGTCACGGGAAACAGCACCCAGAACAGATGCTTCGCCAAAGCTTTGCAAGACTAAAAAAAAAAAATTATACAAACGTTTTGAGGCAAGTCTCAGGGCTTGCAAATTCCCTGTGAAATCCAGGCTCAGGATAACGAAGAGCTCCAGGGCTGAGGTCAGGCTGCTGCCGAGCACCTGCACTTAGCAATGCATCATTGACCGAATTCTGCCCGAGGCATCAAAGCCCCGCAGACGTCACCAGCTGCACAGTCTGGCCCAGTAACCCGTAATTTCCCTGTAATCAGAAGCAACAGGGTGAGAGTTTTAGTGGCCATGCATAATGCATGTCCTCTGGCAAGGCTGGGGGAGCAGGAGATGAGCACCATAGCTGGCAGCACCAGCCACAGCACCAGAGAACTGGACCCTAAAACCCACAGAACAGCTCCAAGTGCCCTGTTACACCCCAAAGGCTCCCACTCTCTCCCTGCTCCCAGCTTTTCCCCCTGTATTCCTTATGCAGCAGTCACACCTGGATGGTTGCACTGTGCCTGGTACCTACCTGCTCGTGGGCACCTGCTGCTCCTCAGCCAGGATGAGGGCTCATATTGCTCACACACATCACCCCCTCTCTCACAGAGTATGGAAAAAGCCAGCTGAATAGTTTATCAGCCATAAGCACCACTCACTTTTCCAGAAATGACACACCCCACACTCAAAAGTCTGTGGTAGCTTCACCACACTCTATGGAATTGCTCCCTTGCAGCCTGTTGCTGCTACTTTCCTTCCCATTCCCCCTACCAATCCACCATCAACCTCCTCATCATCATCCAGGATACCTTCCTGCTGTACAGCTTCCAGTACATACCCCCTTAGTAAAGAGCCATGCCTCACCCCAGCTGTGACATCCTTATCCCCACATGAAGGAAGCTGCTTTTATTCTGTTTTCCCCATTATTCTTCCTCACACCTTCTTCCCCAGCCCACTTTGATCCCTCATTTCCTGCACTTTTGGTCCTTCCCTAAAAATTTCAGTAAATTTCAGACATTCCTGGATACCCCTGACAGCATCCTATAGCAAGTTTTACACAATCCCAAAACACTCTCCTCCCTAAAACTATAATAAATTCAGTCCACCAAAGGCAACTATGCCCTTTAGCTCACGTGGATTTCCAGAAAGAAACTTCCTCATCTGGGCACCCACAGGTGGGTTTTATTGCAAGCCAAGGCTCTACCAGGTCCCTTCCCCATGCAGAGTCACAACTCCACTGGCACAGAAAACAAACTGGGAGCACATTCCAGAGACTCCCTCCTCTGTTTGATATCAAAAAGACAAAGGACAGAAACAAGCAATCATCCAGGTCCACCTGTTTGGGACACCAGCCACAATGCCACCACGTCACACTTGGCCACACCTTGGTGAGGCAGAAGCTTCTTCAAAACGTTCCTGCAGACCAAGGCAGCTGCAAGCAGCAGGAACCTTCTGCTGTAAAAGGGCAGCCAATAAAACTCCCCAGAAATGGTGGTTAGGTCCTGATGCAGCAAAAAAATCAGGGTTTTCTGGGAGGGCCCTCCACAAGTTATCAGCCCTGATTGAACTGCATAGGGCAGTTACAGGTAATTACAGGGTATTTATATTTATAATCTTTGAATATGTTTCCTTCTAGTGGTCAGTGCTGAGCACACCCCATGCCATCACTGCTGGAAGAGGATCAGGTGAAATCATGACAAAGCTACCAAAAAACATATGAACAGAGCACCTGGGAAGCACTGGGTGCTTCCCAGTCTGACCTTGAGCCAAGACCAGTGGTGGGAGCAAGGAAAGAATGAAGATCAGAGGTTGCCAAAGCAGAGCAGACCAGACAGTCAACATCAAGTGATGTTTGCTACTGCAAATCTGCCAGCAAAGAAAAGGAAAGCCCACCTGATAAACACCTCTGGCTGTGAGACTCAGCACCTCTGGGGAAGGTGGGCAGACAGCGAGCGGGAGAGAGAGGGACAGATGGCACAAACTGGGACCTACTGGATAACATCTGCAAGAACTGGTTTCTTGCAGAAAACAGGATCTCCAACAACAGTCCTCTTTGTAAAGACAGCTCTAAGGGCTGCTGTGGAGATGCGTTCTCAAAAATTTCACCCAAAGTCGAGGTTTGCTGTTGGGAAGGAAGACTGATGTACCTCTGCCCTTGCTCAGGCTACATGTCTCTGCTCAGAGGAAGGGGAACAAGAGCCTCCTCATAGCACCAATAGCATCTCTTACTCTTTGTCTTTCTCTGCTCTGAACCTGTGCAACCTGCCAGGTACCACACACTTTTTCAACCCCTCTCCCCTACCATGCGTTAACAGGGGTGTGAGACTCTGGAACTATCTTGGTCAGATCCTGTGGCATTGCCTGTGTGGTTTTTATAAATAAATTGATGGGGACCCAAGGAGTAGAAGGGGAATTCAGAGGGGAAAGGATCTACAGCTTGAATAATCTTCGCCAGGCTCTGCCACTGTCATCAGCCAAGGACCTTCTCCCAGGATATGGGGCCACCACGAGCTCTTCCCTTGTATGTTCCTCCCCGTTCTCAGGAGCAAAGGGGTTTACAGACACAAACACCTCTGGCTCCCCAGAAAAGAAATTATTTTGGTAAGTGCACCACACCTCCAAAAGACCCATGTCCTTCACGCCACTCCATGTCCTGGCATGCCAGCACCCAACACACACAAAATACAATCTCAAGTCAAAAAAACACACTGTTAGTAAACCCTCCATCCCCTTCCCACACACTGAGTGGATTACAGGCATCACTCTCCAGGGTATGTCTGGTACTAGGTTAGCAGGGTTTAACTTTATGGCCTCAAACCCAACATTTTAAACCCAAAAGAGGAGGCGGAGGGGTGTGACAACATGCCATGCCCCAAGCTGTGCACTCCTGCACTCAGGGAAATCTCACCTGAATACTTACATAAACCCACCCAAGCCCCGCAGGTGCACCAAGGAAATTAAAACAAAAACTGAGAAAGCGGAAAAAATAAAACCTGAGAAAACGAAAATTAAACCTAAGAAAATTAAAATGCAAACTACCTCCTGCAATGTGACGGCTCCCTGGATCAGTTGCTGTACGTCCTCGGGAGTTTTTGGGGAGGACACCTCCACATCAGCCAACAACCAACCGCATCGAAATGATTGCACCCCATCCTCTGCCTGCAAAAGCTCTGGCTGGTGGGATTTTTTTTTTTTTCCTACAGCGGTTTGACTCAGAGGTCTGGCCAGACTCACAGCTCTCAAATTCGTTTAATAAATCATCTCCTAACCCCGCCCAGAAGCAAAAGGCAAATCTCTGTCTCTCAGGCACCTCCTGATTGGACTAACGTGCCTCTTGCTAATGACCCTGCGAGGAATAGCACGGCTCGAGTGACGTGTTTATGAAGATAAATATTTTAACTTCACAGTTTAGCGCTGTAAACTCGTTCCAGCCACAGAGTCTCTTTAAGTTGGTTCCATGAGAAAATGCCTGGATAATTAAATTTTTAATTTTTTTTAAATTTTTTTTTTAAAGCTATGAAATATTAATTGCAGTGAAAATACGTGGCGTGTCTTTCAGGTGCAATTAGTAGCTGCTGGTGGATGAAAAAAAACCTGGCTGGTGAAGCCCGGGGAAGGGATGGGAGTGATTTCTCCCCTCAGCAGAGGGAATGCAGCGCTCTGCCCTATCTAATCTCACTATAGCAACGGGAAGACCTTGGCAACCCCGATCTTTACAGTTATTAAGATGGGAGCGGGAAGAGTCGGGAGCACAGTGCTGAGGGATGCTCGGCTGATGAGGAAATAAAGCATCCTGTCTTGCTCAGGGGGATGCAGGGTCTGCCAAGCTCCCAGGGTGGGGCAGTAGCCCAAGGCTAGCTCCCCAAAACTTTCTTTTTATGGTGGCTTTTTAATGCCAAAGAGGAGATGTGCATCTCCCCATCACAGCCTGGAGAAGGATCTCCAACTCCTGCTGCTTGGACCTGCTGGAGGAAGCCATAGAGATGCTGCCAGGGCTGGAGCCCCTCTGCTCTGGAGCCAGCCTGGGACAGCTGGGGCTGTTCCCCTGCACAAGAGAAGCTCCAGGGAGAGCTCAGAGCCCCTGCCTATACTAAAAGAGGTTTCTAAGAAAGATGGGGACAAACTTTTTAGCAGGGCCTACTGCAATGATGATTTGAAATTTAGACAGGGTAGGTTTAGATTAGGTAGAAGGATGGAATTTTTACACTGAGGGTGGTGAGGCCCTGGCACAGGGTGCCAAGAGAAGTTGCGGCTGCTCCATCCCTGGAAGTGTTCAAGGTCAAGCTGGATGGGGCTCTGAGCAACCTGCTCTATCTCAAGACATCCCTCCTCATTGCAGTGGGTTGGAGAAGATCATCTTCCAACTCAAACTATTCTATGATTCCGTAATTCCCCCAAAGACCCAAGAAGATGCTGCTGTCGGGACCAGAGATCGAGTCTGCAGCCAGCTGCTGTCCCTCAGCCCCAAATTCAGGAAAAAGGACATGTCCAGACAGGATGGGGACAAGGAGGCTCCCCCTGAGCTGCCACCCAGCCTGGGGCTTCCAGCAACCTGCCCCACTGCCGTCTCCAGAGATTGCTCACTCTCAGTTCTCACCAGGATGATTCACCCTCAAATGCAAAGGCACAAAGTGCTCAGATCAGTTTATTGCAAAATACTACATCTTGGTGACTGCCTGGCCCAGAGCCACTTCAGTCCCAGGCTCCCAGACAGCAGGGACAGCCCCAGGGCTAACCTGGAGGCCACCAGCTCCTGCCCACAGCTTAGTCCCACCTGGACAGAGCAGAGAGCTGTGGGACTTTTCCCCTACCTTCACTAAGACCTCATTAGTCCCGTATCCCCCTAAAAGGGGATTTCAGGCTGCTAGGATATGAAAAAACAGACCCTTCAGCTCACTGACCATCCCTGAGTATTTCCCACCCATTCTGTTGCACCAATTCACTGTGACAGACACTACCACAACAGGCAACTGACTCAGGGAGGGCTGCCTGGGGACCCTTCGAGGCTCAACTTCTTCTACTACCACTCACTCTGCCAGTAGAATAACACTAATAATCCACAACAAACTTCCAAGGCAGCGTGAGTCAGTCTTTTTTGGTGGCAGAAGTTGTGTTTGTCTCTAGCACTGCTCTCACCTCAAAGTCCTGGGATCACGTTCCTCCCACATCTTCCTCCTACTATAAATTTCCACGCAAATTCGGCTGCTTCTTTCCTTCCAGCAGCTTGATCAGCCCAAAGTTTTTCACCAGACTCTAAAGAACTGCCCCACAACCCAACCCTAGCATGTTCCCAGCCCACAGCAGCTGGGACAGCCCTTGCTGCTCCATGTTACCTTCTACTCCCCAGCCAGAGGAATGGAACTTTCCTCACCACCCAAAATCCCCAGCTGACTTCCAGCCACATTCCTTATGATCCCAGTGTCAACTCCTCCACGGTTTTACCAGCATTACAACATAAAGCAGGCAACTGGGCCAACTCCAGACAGAACTAGATGCTGCTGGTCATTTTTTCCAAGGAAAAGAAAGAGAGGAAGCCCCCACAGAGCTCTGTGGGGGCTTCCTCTCTTTCTTTTCCTTGGAAAAAATGTTGGGTGAAAAACATCAGGGTAGGCAGTGTTAAAACACCATTATGAATCGAGACGCAGCAGGAAAAAAAATGTTAGATTAGACAAAGCAATATGATTCCCATTCAAGAAGGTTTAGAAAACTTTGATCTGTGATCCCCACCCCTCAGCCAGCTCTTGAGATAGTGAATATTGACCAAGTTCCATGGAGCTCTTCAGATGGTGAATATTGACTGAATTCCAAGGAGCTCTACGGATAGCGACTCATACATCCAACCCCTTAGGACTCTTCTGAGTGTAAAAAAGAGTTTATGCTCAGATTTGTATTTTTATTTTTGGAAAGTACCTCGGTCAAAACACATGGTGCCCTTGGTGCGCATTAAAACCAAAAGCTCTCAGAGATAAATGTCAAGATTTTAATAATTTGACCTTATCTGGCCAAAACCAGCATGCTGCCACCCTCGCTGTGTCCCCTCCATCCAGGGCTGCCAGCAGACTGCCAGGCCATGTCCCAGCAGTGGGAATGCTGCTGGGAGGTAAATCAAAATTCAGTGAGACAGTGTGTCATCCCAGGGGCCCGTTCCAGCCTCAGACACCCGCCAGCACCAGGGACCAGCAGGCTCTTTATCTTGTCACTGGTGACTAAGAGCATCCCTGGCATGACGGTACCACAAAAATACAGGTGACGGGAAATGGCCCTTTTCCAAGGAGGGACGGATCCTTTATTACATCCTGTTTATCTCCCATATTACTGAAGGGAAAGCCATGAAGCATGAGATCCTTTCAGGTTCCCTGAATCCACTTAGATTTTATCTCTTGGAGCTGGAGCTTTCCAGGAATGAAATAGCTGCAAGACACAGCGTGGATGAAACAAAATCAAATAGAGAGTCTCCAACATGAAAGGCAAACTAAAAGGATGACAGCACTAGTTATACGGAAGGAGAAATAAGGAGGAAAGGAAATTAAAAGCAATTAAAGGGAATTAATTAGAAGGTATGATGGAGCTATGAAAGAGGAAAAACAGCTATGCAGAGTTCACTAAATACCCCCAAACTTTTAATTGTCACACTTGGAACTGCAAGCCCTGGAGGTTCAAAACCCCCCTGGCAGTTTCCAAACGAAAAAAATTCCCATGGCTTAAACAAATTACTTCTTTGCCTCTAAGTCTGAATGGCAGACAAGATTCTGAGCTTCTACTCCAAATCATGAAGACAGAGGTGCATCCTGCTCTCCCCTTCAGGCAACTGACCAAGGTGGACAGCCCACACCACCATCGGATACCATGAGCTGGGGCTTCAAGTAGAATGTTGATATTGCAGTCCCAAGATTTGGGCTGAAATATTTGTATCTAACCAGTGTTCCTGGTAGGGTTTTCCCAGTGCCCCGGGGGTTTTGGGGCCACCGTCTGTGCTTGAAGTCACCAGGATGAGACTTGCTGCTGGGTTAGTCCTGGGGGAGACGGCTGGCACCTGGAGCATCTCACCTCTCATCAAAATGCACTGTCTGCATTTTCCATTAAACCTAACAGTCCTTTCCACAGGAACACAGAATGGTTTGGGTTGGATGGGACCTTACAGACCATCTCAACCATCAGCAAGGACGCTTTTCACCGTCCCAGGTTGATCCAAGCTCCATCCAATCTGGCCTGGAACACTTCCAGGGATGGGGCAGCCACTGCTGCTCTGAGCAACCTGTGCCAGGGCCTCATCACACCAAGAAGAACTTCTTCCCAATATTCCATCTAAACCTGCCCCCCGGCAGTTAAAAACCTGATCATCAACCCCAGTTTTGAACCAGAATGAAGTTCTAAATCAAAACAATGCCATGCAAAGGGCTGCAGAGAGCAGAAGTCCCCTGTTTCTCCAGGCCTTCCCTTTGCCAGACACCTTGGTTTTAACGCTGAGAAGTGAGGAAGTACCCTCTGGAGATCAAAAAGTTCCTTATTAAGGGAATAGTGGTGATGGCTGGGAGGAGCAACAAGAGGTGGTAAAAAAAGCAGGCAGACACTGTTTGTCTTGGCCTCCTGGACGTGTATTATTTTCCTGGGATGCAAGCTCCAGCCCCACACTGAAGGCAAGGATGCATGAAACAGAGACAGGGCTGCCTTGCCAACGTGGAGTTTGTTTCGGAAGAAACTCACCCGGCATTTCCGTGCAGGAAGGAGACAGTGGGGCTGCTGGATGGTGCCTGGAAAGCACCAGCCAAATCCTTCAGGCTTGGGCTGCAGGCACAGAGTTCATGCAGCACCCCTAAAAACCCACACGGGGAGGTGGGCAAAGTTTAAAGCTCCCTGTGGTCTTCCCATGTTCTCCATCCATCCATCCATGCTCGATTCCATCAGCTGCTGTACAGCTACACAGGGACTGTGCCAAAGGCTCTGTCCCCATCCCCTGCACCAACCCTGACACCCTCTCTGCTTCAGCCAGCACTCCCCTGCCTCTTCAGAGACCCACAGAGCCCTGCTGTGTTTAATTAAGTGACCTCACGCTGATCTACACAACAATAACCCTGTTTCCTAACATACCAGCTTCAGGCAGCTCCCTCCAGTGACAGAACCACACTACTCCATGGAAAGGGAAAACTGCACTATCAGTTACCCATTACAATTCAGAATTTTAAAAAAATATCTTCTTTGTATTAAAGGCACAGCTAATGTGACACAAAAATCAACTCATTTTTAGCACAAGTCCAGGGAGGAATTTTTTTTTTTTTTTTTTTTTTGCTTAGACTGTTTCATGCTTTGAAGTTAATTATAACCACTTAGCTTTATACATCTCTTACTTAGAAAGTTACAAGCCTCCCAGATCTCCCTGGTTTATTTGGGACGAGGGTTTGAAAGTCACAGCTGCCACCAGCCCAGCTTCCATTTGGGAGATTAATCTTCCCCAAGATGTGTCTTTGGGAAGGTCTGAATCACAGGGTTGGATCCTGCTCTTGGTTACACAGCGTTAAAAGAATTGCAAGAAGGGGAGTAAAAACAAAGCTGGGCTGGACCAAACCTCCCGCTGTGAGACTGGACAAGAATATTTGGGACTTCTGAGCAGAATATTTATGCCCTATGCAGCAAAGCAGAGCCCCGTCCTAGTGCTGGATCTGCCAGCCACTGGGGCAAGTTAGTAAAATTAACAGCAATAACCAAACTGTGATTGGGAAAAACAACAGAGCATCAACCAGTGGCCTTGCCTATGTGATGGATAGAAAGTTTTAGCAGCTGGTCCCTGGTGATGCTCATGGGGACCCTCTGCTGCTCTGGGGTGTGCCATGGATGACAGTTCTCACTCCTAAATTAGGGGAACCTCCTATTCCTCAGTGCAGAATTAACTCAAATTAACTCAAATGAAGCAATGAGGTAACATCCTATCCATCCCATGGCAAATACCAGGCACTGCTGGGACAACCAGCTTGTGAACACCCCCCTGCAAACAGCCTGCACTTCTGTCCCCTCACTCCTCCCAGCTCATCATCCATCCACAGGAGCAAAGTAAAAGCTTTGGGCTTTTAGTTAGAGAAGAGCATCAAATTAGGGTCTTGCCATCCACACTGAGAACACAGGCAGCACCTACAAGGAAGAAATAAGTTCAAGCCACCAGATCTCAGGCCAATTCAAAGTACACCCTGAAGAATCACCAGATTGTTCTAACATATTCAGACACCAAAGGGACAAAAGGAACTGCCTGGCCAGGGAGGATCTGCAACAGCTTCAAGGGAAGGGCTGCACTCACAGCGGAGCTGGTATGAAGAGGCACCAGTGTGCAATGCCTCCTTCCTGGCTCTGCTGCCTGTAACATGCAGGGGAAACACAAATCAAGAGTAGGTTTTGTGCTGGAGTAGAACCTGCTGAAAGATCTTCTCAGTGCATCTCAAAGGCAGAGGACTTTCAGCAACTGTCAGCCTGAAAATTGAGGAGGGAATTGCGTGTGGTGAGGTTCTGCTGCAGGTTAGTGCACGGACAGCACCACCACTGGCCTGGAATCAGAGGTGATGGGCTGGTGGTCTTCAACCAGATGCACACCACTGCAACAAGGTTCTGAGGAGCAGAACATTTTATTTGGGTTGCGTTTTCTGCCTGCCAAGCCAGGTTGCTTTGTGAATTAGCCAATTTCTTGCAGGGACCCAGGCCAGGAGCCCAGGAGATACAACTCAGCTGTACCTCCAGCAAACACCACTGGTGTCAGAAAGCACAGGGAGATGCTCACCTTTAACTGGGGGAACCTGCAATAGATTAACATTACTTTTTCCTTATGAAAGCAGCAGAATTCAGCTTCCAAATTAAAAGGCTGCAGCCTGTAAGCGATTAGCATACACTTCCCACTGCAAAAGGCCATCATTGCCAAAATAACTGTAAACCTCCTCCTTAAAGCACAGTCTTACAGAATTATTCTGCCTCGGGCTCACTGAGCTTGCAGGGCCCTGTATTTGTTCCTCAGCTGAGACAGTTGCAAGTGAAGCGCTGAATGGCGGTGTTGCTGCTACAGGGATTGTGCAGCTAAATAATTCAGTAACCAATTACTGTTTAACAATATCCCTCCCCACCACCCCAGCGTCGATCCATCATCCCAGGCCAAGGGAGCCCAGCAGAAAGGAGGCAGCGAGAAGCCTCCTTGTGATGTAAACACATTGACTCGTGTATAATATACAACTTATTGATCAGAAGACAAGGTATACGGTACATTTTATTGCATGTTAAATGAGGGCTGTAATGAATTGCTGCTTGCCTCCAGGTCATTTGTTTGATTGCCACCTAAGCAAACTGGTGAGGGCGAAAGGTCCTGCCTCTGGGACAGGTCCTTGGTGAAATGAGCTGCTGATCAAGAGAAATAAAAAGCAGGACAGTCTAACGCTCATTCTGTGCCCAGACCAGGGAAGCTGGTCTTCTCCCTCATCCCCAAAATGTACGAGTCAAAGCTGTAGCTGATGCTTTCACCAAGAACATCTGGGCCAACTGCACCCAACCAGGTCATCAGCAAGGACACCCAGCACTCCCCAGCTCAGATTCACCCCGCTCAGGACCTGGTCCTCCCAGCCTGTCACTGGCCTGGACTGGGATCTGAAAACAGAGCTGGTTTCACATATAGTCAGGGATTCACAGCACACATGACCAGCTGCCCTCCTGGCTATGAGACAAGGGCTGAACCTGTTCTTTGTGCCAGGCATGGTCAGAGCTCACCCAGCCCTTCTCCACCACCACGGCTCTGCACAGAAACACGCCTGGTTTTTAAAGATATCCCTCCTGCCTGCTTGGTTCCTCCTTTGTGTGGCTTTAAAGCTTTCTTCTGCGCAGCTATAAAAGGGTGTGAGAAAACTTGGAAAGGAAGCCCTGGGTGGTACAGACAACTGGAACAAGGAGTAATCTGTGCCCGGGGCAGGGGAGGGGGTGGCAGAGCCCACACGGTGCCAGGCTGAATGGCTGCCGGGGAGGAAATGACACACCACACTATCCTGCTTTTGTCCAGGGGCGAGACCAAAACGCTCCGGAGGAAAAAAAGGAAAACCAAAAAGGGATTATTCTGCCTTGTGTTCTCCCTCCCCTCGCCTCCCTGCCACCCCCAGGCAGGCCACAGGTGACTGCCTCCGCATCCTCGCTCCAGTAGACCGTGGGGCATGGTGATCTGAGCAGCATCTGGTTTGCTTTAGCACTGGGCTTATACTTTCATGCTCCTCAGGTTTCTCCCTTCTTTTTAATTAGGAATCACGGCCACGAGGCCACCCATTGCTGGGTCTGGCTGGGCAGCAGAGGAACACCCTGCTCTGCTGCTCCCACCGTGAGCTGCCAGGGAAATGCAGTGGGCAGGGGGGACAGGCACAGTCCCCAGCCCTGCCTCTGTGCAAGGTGACATCCAGCACGTGCCAGCTGAGCTGCCCACACTGGGGGCCTCCCCAAACCCCATCTCTCAAAAGGCTGTGGCTCCAGCAGTGTCCTGGCTGCACGCTCTGGAAAAACAAAGACTTAAAAACTTTTGGGCCTCGTTTTTCCGAAGCCAAGATCAAAACTCGGATTTTTTCCAACCCCCTCACTCTCACCTCTCCTGCTCCCCCATCAGTGGTCCCTCCTTCACAACAGTCATGGAATTTCCCTAAAGTCCATCACTGGGATAATTCTGTCCCCAAAGGCTTGTCTCTACCCTCCCCACAACTGAGGCTTGTCCAAGGGCCAGATCATTCACCTGCAGCTTGTGAACCACCTCCCAAATGCCCAAACACCTTTTGAAACTTCATCCCACCATACCTCATGTTTCTTTTCAATCTCTTCTCTCTTTCCTGGTGTTTCAGTATCTCACCTATTGTTTTCCGTTGTAAAAGGACCAGAACTGACACTTTAATCCTAAACCAAAACTCTCTCTGTATCTGGGCCACCTCTCACTCCTCACTTCAAGCATAATGAAAACAAGCAAGGCACCATTGCCATCTTTGTATAATTAAGAAGCCCACCCTGAAAGGAACCAAATCTCTACTGTACATACCCATACTGATGTTGTGTCTCATTAAAAACAAAACCCCAGAGGAACTCCACCTAAACAACTGTCCACAGACACAAGTTCTCCTCCTGCATCCCACGAGCACTGTGAAAGGTCAATACTAGGAAAAAACTCCTCCTTGTGAGGATCCTGAGGCCTTGGCACAGGTTACCCAGAGAAGCTGTCCCAGGCCAGTCTGGATAGGGCTTGAAACAACCTGGTCTGGTGGAAGGTGTCCCTGCCCATGAGGTTCCCCCCACCTTCAGCTGGTACCAATGTCCACAGCATCCCTTTCATTCCAGGGCTTTTCTGACTACACCAGCTATAAAACCCCTGCCCACCCCACAGCTGGCTGGGGCCCTTGGTGCTAGAAGCTGTAAACAAAAAACCCAAAATTATCAATTGCAGCAGACACATACAGGTCGTATTTTTCTTCTTCTGCATGTCAGAGCTTTTTCCTCTTTAAGGAAAACCCAATGCTTCCCCTTTTATTCCTCTTTCAAATAACAATTTCCAAACCTTAAAGTCAAAACAACGAAAAAACCCTAGTTCTTTACGTTCATCTTTAGTTTAGTATCAGCTGGAGGACTTGTAGTATCAGCCTTGCAGAGCTGGACAGCAAGCTGGATGATGGTCTGGCTTTTTCCCACTGAATTCATTTTTGTAGGGTTAATGTGCAATCCCACCACTGCCCCCAGCTCCAACAGCAAAGAAGATGATGAGCCAGGAGCAAGCACAAGGCTTGGGGATTTCAATGCCTTGTCAGGTCTGACTGAGCCTCAGTGAGCTACAGCCCTTTCCCAAACAAAAACTAGAGGCAGAAGAGGGTCAGGAATGGCAGAGATGTCTCAGCTGACATCACACCAAAGTCACCTCACTGAATACACCTCGGTGGGGCACACCCTAAGCAAAGATGGAAGAGCTGCCACTTCTACATGGATCCAATCTCAAACAAGTAGGGCTGCAAACCTCCCTCGTGGGGCTCTGCAGTGCTCAATCTGGATTGAGGAGGATTCCCTCTTCCTTTTGCCCTCATTGAAGAATCATCTCCAGCATCTCCAGCTCTGAGGAAGAGCAAAACCTGACTGCTGTCCCTCCAGAAAACACCAGTGTCCCTCCCATTCAGTAACAGCACCAGCACAGCCCCCTCCCAAGCCCAGCCATGCAGCAGCACCTATCACAATCTCATCAGCACCTGTCGCTCAGCCATGGGGAAAAGCTGCTCCATGCAGATAGACGACCTCGTCATGCTCCAAGTTAATTTCTATTGATAACCTATAGGTGTGGCTGGCTAGCCAACCTGCTGTGCCCTCAGCAGAGCCTCCTCTTGCTCAGCTGATGAAGGACCTGACCTGAATGGGGCTGGACAGTGAGCTCTGCCTCTGGGGAGGGAGGATTGAAGCCCATGGGAAGGGATCCCTCTGGTGATGGACTCTGAGGAAGAACCACAGCCCAAGGTCAGAGTGATGGAGACACTTGAGATGGGTGAACAGGAGAGGACAACACCAAGCACCGCAAGCAGAAGGAAGATTTACCCCTCTGGGTCACCTCAATCACCTGGGTGTCCCCAGGACATGAGTCACCAGACACTCCTTAGTCAGCCCAGCCACCCCAGGCAGCACCAGCCCCGGGGCCTGCACTGTGTGGGGAGCCCTGGGGAAGCACTGAAGGAGCCGCCAGCCTCAGGGCGCACTGTCTGAACATTTGCATAGTGGAAACCACATAAAAACACCCCCTAATACCAGTAAAAATAGCGTTAGAGCAAAAGAGAAACGCAACTGCAAACACACCGAGGGTGCACACCCCATGCAGGACCCACCAGGGTGGCTGCCAAAACCCCCCAAGATGTTTCCATCCCCAGAAGATCAGAGTGGAGCATCAGATGAGGCAGAGGGTGAGAGGTAAAGGTGTTGAGCAGTATTCAGAGTGGCAGCAAAATGGTTTGTGGGTTGGGTTTTTTTTTGGATAAACCACACCTGCACATCACCACCCATCTGTGCCCCTCCAGACTCATCCACACTCTCACTGCTTGCAAGCTGCTTCCCAACAAGGACCAACTTTGTTAAGAAAAAGTACAGGGCCTGAGGCAAAATTAGCTTTTTGTCTCCCAAACAGGCAATTATCTCTTGCACAACTATGCAAGTCTAAAAAGCAGGAGAGGCAATACTAAGCTTTACTAAAATGGTGCCTTTAAAGTACAAATTGTTGCAACATGTGAAAATAACAAGGGGGAATTGCAGTTGTGGAGAACTCGGAGTACTTTTTATTTTATAGTTTTCAGGCATGCTAGGCTCCCAATCGAGGTGACCCCAAAAAAATCATTACTTTCAACTGTGCTACACACAGCACCCCATTTTTAGATTATTTTAGAGGAGGTAAAATGATGTGCTTCTCTGTTCCTCTTGACGACTCACAGATATGTTCCTTTCAGTATTTAAAGGGAGCTTATAAAAAGGACGGAAAGGGACTTTTTACATGGGCGTGAAGTGATAGGACAAGGGAGAAGCGTTTTAAACTCAGAGTTTTAAATTTAGATTAGATGTTACAAAGAAATCCTTCCCTGTGAGTGCAGAGAGGCCCTGGCACAGGTTTCCCAGAGAAGCTGTCACTGCCCCATCCCTGAAGTTTCCAAAGCCAGGCTGGACAAGGCTTGGAACAACCTGGGATAGTAGAAGGTGTCCTGGATGAGCTTTAAGAATCCTTCCAACGCAAATCATTCTACAGAAGACATTTAAAAAGGCATCAAAACATAACACAGACTGTGCAGCTGAAGCCTGTATGTACATGTACAGACAAATCTGCTTAAATGCAATCCTCAAGTTGCACCAGAATCACAAGAAATTAAGTTAACATTCTTTTTTTCGTATTTTGCAGAGGAACCCTAAAATGGGTCATTTCAAACCTGATATCATTAATTTACATGTTGATGTTTATTTAGTGAAGCCTGTCTGTCCCGGGTCACTTTAACCTTAAAACCTGAACACGGGAAATTAATGCATCTCAGTATTAATTACATGTTATGAAACTACTCATTTTACAGCCTAATAGTTTGAAACAGTTAAAAGAAACCCTGCTGCTTGTGTCCTGCTTACAATTCACATGGCAACTCTGTGCTTATGATCAGGCTGACCAAGAAGTGTTTATCTTCTTGTGGGGAAAACAAACAACTGCATATCAGACATTAATTTAATTAATCCAGGGCACCAGCCAGCAGCAGCTCTGCACCAATCATAGAAGCACAGAATAAATACCCTGACCTGAAAGGACCCACAAGGACCATCAAAGCCCAACTCCTGGCCCTGCACAGGACAACCCAAATAACCACAATGCCTAGTGCCTTTGGGTTGGAGAGAAGATGAAGGTCCCCAGTACGGAATTCCTGCCCCAAAAAGGAACTCTAAATGGAAATACCCAAAGAACAGGACAGTTCACAAAGGCCAGGCTGAGCAGTAACAGCACTGGCCACAGACCCCTGCCAAGCAACCTCAGCGCCTACCAACAGCCATGCTCCTCTTCTTCCCGGTTTAACTCACAATCAGGATGCTCAAAAGCAACATTAAATACCCTGAATATGTTCTCTTACATCTTCTGGACTTCAGCCTTGAGCTCCCTGCCGTGCTGTGGAGGTCACCATGCTCCTGCCCACCCTTTCCTCGGCTTCACTTTGATCGCGCGCTCACCGCAGAGCACGGCAACCTAAAAACAAAGGCCCCAAAGGGATCCATATTTCAAACTTGCCAGTGGCTTCTGACTCGTGCCCCTGTGCCAAGGCACAACAGGCTCTACAGAAGGGCTCATCTTTGTGGCAGTCATGGAGTTCATCTCCTGCCAGGTAGCTTGAGGTCCCTACATTTGCTAATGCTGATTTGGTTACTGCCATCAGACTTGATCAGGCATGCAAATCTTCAGGTCTCACGCTAGACAAAGCTTGGAGAAAGGAGAAGGCTGGAGCAAACAAATATGTAAAAACGGGATTTCTTTATTAAAATGAAAAACAAAAAAAAAAAAGGGCAAGAAGGAAACTTTTCTCCTCCCTCCCCCCTACCTCCTCTGACGCATGTTCTTAAATGTGATGCAATGAGAGGGCTCCCACAGCACTGGAAAGGTTCCTGTGACCAGTAACAGAGCCCAAGAGATCCCACAGGGCAAAGGTCACCTTGCAGACTGGCAGATGTTGTATCCACTATGCAGAAGGTCTTCAAGAAGCAGCAGCTGCAGGCTGGGAGGCTCCACTTTTCTCCGCAAACAAGTAACTCATAAGGCTACACTTCGGACCTGACTGGTAGGTCAAGAGAGAAAATTCTGCCCCTTCTCCTCTGCTCAGGTAATACCTCACCTCCAGAGCTGCCTCCAGCCATGGGCAACAACAGCACAAGGACGTGGAGCTGCTGCAGCCAGGGCAGA
>JAHLSL010013815.1:596173-615893 GCA_025920805.1 Petroica traversi | reverse complement strand
GGTGCGGGGCTGGCGGCGTGAGGGGGGAAATGACAGGGACGGAGAATGGCCTGGGTGGAAATAGACCCCACAGATCAGCCAATTCCACCCCCTGCCGTGGGTAGGGACGCCTTCTACTAGCCCAGGTTGCTCCAAGCGCTGTCCATTTCTGGCCCTGAGTGCTGCCAGGGATGGGACAGTCGTGGGTTCTCTGGGTAACCTCTGCCTGGGTCTCACCAACAGCATCCTTAAGTCCTTTTTCCAGAACTCCTCTTCATCCCCAGCCTGTATTGATCCCGGGGGTCACCTTGCCTCAAGTGCAGCTTCAACTCTTGGTCTTGTTAGACCTGAGAGGTTCCCACTGCCCCACTTCTCATGTCCTGTGCTATTTGATTATTCCAGACAAATAAACGCTTGCTTAGGAATTAAAAAAAGCCCTGGAGCAGAGTGGTACTCCAGCATCATCATCGTGCTGTGAGATCGCCTGTTGGAGGGAAGGGCTTTGTGAAGTGGGGCATTGCCCCATTCCTGCAGGGATCCAGCAGTTCTGGATCCCCTCTCCATCCCCTTCCTGACCGCCTCACTCTACCTGTGTTCTCCAGGGAGAAAGAAAGCTTCTTGAGGTGTTTGGTTTCAGTTTTCATGTGGGTCACAAGCTCCAGGTGCCACTGTGTGTTGTTAGATGAATATCATCCCTCAAGCCAACCCAACAAAACCTGTGGATGGTCCTTTATCACTCCTCAACCTTTTGAGGACTGGGCTGTGAGGGAAGGAAGTATGATTTGCAGATAAAATAGACAAAGAACACACCTAAATCCAGGAAATCCTGAAATTTAGATAACAAGAAGCCCCCTTTATGTGTCTAATCATCTTGGTCCTAAAACTGGTATTCGAAAAGACGCCATTTTTTTCTTTTTAATGGCTTTCTTTTGCAGGGTGTTTTGGGAATTTGGGACTTTTACTTCCTTTTTTTTTTTTTAAGTCTGACCTAGCCAACAATCACTATTTGTTTTTATTTCATCTGCTATCCTACCCTGTCATCAGGCTGCTGTGCTTTCCCACTGGGTCCCTGAGTGCAGTCAGCACGATGCTGAGTCACGGAAGAACATTGTCAGCTTAAACTCTGAGCAGTTGAGGCTTCCCCCTCAATATCAGCTACTCAGGGAGAGCCTCCCTGTGTTCGTTTAGAACATTTCCAGCGTATTTGCGCTCTATTTCTTAGGATTCCCATCAAATGTTTCCGTGAAACACCATTTCAGGATGTTCCTCTGGGGTTTGTTGTTCTGCAATCTGTCTGCTTCAGGTGGAGAAGCCCGGCACAGCAATCCAGCCTGGGAACTCTGCTCTAATACCCAGTAAAACCATGGCTAGCAGCTGATCCAGCCTGGCATCTGACTCTGAGTGCCTCAATTAGTCAAAAGTCCCCAATTTCAGTCAAAATCCTTCACTAGTAGTATGTTTTCAGATTTAAAGGGAATGTTTCAATTAGGAACGGTAGGAGCAGCTGCTGTGAGTTTGCTGGTGCAGGAATGTGTGTTCCTAACGCAAAGCAGAATCAGGATTTGGGATCTTTTTCATCCTGAGGAAGGATGACATGCAGCTACAAAGTTCTTCAGAGAGGGCAGAGAGTATTTTCTGCCCCCATCTCTGCCTCCTAGGAAACACTCCTAAACTTCATCTCATTCTCTAGATCCAGACTTAGCACCTGATTATTTTTAAAACAACAAGCTTGTGTAAAACACACTGACAGGAACAACGTGGTGCTGCCTCCTGATCTTCCCTCTGCATCTCCTGCCTTCAGAAACACACCGAGGTGGAATGGAGTGTCCGAACCCACTGGAGCCAAAAGCACCTTGGAGAGAGTGAGCGACACGAGACTGACGTGAGCTAAGGATTCCCTCATGCTTTTGTCTGGCAAACACTCACCCACACAGCAGGCAAGAGGCTGTGAAGGCTGGGAGCTTTAGATGGAGGTGTCACCAGGAAGAAAGTGACGCTTGTGTCTGCTTGTTTTCTCCTTCTGCCCAGGCAGAGGCAAACTTGAGATGGGATGAAACCAGGGAAGACCTCAGCGTGAGATTTGAAATGGATGAAATTGAAACTTTTCCTGCTCCACTTTGCATTTAGTTGTTTTTCAGGGTTCTGAGTGCATTAATTGGTGTTAATTACTCTGACCAATTTCACCTCCAACCATATACCCTCCACTCATTAGTCCAGAGACTCTAATTAAGCTCTGGGTGCTTTTCCTGAGCTGTGTTGTTGGAATACTTGGTTGTAGTCCTGCCTGGGGTCCTGTGTCTTGGGTGAGCATCATACCCATGTTGTCACCTTGTTCGCAGTCCTGCTCCTTCTATTTCAGAGTGGATCCTGGACTGAGTTCATGCCCTCACCTTGCCTGGGACGCTTGGTAGTTCCTTTTTACCAGCCCCTGGCCCTTACATTCCTCTTCAGATCCAGTGGGACTACATCCCTGCCTGTGCTGTGTTCATCCTTGGCTCTTGGCTCACCTTAGCATGGCAGGAAGGATCACTGAACCTGAACACCCCACGGCACCTAGGAACCACAAGCACACTGTTCCTAGACCACACACCCCTCCTAGCTTTCCAAGGCACACCTGGCTTGTGTCTGTAGGACCTGGGTTGTAGGGTGAGGAAGATGTGGGCACCCCACTCCTACTGCCATGTTTGTTCCACTTGTACTTAAGGAGGTCTGTGGTCAGCTCAAGTACTCTCAGGAATTTCCCAACAGATTTCTGATGTGTCAAGTTTATCCCCTCCTGAGAGCAGTAACTCAGCTCTGTTAGAAATGGCTCAACTCCGGCACCCGCTTGTAATGTAATTGAGTGTGGAAATTGGCAGGAGAGGTAGGGAGCTACCTCATCTTCATGCACATAATCAATACCAAATCATTACTTAAAAAGTAAAGTGGTTGATGGTGTTTCTGTAGGGCAAGACATGCCCTGCATTTTCAGTCTTTGATTCATACTGCTTAGCATGCCATGAGATGGGGCTCAGCGAGTGACTCACATTGTAAAAGCTCTCCAGTTAGCTCCTGGTGCTCCCTCTCAGCAAGTGTGTCATGGTGGCTTCAGCATGTCTGAATCTGTTCTCCATCCCAGCTCCCAAAGCCTTCAAGGCCCTTTTAGGGATTTCCCTAAGTCCAGACGCTGGAGGGGTGGCACCAAAGCACGCATGGGGCTCTTGCCGGGATAAAGGCACTTTCACTCTTGCATGAAGCAGGATATGGCACAGCTCAGTCCACCTGCAGACACTTGGGTGGTTGAGGGAGCTGGGAAAGGGGCTCAGCCTAGAAAAAAGGAGGCTCAGGAGGGATCTTGTGGCTCTGCACAATTCCCTCATAGGAGGGGGCGGCTGGGGGGTCACTCTCTGCTCCCAGGGAACAGGGACAGGAGGAAAGGGAACAGCCTCAAGTTGCACCAGGGGAAGTTTAGATTGAATATTAGGGAAAATTTCTTCACTGAAAGGTTTTCTATGCTTGGCACAGCTGCCCACGGCAGTAACAGAGTCCCCATCCCTGGAGGGATTCAAAAGCCATGTGGATATGGCACTTTGGGACTAGGGTCAGTAGTGACCTTGGCAGTGCTTGAGGAATGGTTGCACTTGATGGTCTTGGAGGTTGTTTCCAACCTGAATGATTCTGTAATTCTCTGACAGGAGACCAATGGGGCTGGGGAGCGCAAGCTGTGGCAATCTGCTTTCTTGCAGGAGACAGGAACTTTGTTTCTGACTTCCACCATGGTCATGTGAGGGTCAGGCTGTTCCCATATGAAGAAGGTGGCATGCTGAAATTGGGTTCTGTGTTAGTATTGTCACATCCATTGCAGATAGATATTGGTGCTTCTTAATTGCCAGACTCCCTAAACATGAGCTGCCCATCTGGGTGATCCTCTTTAGTGAGGGATTCAGCCAAACAACCCAATGATTGTTCTCTTACCATTGCAAATGTTCTGCTGTGTTTCAATAACCTTATCACTGCTCTTGTTCTGGAGCTGCCTCTTCAACAAGTGACAAAACTTGGTAGGATTCTTTATTTATTCACTGAGGACACAGGGAGTGTTCCTTCTCTCTTGCTTCCTGTTCTCCCTTGCACTGACAGCTATATCACTCTGCTTTGGTTCCCTAGATCTATGCTGGGGTGTCTGTACATTTGGGTGGGTCTTTGGACAAGCGGTGGGAGTTAGGAGACCCTGGAGAGGAGGACAGCACAGAGGAAGGGCAGCAACCTACTTGGGGCTTGCAAGATCTCCAGCCAGCAGAGTCACAGGGCAGTTTGGGGTGGGAGGGACCCTAAAGCTCATTCATGCCCATGTCCCATGGGCAGGGACACCTTCCACTATCCCAAGGTGCTCCAAGCCCTGTCCAGCCTGGTCTTGGACACTTCTAGGGTTGGGACAGCCAGAGCTTGTCTGGGCAACCACTGCCAGGGGCTCATCTCCCTCACTCCCAAGAATTTCTTCCAAATATCGAATCTAAATCTCCGGTCTTTAAGGCCATTAATGCTCCTGAGGACACCACTCATTTTTTATGGACTCCTGAACCAAAAGCAGCGACAGAATTCCAGCTGAGCTTTGGAGGAGCATGAAGGGTTACGGAGAGCTGTGCGGTGGCAGGCGGTCCTGGGCAAGGCTGAGCACGTCCTGTGGAGGCCAGCCAGCAGGGCTGACCTGATGTAACTGGGAGCTGGCGCTGGATGCTTAACTTCAAATGGCCCAGGGACTGAACAGATGGCTCCTCTTTATTTGCATGCTACTTGGATTTGTGAGTCAAACAGAAGAATAACTTAATTTTTGACATTTGCTTCTCCTCAGAGCCCGGCACAATTTATGTTATACTGGCATTTGCGTGAAGGATGTTGCTTTAGGCACAAAACCCATCCTGGCTTTAACCCTAAAAGGAGCCAAATAGGCAGGAATCGTATTCCTCCCCAGCTCTTTTGTAGGCTCTGCCAAGGGGTATCACACTTACACAGTGACCAAAGAATCAGGAGAAAACAGTCATTTGGGGCTTGTGGAAGGAAGGGGCAGGGTTGGAGTTAAACTGGACTGGAAAATATCTCATTTGTAGGCCTGAAATGAGAGACTGTTTGTGGATGAGGTTTACCTCCTATTAAAAATACCCTTCAAGGCCTGTGCAGTTAGTCTTGAGCACAGGGGATAAATTTAGTAGAGTCTTGTTCCTGCTGACATAAACTTAAGTGAAAATAATATATATATAGCCGGGGCACAACATCTGCAAGCCAATTAAAAACCTGGCTGATCGCACCCCAGATGACAGTTGCCATGACTAGTGTGTCTGCGTGCCACCTCTTTGAAGGGAAAAAACAGATCCTGCTTGGCTGTGCAGCATCTCTATACATCTTTCAATGCCCACGACAGCTAATGGTGATTATTTGATAGCTGGAGTCCCAGCAGTGTGTCCTCCTCACCTGTGCCTGCTGTCCCCAGAAATCCTGTGTGGTCACATATGTGATATTCATGGGTTTGACAGTATAAAAGTCACAGGATAAGAGAATAAAGCTCATTTTCTGGCCTGATTGTAAAGACATGAGAGCCTGGGTGAGGATTTGTGTGCTTTGACCAATGAAAATGTACATTTTTCAAAAGCTGTATTTGAAATACTTAGTACAAAGAGATGGTCTTTGTTTTCTGGTGGGCAAAGTGCAGTTGCCCTTCACCTGTAATTTTAAGCAAAATATCAAGTGGTGTTTTTGTGGATGGGAGAGAAACCAGACGGAGCAGGGAGACCCATGCCCTTGAATTCTGGGGCTGCAATATGTTTTTCAGACCGTTTTCAGCATCTCTTGCATTCACTCTGATCCCCCTCTTGTGGTTAGTCCAGCGCCTGCAAAATTCCCATGTCCATACCTGTCAAGGCTCAGTGGCTTTGGATTCCCCAGCCAGTGCAAGTGAAATATGGTGGCTTCATGGTCAGCTGCCCTCAGCTGAGCTGCTGTGACCATCCTGGTGTGTCCTGGAAAACAATTCCAGTTGTCAGGCAAAGAGCATTGTCCCAAACTTCTCCGGCTGACTGCCCCAGCAGCCTCATTACCAACCTGTTGAGAAGCTGCCTTGTGCAAGCTCTTGAGATGCTCTTGTTGGGAAGTAAAACATGTTTTAAACCCTGTGCATTCAAGTCCAGCTAGCACATTTTCCTCTGCCACACAGACAAGCTATGAGCACATGAAAGGATTTATCAGCTGAGCTCATGGGCCATAATGTGATATATTACAATAACTTGGTCTCATCTGATGGTGTGTTTCACATTTGGCCTGAGCCCTCAGTGCATAAAACATGCCTGGAACACACAGCAATTGCAGTGTTGCTTGGATGGAAAAAGGTCTCCTGTATCATCTCCTCTACAACCCATGTAAAGCACAGATTAGATTTTAGATTGGATATTGGGGGAAAATTCTTCACTGGAAAGGGTAGTTAGGTGTTGGCTCAGGGCTGTAGTGGAGTCCTCATCCCCGCAGGGATTTCAAAGCACTGTAGATGTGGCACTTGACAGTGCTGGAGGAGTGGTTGGACTAGACAAAAGGTCTTTTCCACTGTAAATGATTCTGTGATTCTGTGGAAAACTTCATTTCATTTCTGACCCCATTGAGTTGTTCAGCTTGAAAATGAGACTGACTCCAGTGTTCATGTAGAAGTACTTGAGCTGGGAACCGTGACACAGGGTTCTGATTCCCCTGAGCTAGCCCATTATCTCTCTTGTGTCTTCAGGGAGGCCAGGATCTTTATGGATTGAATTCTGCTTCTGGCTATCAAGTGGCTTTTTGAGGTCAAGGCCTGTTCTTCCCCCTTCCTTTGGCGCTGCAAATAGCTGGGACAGATACTCTGTGCTCTGTGTCCTCTTCAGGATCCATCCCTGTGTTCAAATCCAATCTACAGACATCCAGCATCAAGACCTCTTCGAATCTCCTCATAACTTTCCATCTCCTGGGTTTCTTTTTTTTTTTTTTTTTGTTTCAGAATCAAGATGCCCAGTGTTGAAATAGCCTGACATTTCGTGTGGGCCCTTTGTGAGACATGACACAAGCGTATCATGATTCTTTGTCATTTTCTCCATCACTCTCACCGTGTGAGACTCTCCACAGCCCCAGGCTTGCACCAGACCCACACACAGCTGAAAAACAGCTCATAGCCTGAGGGCTGCTGTGATTAGGAGCAGCGGGGCTGTGCTTCGTGGAGAGAATAAGGAACTGCACTCCCTCTCGTGGCTGTGCTCTCCCCTACCTTTTCCTGGAGCAGAAGACCCTAAAACTTCACTTACAGTGCAATATCCCCAGCCTGTCCAGAGCTAGCAGCACGATGCAGCTCAGTACTCAAGGCGCTGGTAATTCAGCTACAAGTTTTGTCAAACTATTAATTGTTTGGGAAAAAAAAATTTTAAAAATAAATCCATGCCAGATGTCTGCCTTAGGCTGAAGTTCTCTGGAAAGTTTCGGCCGATGTATTTTGTCCATTTCCAAGAATGAGGGGAAAGCACAGTGTTTTGCCCAGTTTTGAAAAGGAATAATTCCATGAAATTGTAATAACAGAGAAAAGCCTCCATCTATTGAAGAAAGAGCATGAAATTTGTCCCCGCTGTCAAAAAAAAAGTGCCATTTGCTACTTCCAGGAAAGTTTGTTTAATTTTGAATTAGTTATAAGCCCTGAAAACCATGGTTTGCATGTGCTCAACAGATCCGTCACAGATTAACAACTCTGTTCTCTGAGGACTGTCTTCAGCAGGCACACTCCAATCCATGCCTGAAAAGGCTGGAATATGGAATGGCTGCTTCCAGCACTGGAAATTACAGCTGGGGAAGTCAGGAAAGCTGGGGAGAACAGAAGGCTCAGAAGTGAATGTTGTGATGGAGTCAGGCACAAGTAGGAGCAGTTGGAGGGCTCTTTACGAGATGGCTAACACAAGCTACAAAAAAATAATAATGAAAACGTTTCTGTTAGTCCAGGCAACCTCTACTTACTCCTCCAGAAATGCTTAATTTGGTGGCAGAGAAAGGAAGGACAGATTCCAGCAGGTCAAGGAAGTGATTGTGCCCCTGTGCCCCTGTGCTCAGGTGAGACCCCACCTGCAGAGCTGCTCCAGCCCTGGGCAACAACAGCACAAGGACGTGGATCTGCTGCAGCCAGGGCAGAGGAGGCCACGGAGATGCTGCCAGGGCTGGAGCCTCTCTGCTCTGGAGCCAGCCTGGGACAGCTGGGGCTGTTCCCCTGCACAAGAGAAGCTCCAGGGAGAGCTCAGAGCCCCTGGCAGGGCCTAAAGGGGCTCCAGGAGAGCTGCAGAGGCACTGGGGACAAGGCCTGCAGGGACAGCAGCCAGGGAATGGCTTCCCAGTGGCAGAGGGCAGCAATGGATGGCAGATTGGGAAGGAATTGCTGGCTGGGAGGGTGGGCAGGCCCTGGCACAGGGTGCCCAGAGCAGCTGGGGCTGCCCCTGGATCCCTGGCAGTGCCCAAGGCCAGGCTGGACATTGGGAGCAGCCTGGGACAGTGGGAGGTGTCCCTGCCCATGGCTGATGAGGATGATCAAGATGAGGTTTAACCCTTCCCTGCCAAAGCATTGCATGATTCTCAGGTCCTGTGCCACGAACATTGGGTCACCTTCTGAGCTGAGCAGCCTTCCCATGCAGGAAGCGTTTTTTCTCAGAGTTCAGTTGCCGCACCATCATCCCAAAGGCAATTTCTGAGGGAAAGCAGGAGTGCCTCAGGAGCATGTCTAGGATACTTCCAGCTGGTATGTGATGGAGATGCACTGGCTGTTCCAGGGTGTCCATGGGAGCATTTTCCATCCTGCAGTGTGGCATTGCAGAGACTTGGGGCAAACTGGCTGGAGCTCTGGGCTGCTCCTCCCAGCACCCTGCCTCTGATATCTAAAGCTTGCACTGGGTGTCTGGACAGAGCCCTACAGCGTGCCCCGTGGAGTCGAGTGCAGATAGCATCTGACTCCCTTGTCCTGGCAAGAAGATTGTCTTACTTTGTAATGCTGCCATCCAAATGCCAAAAACACACTTTTGCCATCCAGTGGAGGGAAGGTTGTTAAGAACGAAGGCGTTGACACAACCTGCCTTTGGGGGAAATGGCACGGAGCAGCATCCCTAGTTCAAGAGGCTGTCTGAGTTTAGCAATAGTCTCTTGTTCCCAGGCTCTGGGCCAGGGTAAATTGGCTGCAGTGTACTTTGGGAAGGATGGTTTTGCCTCCGGGAGAAAAAGAGCTCAGCGCAGCTCTGCCGAGAGTCCCTCTTAAGCTCATCCACACAAAGGGTTGGGTGCCAGTTCTTTGGTTTGGGTTCTTACAGGCCTTCCCTGGATATAGCAAAAGCTGCCGTTAGCAGGTATAATGAGAAGGAGGTTGAGAGGCAAGAGGGGCCCATGGGTTTAATTTGCATTTATGAATTAGCCTGAGTTGATGGAACAGCCTCTCCATGATGGGAAGGAGAGGAAGGCAGAGACTAGGATGGTTCCTGCCTCCGTGCTCCGAGTTTTGCGTACACGAGCAAGTGTTCCCCACCATGCCAAGTATTTTAATGCCTCATGCACTATCTGGGAACAATCAGAGAACAAAGAGCACCAGCCCTACTCCCTGCCCAGCCCCTGCTGTCCCGGATACAGCCCTGCCCCTGGGTCTGGGTGGTGGATGAGGAGGAGCCAGGCAAGGTCTGATCAAGTAGAGAGGTCCTGGGGGCTTCGCCATGGGCTTCATCCAACTGCTTTGCCCTGGAAACCCACAGGTTTCAGGACTGTTTGCCCTGCAAGGGAATTGGAACAGGAACAATAACTGTAATCTCATGACCCGCATGGTTCCCATCCTCTCTGGAGAGGAGCAAGGCTGTAGCTCAGATCTCTGTGTTGCCTAAACAAGGTATTTTCTGTTAACTGGGATGTCTGAGGCCATTGCTGGCCTTGCCTTCAGCCGCCACTCCATGGCAAGTCTCCTGTCAGCCCTGTCATGCCCAGCAGTCTCTGTCTCAGTACCTAAAACATCTCACAGGGCATTGAAGATCAGCATTTATGTACCTGAAGTGAGCCCTTATGTTCATGCACCTCTTGCTGTTCAAGCAATTCTGGTGGTCCTGGGATGGGCCATTTCTCTGCTGCTCAGCGCAACAGTAACCTCCTCAGGTGTTTCTGTTCAGCCAGGTTTTCTGGATGAGTGCACCATGGCAGAGTGATGGGGATGTTCAGTCAACCCTTCCCACGAGTGTCCAGAAGAGATGTCCCCAAAATCTATGCCAGGCAGCAGAACAACCTTCATTTCCCCACCCTGGACTTCAACCTTCCCTGCACTCAGATCAGAAAGCTCCATTTCCTACTTAAAATGCAGTAGGATGGAGACCAAAGATGATGTCTTTAAATAGTTTTTCCTAGAGCAGATTTTTGTATTTAAATTATATACACCTTTGAAAATAAAGGGTAACAGCTTCTTGAAAGTCCTAGGCTTATTATACTCTACTAAATTTCCTTAATTACTGAATTTGCAAATGTTACCAGAGCAGTGGAGTAGTCACAGTCAAGGTGAAGCCCTGATTTCTTGAGGAACTGATGCACCTTTTAACAGAAGCAAACTTTTCCACAGATGCACTTTGTTTCATTTCCACTTTATTTCATTTATTTCATTTCCATTTGCTTGCCCAGCTCACTTCAGTGGTTTCTTCATCCATGGCTCTGAGGAGAATTTGCCACTGAAACAAACAAAAAAGTTTGCTTTAAATAAGAAATATAGAATGTATTAATCCTCCAGGGATAAAAAATGAGGTGTGAAAATCCACTAGTTCTAAAAATCTTGTTTGTGGTCACTACTTGCATCTGTCAAGTCAGGTCATGGACAAGAGGATTTTCTTCATTTGTCTTTGTTTCAAAACAAACTGCTGTTTTCTTTTCTATTTGTCTGGCACATTTAGGCTTCATCCCTGAAAGCTCTGGCTGGGAGCATCCCATGTCCATGCTTTTTGACTCTCTCATCCTTCAGAACAGGGTGGTCCCCTGCAAACTGCTTGCTGGGGCATGGGTCTCACGGGTCCTTGAGAATAAGTTTGAATAAACTCATTAATAACCCATTTGTCCACTGTATTAAATTCCACTAAATTGTGTGATTTGCGACAAATGGGTAAATACATGTGCAACTTCCATTGTTCCATAATGCAAAACATTTACGTTTTAAAATCCTGAAAAATGGGTATTCATTTATATGGTGACCAAAATACGTGTTTCTGTCCCAGAGTCATCACAAAACAGCTGTTCAGCTCATCCATTCTCTAGACCCCAGACAAGCTTTGCTATGATTTTTTTGCCCATTCTTCTTATTTGTTATTACTCCTCTCTGGTGATGGATATTCCATGATCTCCATTTGATGGTGTACCACCTACTAGCCAAAATGTACTAGAATATTATAATTAGGTGGAAATCAGCTTGTTTTAATAGTTACTAGTAATTATCCTAGAAAAAAAAAATTCTCATGGTAAAACAGATGAAAAATAATGTTTTCTGACACAACTGCATTTGAAAATTCTTAATTGGATTGAAACTGTTCTTGGACCCCGATCTTCCTCTCTCCCCCTAAGCCCCTTCACTCTTCATTTTTCACCTGCATCAGTTCACTGATCTGCCTAGGACAATTAAAAAGCTCACGGTGAAGCAGTGAGCAGGGAGGGTGGGGAGAGAAGCAATTCTTTAAGCTGGCATTGCTGAAAGGGAGACAGTCCTTGCTTTGAACCATCCTGTGCCAGTTCAGCGTGCCTGCTTTGCTCACCTTCCCCTCAACCCAGCAGGTTGCCTGTCTTCACCAGCAAGTTAAAGCAGAGAAGAGCTGCCAGGGATGAGCTCAGGGTCTCCGGTTCTTGAAAAATCACAGCAAAGCATTTTGCTTTTCAAACACTTGTCTAACCCAACAGGAATAATTTGCGAAGGAATCCTGACTCTACTTGTAGTTCAGTTCATTATCTTTATGATCCTGTCCCTAAAAACACTTAATGGTTAATAAACCTTAAGGAAATACAATCTTACAGGCAAATGTTTTGGCTGAGCATCTGCTTCAGTACTGGGAAGGGCTGGTCTTTTGTATCTTTAATTGCCTTTTTGACCTTTTCAGAATACAGAGTTTTGCATTAGCTGTAGGACAGCTGCGCAGAATCGGTGACACTGAACCCCTGGCTATGCGTCCCCCACAGATGCTCTTGCTCCACAGCTATTTTAATGCTAACCTTTCTGCAGGTTCTGTTATTCATCCCAGAAAGGCTCTTTAAAAACCCTAAGGAAGTGTCCTGGCATTTCCAGCATGTCCGTAGGGAGGCCCAGTGGCAGCTCGGAAGAAATCTGAATTTTGTGATGCCAGCTCTCCAGCCTGTGTCAAGATATGAGTGCAGAGCCTCATTTGCATAGATGCAAGTGTTTTAGAGGAGAGTTCAGCAATTGCTGCTCCATGTTTGTAGAGACCCTCAGCCCCAAGTGAGGTGGTCGTAGTGGCCAAAGCTGGGCTGCACCACAGGGGTAAGAGTTTCAGAGATCACCCTAATCCTCATCTGAGCTTGAGAAGTCACAAACACTGTGGGTAAATCTAATCCTCAGTGCAGGTCTGGGTGTGTGCTTAGCTGATCGAATCATCATGGCCTGAGTGATGTGACCACATAAGTTGTCTGGGAGGGGATGAGGAGAACAGGAGGATGAGGAGACCATAGGGAGAAAGGAGGTGCACTTTTCCTCTGAGGACTGTGCCTCTCCCCCAGATTAATGCACAAGCTCACTCTTTCTTGCAAAACAGTTCCATGGGGAAGCTGCACCTTTTTACTCATTAACCCATGGGTCAGCACACCCATCTAGAAGTGCTTGAGGAGGCCTTCAAGACCCCTTCCCATCTTTGAGGACGTGAGCCACCTGGCAAGTTATTCTGGAGTGGGGCTTGCTCAGCTTCTTTCTCTGTTTTGTATAAAATAATTAACTGGCACAGAGAGAGAGACAGAGAGAGCATGTGAGTTTCCAGCTCATTGCCTAGGCATTAATCGAGAAGGAGAAGACCAAGTGCCTGCTCTTTGGACTATTTAAGTTAAACAGAAAACTACCACAGCTCCACAGACTCTGCTTAAGGACCTTCTTTGTACACAAAGGAAACCAGAAGTTAAACCAAGACTAATGAGGAGCGATGACTGTGGAATTTCTGGATCGACAGTGGCCTCCTTCATGTCACTGCCCAGGGAGCAATGAAGCCTGAAGAACACGTATTTCAGTTGTGGAGCTCAAGCCTTTAAGTTTTTTCATGGACTGAATGTCATCAACATGGCCAAGCATTTTGAAAGTACTTGCTACCTCAACATCTAAGTACAAGTGATAAAGCTAAAAGGAAAATACTTGTTTCCCTTTTTAAGTTTCCAGCAGATTATCCCCACAAGGCAGGAAAGTGAGGGAGCATGAAGTTTCCTGGGACAGCATCTCCACAACCACATGGGTTTAGGCAGAGAGTTCTCAGTGGTAGTGGCTGCTTTTCCCTGTCTCTCTTTGGCTGCACTGTCTCCAGCAGGATTGGCACTGTCTGTGTCTTCTTGAGCAGCAGCCTCAGGTCCAGAGATCCTGCTGGTGGTGATGAGGTGAAGTGTGGGTGCAGCTCTGTCCTGGGAGCTCAGGGATTCCTGCAAAGCTGATGTCCAGGGAGTAGAACGCATTCCACTAGCCCAGCTTGTCTTGAATGATAAATTAATTTTTTTCCCAGTTACCAACATCTATTGATGGCAGATAGGAATGGAGAGGGGATACCCTCGTTCCTGTCCAGTCCCTGCATTTTTTAGAGTGAAAGGCCCTGGAGGAAAGATTTGCCCTTACTGTAGACACGATTTAGCTGGAGCTGCCTCCTGCCTTCCATCAATGATATGTCACTGTAATGCGAGCCCTTAGATAGTGGTGTGTTTATAGAGCCTTTGTTCTCGTGCTCAGTGAATTGATCTCCATCTGAGAAAGTATCACTCACTGTCAGAATTAAAAAACAGCCCATGAAAAAGAAAAGGAGCAGCCTGACTTCAAAGGGCTGTGGTTCTTTTCTTGTGGCCTCTCCTAACCTGCACGCAGCTGAAAAACTTGTTTGACCCAATTCATTTCAGGCCTCCTTCCTCCCCTCCAACAGACAAAGACGCACAAACAATAAGCTCATTCAGGTGCAGAAGAGGGAGGGAAACCCGGAGACCCAGGCGAGGCTCCCGCTGCACACACCCTGTTCCCACAGATAAGCACAAAGCTGGAGGAGTGACAGGTTATCTTGGGCAGATCCAGCTACATGCGAGGTCTCCTTGAAGTCAGTGGTGCGTGTCGAGAGATGATATCTTTTATTAGGCCGACTGGTAGAGTCAGAAAAACTAGACAAGCTCTAAGGGGCCCAAAACCTTCTTCAGGCCAGGGAAATATCTGGGTCACCTGAAGCCAGGAGGTGCTTGAGATGTTGTAGGGTGGGAGGTGGGTAGAGGTAAGTGCCTTTAGTGTCTGGTGGATAGGCTTGGTGTAAAGACAGACCTTACAATGACCTTCCAGTGCCTAGCAGGACTCAGAGCTGCAGAGGGATTTTGGGACAAGGGCCTGGAGGGTCAGGACACAGGGAATGGCTTCCCACTGCCAGAGGGCAGGGCTAGGACTTTGGGAAGGAATTGCTGGCTGTGAGAGTGCTGAGGCTGCCCAGAGAGGCTGTGGCTGTCTCATCCTCGAAGTGTTGTAGGCCAGGGCTTGGAGCAGCCTGGGAGAATGGAAGGTGGCTCTGTACATGGTAGAGAGGCAGAAATAGACAGATGATCTTTAAGGCCCTTCCAAACCATCCTGTGATTCTATAATGTCTAAGTGATTTTTTTTTCTTTTGAAGGGGACCAATTTAGCTTCTGACTCACTACATGACATCTCATCTCTGACTGGCGTGTGGCCAAGGGTGGGACTGCAGCAGCAAAGCCTCCCATCAGTTTAAACTGCGGAGAAAAGGTCCTTCAAGGTCAGTACCAGGCATTAACAGGGTGCCTGGCCTGGCAGCTGTGACCTTGGAGTTTCCAGCACCTGATAATGTGCTCAGGAGAGTTATCTCTGCAGCAGAGGTACCAAAACACTCCCAAGCAGGGCTGGCTGCAGGGGACAGCCCTCTCGTCCAGCAGAACACAACCTCATACAGAGAAGATCTCTGGATGTTTTTCCCCTCTTTCTATTTTTAAATGTGCTCCAAGCTAAAATCTTCATTTTTCTCTTCAGTGATGCATGTGCCTGCATTTCCTCGAGCTGATATTCATTCCTTCCTCCCTTGTCTTTTCCAAGAGAAATGTCTTAACATTTGCAAAAAGTAACTATTGTTTTTGCACTTTAGAAATGTGAATGTGTCACTGCAGCAATTATCTCTAAAACCTAACTAAACAGGCCTAATGCTGCTTAATAGGAACTTTGTCGCCTCTGAGCACTTTTCTCTTCATTAATGAGTCACTGCAAAGCAAATTATCACCGGTGTCACTGTCTCAGTCCTGCTTCACTGCAGCTGGATGCGGCATTGCCTCAGTGCAAGCAGACCTCAGCCACTCATCTGCCCTCTGTGAGGCAAAAGCCCTGCAAGTTCTTTGTTAGATGTCAATGATAAGAAGCAAGAAGAGCAAATAAAACCAGCCACTGAGTAGCAGCAACCAGGTGAGCATGGTACCAATTTCCAGGTGCCTGAGAGGGCTTAGTGGCCAGTCCAAAGCAGTCAGGAGCAGACTAATAAAGTGTGAAAGCGTCTGGGTTTGGATATTATACTGCTGGGAAGATGGACAAAAACAGCATGGCCACTGAACACCTTGAGCTTTGAGGTGGTTCCTCAAGGCAGTAAAATCTGTCTTGCCCCTGGATTCCCTCATTTGTTGACCAGCACCAAGGAGATGCTCTGTGTTGTTACTCAGCATGAGTGAGCACAGCAGGTACAGCCCCAACCAGCCTGGTCCCCCAGTAAATAACCATGCACAAAAAGCTGCTTGTGAACCTACTTCCTACAGCCTAGAAAGGAGTTTATCTCAGTTGTGCCAAATCTAGACCTTATTCATGGAGGAGTCCCCCTGGCTTTTCCATAAGTAATCATGCCTACAGGTAGAGTTCTTTGCAGGCATCAGTGAAGCTCTGCAAGGAGACAGCACCCCGAGTGATTTTAAGTTTGCACATTGAGGCCAGGTTGGGTAGGTCTTGGAGCAACCTGGTCTGGTGAAGAGGTTGCTGCTCATTGCAGAAGGATTGGAGTAGCTGACCTTTAAAGGTCTCTTCCAGCCCAAACCATTTGATGATTCCATGAGCTCTGAGAGGCAAAAGGATTGACCACTGAGCTCACAATCACCAGCAGAGCTGTAGTTTCTGTGTCTGTGCTCTGCACCTGTATCCCTTTTGTTAGTGATCACAAGGTAATAGGTTGAAATACCTGGTGCTTCCTGTGGGCTTAGATCACATATGAGGAGAATTACTCAGCTGTGGTAGGATGTCATTAAGCTTCTCAAATTGGTTATGCTGGTGCTCTCATCTTCCTTATTTTCATTGAGTCATAGAATCCTGGAATGTCTTGGCTTGAAAGGGACCTTTAAAGGTCAGCTACTCCAACCCACCTGCCATGAGCAGGGACACCTTCCACCTTCCTCTGACCAGGTTGCTCAGAGCACATCTGTCTGTCATTCCTGTGTGTTCCTGTTTACACGGTGGTTGCACTAGCAAGGGCTGCAGAACGAGGTGAGAGGAGCTCTTCTCCCTTCCAGTGGCATTTCCCTGGACAAGGGTTAGGAAGGTGATACACATATTTATCTGTCCTGCCTAGGAGGTGGTGACAGTTCTTGTGTCTGTCACCTGAAGGTTTCCCTTGAGCCCTGATAATCTCAAGTGTTTTAACTCATAACTTTTATCAGGCCCTTCCAGAATAGCCAGGGTGGGAACACTTTCCCCAGCAAGCTCCCTGCTTGCTGCTCCCAGCTCTCACGCTCGTGAAAGGGAAATAATCTCCTGCCAAGGTATTTCACTCTAGTGGCTAAAAGATTTGGGAAGTGCACAAGAGATGCCAATCCTGGCATTCACCTCCACAAGGCTCCAAAACCTTGAGCCTCATGTACAGCTCTGAAAGGTGTCTTTGAGCCAGTCCCAGCAGTGTGGTGCATTAGCCTCCCTCAAAGCCAGCACACACATCCCTGGGCAGCCTCTGGGATGGGCAGTTTATCATTTGTCCCTCTGTGAGCTTTTACCCAAGGTCCAGATGATGACTCCTGGATCCCCACGCCCAGCCCAACCCCACGCCTGCTGCTCTGCTGTAGCCTTGCAATTCCTGAGCTATCTATCACGGCACATTTATTCTGACACCCTGTGAGTGTGCAGGTTAGTGCTGCTCTGCCAGGCTCAGCACAGGCTTCTAAATATATTAGTGAAGGGGAAAGATCTGGGATGGCTTCCAATTTTAACCAAGGTCACATTGGCGAGTGCTGGTGTGCAGCGCGAGGATATTATCCACAGCATCTCTCATCGAGCTGTGTTCCAGCTGCATGCAGCATTCCTGTGCTGTGACAGGAGGAAATGGGAAAGCATGGCAGGAGCGAGGAGCTGGGGAGATAACTAAAATTTTGCTGCAGGTGTGTTGTGTCACTCAGGATCTCTGCACCTCTGGTTATTTTCCTGCCAAAAAACCCCAAACGCAAACCGTGTTGCTTACCTGCCTCGAATGCTAGACTGAGGCGTAATGTTTTTCAAAGAGCTCAGAGCTTTGGGCTCTTGGATTCATCCGAGCAGACAATTTTCCCATTAGGAGACAGCCAAATGCTCCAGGGAAACATACATTGCTGGAAACGGCACCTGCATTCCAGATTTACCCAAGTCTCTTGATGATGCATCCTAAGAAGAGCTCTCTTCCTAGCCACAAGAAAGGGCTGGGAAAGTTTAGGCAAGGCCAAGGACTGGAGGTGAGACACATCACAGAAGGTTTGAAATCCCCCCTCTGGCAGCGGTGACTCTGCGACTCTCTCCATGGGAAATGGAAGAGATCTGGACTTCTAATTGCAGCCCTGGACTGGAGGAGGAGACCCAGGAGGAGCAGAAAGAGTGAGGAATAAAGAAGCGGCGCATAATTTGAGAGAGCAAAGAATGAGGCAGGAGGCTCTGGCTGAGGACATTGCCCAGCAGAGCCAGTTTATGAGCCTGGCAAAAACAGCATGAGGAGGTTTTCTTGTTGATTTTCGGTGAGGCTCAGGAGCCCCTGATGGCTGGGGCAGTTTCCCCATTCCTGCAGCCAGACAGTGAAGAGCCCTGTGCTCCTCCAAGAAAGAAGGGCAAAGTCTGGGGCAAAAAGGGACAAGTTGCCATAAATTATCTGTCCATCTTTTCTAGGCTGAGTGACCAAGAGCTGTGCTGGGGTCTCGCTTAACCCTGATAAATGCAGTGCTGGGAAGGATGCTGGGAGCATCCTGGTGATGTGTTTTCCTATGACCAATCACCCATGGTGAGGCAGAAAATAGGCCAGGGGTTAAATTTATTTTCTTAAAGAAACTCCATCTTCTGCCTTACTCCCCCTCTAAAGCTCTTAGATACATTTCAAGATGGTGAAGGGCTGGGAATCCCAAAGGTGGCCTTATGCCTTGGATGCAAATAAAGCACCAGGTGGAAAAGAAAGTCCTTTAGAGTGTCTCAGCGAGGGGAAGGCTGTCAGGGGAGGTTCCTGAAGCGTGGATAAGGCACAGCAGTGTCATGGAGACCCCTGGCCGCAGGACGAGCATCGGGCAGGCTGTGGAGGATCCAGCTGTGCCACGCTAATCGGGTTCTCTGAGGCCACACTCAGTTACTAATGTGGTTTGTCAGGAGAGAGGGTGATGTTTTATCTACTTGCCTCTATTTTTAGCTGTCTTGGGTCAGCAAAACCACTCAGACGGCAGCGCTGGGGGACCTGCGTCTCCAGATCCAACTGTCCAGCTCTGAGCTGTACCCTGCGGAGATAGCAGCCTGAAATCAGTAATTCCTCCTTCCTTCCCAGCTCGTCCTGCTCCCACCGACCCGTATCCACCTCCTTCTGATGGTCCCAGCTCGTGGCTGTGCTTCAGTGCCCCAGCCTGGCAGTGTGGAGATCTCCAGGCCTGGTGCTCCAGGAATGCCTGTGGCACAATCCTAGCTTTTTTCCAAGGTTTTGCATGCGAGCTGAGTGCCTGAGCATCGGGATGGAGGGGCACACTCCCGATGAGCTGTTTGCATCCTGCTCCTGCTCCCCAAGCTCTGCAGGGTCTGGGTCTCTCTGCTCTGTGAAACCCGCAGGCTTTCATCCATCACTTGAGGAACTGAATTATTATTAATGTGCCTCATTAAGTGCTGGGAGGGGTTACAGAAGCTTTCTGTGGATTTGTCCCCAAGTTAGGTTGTACCTGAAATGACTGCATGGCCTTTGTAGCAGGAGATGTTCAGGACCAGTGCCAAAATCCTGCTCCAAGTACTCTGGAGTACTCTGGAGTAATCCTGCTCTGGGTTTCCAGTGCTGGCTGGAGGGCAAGGGCAGTGGCAGGGATGTTGGTCTGCAGTTATCCCTTCATCCCACCCCTGAACACAGTTTGAAAAATCAATGTCACATGGTGCAGTCAGAGCAGGATTGTGTGGACTCTGAACTGAAGCATAGTTTTGGTCTAGAAATCATCTAACAGTGCCTTGCAAAACTTCCAGGATTTCATGAGCTGGACTGGAACAGAAATGCCACAGGCAGCGCTGCCAACCCTGAGCATTCAAATACCATGAGTCAGCCCCCCC
>JAHLSL010013815.1:548078-575447 GCA_025920805.1 Petroica traversi | reverse complement strand
CTCTCCTCTCCTCTCCTCTCCTCTCCTCTCCTCTCCTCTCCTCCTGCCTGTGCTGGTCTCCTGCAGTTCAGAAAGGTTTCTCAGCCTTGATTTTAGCCTTGCCTAGGACCACCCCTGATACTGATGTTCCTTGTGTTATCACCTACAAGCTCACACAGAGTCCTTGCACACTGAGGTGTGGATAAATTCTGCCCCCAGAAGCTTGCTCAGACACTTCCTGGCTCGGTGCAGTTTCCCATCAGGACTGAGGTCACGGCTGGCAGCATCACCTGGAGAAGAGGAGACAGCATTGCAGTCGCTTTTCAGCATCAGCCATGGTCCACGAACTTGCCTTGGAGCTGGAGCTGCTGTTAAAAATGATTAGTGAGCCTCCAGTTCCCAAAGGAACCAGGGATGATGCTCTGCCCCTCTCTGCTCTTGTTCCCATTACAGCTCCAGCAGGAGGCTGCCTTTTCTGTCCCTTTCCCTTCTGCTGTCACTATGTGCACTTTGATTTTTTTTTAACTTGTTTTTTGTTGGGTTTTTTTTTTTTACACCGGGGATTCTCTTCCTTTTTTGTCAGCTCGGAGAATGATTTTTCCTTACGCTCTTCTCTATTTAGGGCTGTGGGGGAGGAAGTGACTCAGCCTTTCCCCCACACTGATTTGCACAGTCATCCCTCACTGGCTTTGCCGAGTTTTTCCTTGAGCACCTCCAGTTACGCTCGCTTCATTCAGTGGGAACATTCCCACCTCCTCGCTCACGTTCCAGCAGGGAAGGTCACAGTGGGGAAGGATGAGCCCTCAGCAGGATCTTTCCCTGTGCCAGGAGGAGAGCAAAGCAACGAGCAGGACGTGCTGCCAGACCTGTGACAGCTCCAGGTCTCCTGTCTGCTCCTCGCCCCTACAGACATCCGTGGAGGAAGGGCCAGCCAAATGAAATTTCGAGGGCTGGCCTGGTCATACTATAAAAAAATAAAAGATGGAATATGATGTCATGGGCTCTCCCAGCAGGGGAGGTGGCTCAGGTTGTGCTGCTGGAGGATGCCTGGGTGGTGGTGGCAGAGGTGGATGTGGGTGATGGATGGATGGTGAGGCCAGCTCCGTGCAGGACCACTGCCAGCTTGCCTTTCATGGCAGGGCTCAAACGGCTGCTAAATACCAGGGAGGACACACTGCCTGCTCTGCTCTCCACGGGGCTTTCAGACACTGCTGCTCAGCAAGGAGGCCAGTAAATCATCTGCCACTCTAAGCGATACCAGGCGTTTGGTGTCCCATGTTCTGTGTAAAAAGCAAGTGCATTAATTCAGGATTAATTATTCTCCTACCCTGGAAGCCAGCACAGCTATGCTTCTCTCTAAAGGGGAGAAAGGTAGATAAAAAGAAGATGAAATTCCCAAGCCCCCCAGAATCTTTCCTCTCTGCTCCCAAATCAGATAACTCAATCCCTGAAAGCAATTTTGGTCTGCCAAGGGAATTCCAACATGCATCACTTACTGCTTTGCTTTGTAACACTGTTGGTGGAGGAAATACCTTTTCTTCAAGATGCTCTGCTCTCAGATTTTATCTTCTCTCAAATTTTCACTTTCAGGAGTGATGGGATCCTTGCTGAGGTTGGATGGGATTCAGTGGCACCAAAGATTTGAGCTACTGCTGTGAACTTTCACTGTGGCCCTGTTGTGGCAGAGACTAGGGAAGAACTGGAATGAAAGCAAAGCCTTTTGTCATGTGGGGTGGTGTTTTTATGCTGTATGATGCCAGCAGTGATTTAACAGTCTTCTGCTTGTCTGAAGCACCCTAAGGTAACCCCAAGTGCACAGGGCCTGCCTCGGATTCCTCACATTGAACAGCCTAAAACTGGCAGCAGACTGCTCCAAAACAGGCCCTTGACAAGCTCAGAATCTTGGGGTAAGGAGCACAGAGCCCAGGACTCAGAAGTTATGACTGATCTCTTTTGGGCTCAACTTTGACCCAGCCCTGTCTAGTTCTGCCAGATGTTTCTGGAGAAGGTTTAGTAGTGTTAGAAGTAGTAGTTTAGTAGTTAGAAGAAGGCAGGTGCAGTTTCCTGGGAGCATCAGTTTGTCTCTTCTGTCCATTTCTGGCTGTTGTGATGCAATACAGGCTTTAAAAATAAGTTTTATGCTTTAAGCTTGTGTTGTAATAAGGTGGTGGGTGATGTTAAAAAATGTGTATTTGAGGAGTTACGGAAGTTTGGCAGCCAAGATGAATATTTGCCTGCTGATGAAGGGTGTGGTGGGAAGCACAAAGTTGTTCATCACCTAGAAATGCTCCAGTACCCCAACTTGGGTTTAGACTTGCTTGTGTTCATCTTTGTTCTTCTGAGAAATCCAGCCACATCATTACCCTGTCCTCACAGCATCCTACACTCTGCTCAGGCCATATTATCTGCCTTCTGAACATCTCTGTCTATTGATTAAAGCATTAGGAGGAATGTCAGCTTGGAAGCAATGGGTTTGATTAGCCAATTATTTTAACAAAAAGAAGTGGTGAACTTTGATTAAAAGTACAGAGGGAACTGTAGTCACTATGTTTTAATGTGCTGGAAGGGAGGTCAGAACTCATAACCAACGAGGGCATTGGTCAGGATGCTGATGAGGAGAGTTTGGAGGCTGAAGGTGAACATGGTGCATGACATCTTGCATTAACCCAGGGATATGGAAAATTATTTGTGTGTATTTAATGGTGGCTGTAGGTTTTTGGCTAATTAGTGTAGTGAGTGTAGGAACTTCATGGTTGGATGAAGCACACAGAGAGCAGATGAGTCTCTAGGATGCTCTTCTGTGAAGGCTGGGTTTAACCTGGATCAATCCAAGTTGAGTAATTACATCCTAAACTACTTCATGAATTCAAAGACTCTTACAATCCTGGAAAGGTTTAGGCAGAAAGGACCTTGGTATCATCCAGTTCCACCCCCTGACATGGGCAGGGATACCTTCCACTTAATAAGGTCTTTCCAAGCCCCATCCAACCCAGCCTGGGACATCCTTTCAGGGATCCAGGGGCAGCCCCAGCTGCTCTGGGCACCCTGTGCCAGGGCCTGCCCACCCTCCCAGCCAGCAATTCCTTCCCAATCTCCCATCCATTGCTGCCCTCTGCCACTGGGAAGCCATTCCCTGGCTGCTGTCCCTGCAGGCCTTGTCCCCAGTGCCTCTGAAGCTCTCCTGGAGCCCCTTTAGGCCCTGCCAGGGGCTCTGAGCTCTCCCTGGAGCTTCTCTTGTGCAGGGGAACAGCCCCAGCTGTCCCAGGCTGGCTCCAGAGCAGAGGGGCTCCAGCCCTGGCAGCATCTCCGTGGCCTCCTCTGCCCTGGCTGCAGCAGCTCCACGTCCTTGTGCTGTTGTTGCCCAGGGCTGGAGGCAGCTCTGCAGGTGGGGAGAAGCTTTCTGAGCTCACCTGAGCAGGACAGAGGTTGGATACTCCACTGTTGGCAGGTGGGAGAAGCTTTCTGTTATCAACACAGCTGTGTGAACTGAAAGCAGGAGGCTTCTCAAAACCATCCCGTGCTGTTTGTTGTTGTTTGGGTTGTTCTTAGGGTCTGTTGTGAGTTGTAGGGGCAGGTGGGAGTGTTGGTGAGGTGTTCAGAGAAAGGCAGCTTAGAAAACAATGTAGAGGCTCCAGTGTCTCACTCCTGTGTTCAGTAATGCAAATGTCTTTTGGAAGGTGGTGGTTTGATTCAAATCAGTGCCAGGAGGTCTCCCTAAAGCCCAAGCAGTAGGAGTCAGGTTTCTGTGTTAGGTCTGGAGGTTGAACCCTGGGTTGATTGGGTGCCCAAATCAGACAGGCAGCTGATGGCACAGGTGGGAGGAAGAGCCAAGAGCAGGTCAGCACATCCTACTCTTTGGTCTGCCCTTCCTGTTTACTTGTTCTGGGGTCAAACATCTGGATGTGATTCAGTCCAGCCTGCACTCTGGTCCTGCAGCCGTGAATCATTTAAGTCTTTGAGCTCTGCCTGGATGGGCAGAGCTGATGTCAAACCATCCAGCAAGGAGGAGATGGGTAAAAAAAGCTTCTGGCTCCCTTTATACTGGAAAAAATGTGTGCATACCCTGCTCAGTACTCACTGCATGGGACCATCCACAGCATCCCGGAGCAGGCAGTAGGATTGTCATGTACTTGAATTTCATGTCAGCCTGTTTCCTCTCCTAGAGGTCAGCCTGACCCCTTGCTGTGTGAAGGAGCTTTTTTCTGTTTTGATTAAGTTTGAAGTATGTCTTTCTTGCTTCATTATGGAAGTCTGGGCTCAGGGAAGTCTCCCTAGATAAAATACTGGAGTTATTCTGGATTGTCTGGAAGTCCTCTGGTCCAGCCCTCTGCTCAGTGCAGAGCCAGCTTCCACATCAAACCTGCTCAGGGCCTCCTCCAGCTGAGTGCTGGTGCTGTTTCCAAGCTGCACACCCAGATCTCACACTCGAGTTACATCTTGGCTGCTGAGCCACAGCTCAAAGCAAAGGAATTTTCCAGCATCCCATCGGAGTTTCCCAAGCTTCACCTACCAGTCCTGGAGCTGAGCAGCTGCAGCTGTTTGCTGCTGGAGAAGGCTTTCTGCTCCTGGTGATTCCCGTGCCCCTGGCACTCTGCTGCTGGGTTTCTCAGCTCCTGGGGGATGTCACTGCTCCCTGGCCGAGCGGCAGCCCGTGTGTCCCTGTGTGTGTGTGCTGGGGAGGCTTATCGCCAACTGACCTAATTATTGTAATCTTGCTCTTCCCTACATAGTGCAGGTTTCCTTGGCTCTCAGGAGGCTTCATGGGTTTTTCCAAGCTGTTCTTTGATTTATTGTCTGTCTCTTAATAGTATTATTCTTGCGCTCAGGCTAGGTGAAGCCTGAGAATAAGGGTTGTAGCCAGAGAGAGTGTCATACTTGTGAACTGCCTTTTCTGCTCCGATGCCATCCTGCTGGGTTTGGTGGTCCCAGCCTGCCAGACTTTCCAGGCAGCCTCCCTGCAGGGATTTCTTTGCAGCCGTGTTCTTCATCACAGCTCCCTCCTCTTCCCCCTGCCCTGTCTGTACACCTGCATCCTCTTACTGCAGAAATCCTCTGGCTGCCGAAGTTAACAGGTGAAAATTGTGAAATGCCACTTTCTACTCAGCTCTTGGATGCAGAGTTGTTGCCTGTCCCTTGTCTTCTTTAGTTTCCCTTCCCATTCTATTTGTTACCTATGCCACTTTTTCTTGCCTATCCCATTTTTTTTCTTTTCTATCCTATCCCTTCTTTTACTTTGCCTATCCTGTTTTTATATCCCTTATTCCATTTTGTTGTTGTTCCCCATCTCATTTGTGCTGTTCTTTTTTTTTTGTTCCCTATCATGATTTTTTTTATTCTCTATTCCATCTTTACTTCCTTTTGCCCTCCCTGCTATGGTTTCTCCCTTCTCTACCTGCCCTTCTTCCTGATTATAATATGTTTATTTGGCAACAGGTATAGGCCAGGTGCCTTTTAGAGGTGCCAAATTCTTTTTTTTTCCCAGCAAGACGGGGATTTGCAGCATTTTAACAGGATTTAACCCGTACTTCAACATTAAAAAAATAAAGCCTAGGAAAGAAAAAGAAACATTAAATCCAGTCCAACAACGAAACATTGCAACCTGGGATGGATTTCCTCCATTCATACACTTAAATTTCTCGCTGAAAGCTGTAGCTGGGATTTATCAGTGCTGTCTGAGAGCTCCACGGTCGGGCAGAGAAGAACTCACGTAACGTGGTGCCTCCTTGCTGGAGCAGGGCTTACTGCTAAGCTTAAACCACCTGATGGGATCAGCAGAGGTTACCAGCACTGCAGGGGCCCTGTGCAGAGGGCTTGGAAAACAACAAGTCAGCAGCACTGCCCTGAAAACCTGTTTTGTTTGGGGTTTTTTATCCCCTTGCCCTGCACGAGATCCAGTCGGACCTGAAAGGGAGTGGGAAAGGATGGAGAGGGGCACGAGGCAAGGCTTTATCGGGGTTTCTGCAGCCCTGGGTGTTATCTTGTGCCGTGCCTGATAGTCTCTGCAGAGCAAATATTCTCTCCTGCGGCACAGCAGCCCGTGGAGGAGCTGGGAACAAGCCAAAGCGCAGGCATTGCTGGCAGGTTAAACCTGAAAAGGCTGGTACTGGGCTTGTGCCTGGTGTTCCACCTTGCCCGAAGAATTAGGGCTGAATCAGTGCCCCTTCTCTTCCCATTTTCCTTATTTCTCTCTTCTTTAGAAAAAAAGATATGTGTGAACTTTCCTGAGGTTCCTGACTTTCTAGCTTGAGTTAATTGCAACACTTTAAATTGCATCTTCTTTCCTGAAGCCTTCCTTCTTCCCAACCATCCTTTGGATGAGTACCCCAGGTTATCCTCTGATTCTGTAAATACTCTTCAATACCAGGCCATAAGACAAACAGTTAATGGTAACTCCATTTTTTTCCTTATTTTGCCTGTAAAAAATCATGGTGCCAAGGATAGCTGTGGGTTATAAAAGTGTTTTTAGCTGGGTTCAATGAGAACAGATATTTTTATTTTGTTGAAACAGGAAGCAAAATAATGTCAAGTCCCATTTAAATCCAAAATCTGTCTTAACTTATTCTACACTATAATGGAGAGTTGTGGAAATTCAGTGTACATCACCATGAAATAAAAGAAAAAATCTTTTGTTTAAAAATACCAAACCCTTAAAAAACATGAAACAATTTGTTCAGTGTTTTCTTCTCAATGGTTTGGCTGCAGTGAGTGACTTGACCAAAACTATTTAAAATTCATCAAGCCAAATCTGGGCTGCTGGCAAACAAGTGATTTTAAAAATTATTATTGTTATTATGTGATGGATTCAGACTTTTGCTTCTTCAAGGGTGAATTTTGTTCTTTTTGAGACCGTGACAAAGGATGGACATGACCCTTGTCCCACACTGGAGGAGGGGATTTAGTACCAGGTGTCACCTCTGATTTCTGGTGCTTGAAGGCCTTTGGATGTCATGGACATGTGGGAATGCTCCCATCAGCAGGGTGTTTCCAGGGACCAGGGTGCTCAGGAATCACTGCCACAGATTTCCCAGAGCAGCTGTGGCTGTTCCATCCCTGGCAGTGCCCAAGGCCAGGTTGGATGGGGCTTGGAGCACCCTGGGATAGTGGAAGGTGTCCCTGCCCATGACAGGGGGTTTGGCTTTGAAAGCCCATCCAACCCAAACCATTCCATGGTTCTGTGAAGGCTCTAGAAGGAGTGGGAAGAACCTGCCCCAAGTCCCAGAGTTGTGGGTTTATCTTGGCATTCTTTGCATCTTCCCCTGAGGCCTCCAAGTCCTTCACTACCGCAGCACTAGGAATGAGGTTTATTTTCTTTATAATTTTCTTTATCATTTCTTTATTATTTCTTTATCATTCTTTATCGTTAATGATAAAGTAAATAATTTTTTGCAGAAGTGTCTTTTCCTGTCCATTGTTAAACTCTAGTGCTGCATTGGTGGGTCATAAAGACCCCTCAGGTGGTCCCTGCCCTGTGCAGGCACCCGAAAACTGGGAACGCTGGGGCTCTACCTTCAAGACCCTTTGATGTGAGACACCAGCTGGGTGTATAGCACTGAACAGTCTTCTGATTAATCAATAGTTCTTCCTTACCTCTTTTATTTCCCTTTTTTGTGTTTTTTTGTTTTTTTTTTTTTTGTTTTTGGTTTTTTTTTGTTTTGTTTTGTTTTTTGGGTTTTTTGGGGGGTTTTTTGTTGGTTTTTTTGTTTTGGGGGTTTTTTGGGGTATTTTTTGTTTGTTTTCTTTGGTTTTTTGGGTTTTGGTTTGTTTTTTTTTTACTGCAAAGCAGTATAGTTTGGGCTCTCTATTTAATCTCTGAAGTTAAAGGTATATAGATAGCAGGTGTCCTGGATACCCAGGATATGCTGCTGCTGAAGCTGCTGATGCTGCTCCCTTGTGCTGCACCTGCAGCCCCACGATCCCATTGCACTGCTGCATCCTTTGGGTGGGTAGTCCAGATTCTGTGAATCCTCCACAACAAATAATTATTGCTAACTCCAGGTTTTATTCTTAATTAACCTGTAGAAAAATCATGATGCCTAAGACAGTTGTAGGGCATAAGAATGTTTTTAGCTGGGTTCACTGAGTACAGATGTTTTGTTGAAACAGGAAACAAAATGACGTCAAGTCCCGTTTGAATCCTAAATGAAATCTGTCTTAAATTATTTTACATTATAATGGAGAGCTGTGGAAATTTAATGTACCCTGAAATAAAAGAGCAGGTTTTGTGTTTTACAAGAGAGGGAAGTGAGGCAGGATGGTGACATCCCAGTCACATGTAGGACCTGGCACATTTGGGTCCATGGTAGGTGCAACAGCTGGACACAAAGAGCAGCTCAAGGGTATTTTGGGACATGTTTGAGGTTCTTGTCCCCAGTACTCCAGCAGCAGCACTGGGACTCAGTAGGGCTTTCTGAAGGGAGCTAACAGGAAAGACAGAGAGAGGCTGTTGGAGTGACAGGATGCAGAGGGATGGCTACAAACTGACAGAGAGTACATTTAGTTTAGATATTAGGAAAAAAATAGGTGGTGAGGCCTTGGCACCGGCTGCTCAGGGAATTTGTGTCTTACCTATCCCTGGAAGTGTCTAAGGCCTGGTTGGACGGCTTGGAGCAATCTGGGATAATGGAAGGCATCCCTTCTCATGGCAGGGATGGGACTGGGTGATCCTTTCCAACCCAAAGCATTCTGTGATTCAAGACCTGGATTAGCAGAAGGGACTGGTATCAAGGACACTGACTGATCAGCGAAGATTAGAACACAGGGTTGGTGAATCCCAAAACTGCCTTGATCAAGCCCAGTCCCAGCTGTCCTTGCTGCTGGTGGAGGTAAACAGACACTCCCCAAGCTCATGTTCATTTCAAAACAGATGACTTGCAGTGTCCTGAAAGTACCTGTATCAATGTTTGCTTTGTAATAACAAACACCTCCCTGTCCTACTCCTGCCTGCCGGGGCTCAGCCAGGTCCCATGGGTGATAAATGTAGCTGTGCAAGTGCTTTCAACATCTTTACACTCTGGGAATCAGCTCTTCTACCCCCATTGCTGGCTTCTTGTCATCCCTCACTCACTGTCATTTAGGGGGGAATAACCACAGGTGTGGGGCCACCTGGGAAGGGAATTTTTGGAGATCCGCAGCAGCATTGCTGGTGCAGGGCACCCAACAGAGGGATAGTCTGGGAGTGATTGCAAAAAAATGCACTTCAAGCCTCAAAAAGAAGGCTGGTGGCTGGCCAGTAGCTCCCAAAAATTCCTGTCTGGGGAGGTGCTTGGTATTTTTGGGCTGGTTCCCTAAGGCAGGCATTTTCCTGGTGAATTGATTCAAGCTGCCTCATCAGCTGCTGGAAGCAGCTAAAAGCTGGGGATGGATTTGAGAGGAGGGTTGAGCTCGTGGGCTTGCTTCATGCTGCTGGTACAAAGCAAAGCTTGGAGGATCTGATTTCCCTCTGTTTTACACTGCACATTCCTGCTGCTGTGACTTCTGTCAGTGCGGTGGGATTCACAGGGAGCCCATCTCTGCCACACAGCAGCATCCCTGGACGTGGGGAGACCCTTGGTGGGTGCTGTGGTGCCTGCGCTGCATCATGTTCCTTCCTGGGACGCCTGCTGGGAGTCCAGTGCAAAACCTGGGTCTATCTGGGTGCTGCATTTCTTCTCCTAATTGCAATGGGAAATCAGAATGGGGCATGAGATCCTTGTAGGCTGAAAAGTGGATTTAGGGTCTGCAAGGGCATCTAGGAAGAAACTCTTCTAGAGAAATTCTTCCTTGTGAGAGTGGGCAGGCCCTGGCACAGGGTGCCCAGAGCAGCTGGGGCTGCCCCTGGATCCCTGGCAGTGCCCAAGGCCAGGCTGGACACTGGGGCTGGGAGCAGCCTGGGACAGTGGGAGGTGTCCCTGCACATGACATGGACTGGAATGAGATAAGTGTTAAGGTCCCTTCCAACCCAAACCATTCCATGATTCTGTGATCTTCTCAAGCTGTGAGAGCTGCCTTAGATGATGCTGTTTGCCCACAGCAGTCACAGAGATCTCAGTTGAATTCAGATGGTCCCTCTGATTGAAGTGGCTGAAGTCACTTCTCCATAATGCAGTCACTTTGCTGAATGGAATCTGACTGCCCTGACCTCATCCAGTCCATGTCTCCAGGAGCAGGAACTAAGGAGGGCACTGTGTCCAAGCCCAGGTGAAGGAAAAGCTTTGTTGACTGGCTCAGTCTGGGGTCAAAAATATGAGACTCAAATGCCTTTGATGGGGTGTCTGACAGGCTGTGCCTCTCTCTACCAAGCAGAGGCTTCCAAAAGTTGGGAAGAGCATGGAGGCTGCTAGCTGTGGCCACCTTTGTCATGGTGAGCCTGTTCATGTGTAGACACCATAGGATTCCCTTTGCCCATGTGCTTCTCCAGGCTTTTTTTTTGTTTGTTTTGTTTGATTTTATTATTATTATTATTATTGTTACTACCAGAAGCAGTATGAGGAAACATCTGCTTTTCCTTCTGCATGTACAGAATTGCAGAAGGAGCTGTACATTCCCCAAATCCTGTTCTTTTCCACTAGAATATTTAGAGTATCCCATCTCATGGCTGCTGCCAGTTTGGGAACTTATAAGGTCAATGACTGATGGTCCTGGGGTGGCTGGGATGTAAAAACCAATCTGCTGCTTCTTTTATAATTTAAACATTAGAATGGGGTGGGGTAGTGGGGGTCCAGAGGCAGGTTTGGGAAATTTTATTTGTTTGTGGGTGTAGTTGAGTGGGATTTTTTGGTTTTTTGGGTTTTCTTTTAGAACTGAAGGTAATTAAAGAATTAGAAGATCTCTGAATACACTCATTTGTCCATGGAGTTTTCAGCTGAGCTTAACTAGCTCAGAGAGGACTTGGTAAGTTATTTTCCACTTTCCTTTGCAATGTGGCACAGGTTTACTTTATGATTTCTCTTTTGTGTTCCAGTTGAACAACTCATGTTAGGCAAAATGCAGAGATCCCTGTGAGTAACCCAGCCTAGGGTCAGAGGGAATTGTCTCTCCTTCAGATCTTCCTCATGTGACCTCATCCCAACTAGCACAATATACAAGGCTGGGATAAATTGTTCCCTTCGGTTTTAGCAGCAGGAACCCAGGGGAGATTTGTTTTCAATGGTGCAGAAGGTGCTGATGTTGTAAAAAGCATCTGTCTTCCTCATTCCTATCTTATCTTTAAGAAATGTTGAATTTGGGATGAGAGCACCAGAGGCTCTTATATCCCTGTTGCACAGAAGAGCTTAATTTCTAAAAAAGGGGAAAGCTCTGATGAAGGAACAGTGGGTGGGCTCAGTGGTGAGAATCCTCAAGGATGAGAACCTCATGAGGTTTAACAAGGCCAAGTGCAGGAGCTGCAGCTGTGCCAGGACAACCCCTGGGGTCAATCCAGGCTGGGGATGAGCAGAGGGAGCAGCCCTGGGAGCAGGACTGGGGGTGCTGTGGGTGAGAGCTGGAGCTGCCCCAGCCCTGAACCCCCTGCCCTGGGCTGATCCCCAGCGTGGGCAGCAGGGCAGGGGGATTGTGCCCCTGTGCCCTGTGCTCAGGTGAGACCCCACCTGCAGAGCTGCTCCAGCCCTGGGCAACAACAGCACAAGGACGTGGAGCTGCTGCAGCCAGGGCAGAGGAGGCCACGGAGATGCTGCCAGGGCTGGAGCCCCTCTGCTCTGGAGCCAGCCTGGCACAGCTGGGGCTGTTCCCCTGCACAAGAGAAGCTCCAGGAGAGCTCAGAGCCCCTGGCAGGGCCTAAAGGGGCTCCAGGAGAGCTGCAGAGGCACTGGGGACAAGGCCTGCAGGGACAGCAGCCAGGGAATGGCTTCCCAGTGCCAGAGGGCAGCAATGGATGGCAGATTGGGAAGGAATTGCTGGCTGGGAGGGTGGGCAGGCCCTGGCACAGGGTGCCCAGAGCAGCTGGGGCTGCCCCTGGATCCCTGAAAGGATGTCCCAGGCTGGGGTTGGATGGGACTTGGAAACACCTCATCAAGTGGGAGGTGTCATTGTTCGTGGCAGGGGGTTGGACTGGATGACCTTTAAAGGTTTGTTCCAACCCAGACAGTTTTGTGATCCTATGATTCCCAGGAGGAGAGGAGCAGCTGGCTCCTCCTAGGATAAAATCCATTCCAAGAGTGGCAACTCCAGCGTTTTGGCTGGTGGCCAAGGTATGTCCTCTGAATGCTGCTACGAGCTGGTGTCCAGGCACAAAAATGCTTTTCACCCGTGCACCACGGGCATGATTTAATAGGGATTAAGCAGCTCCACGCCTGCCCTGCTGCTGACCGGGGTGCTCTGCCCCCGCCCAGTCTCATCAGCAGCCACCGGCAGGATGGATTACTTCAACAGGTTGACATCTCAACTTAGAGTTGGATGTGTCTCTTAGGATTACAGAGCTTTTCACAGCCCAAGTGCCCATTATATTGCCTGGGTGCCTGGAAAGAAAAGATTTCCTTCCTGATGATGGTTTCCCTTTGGTTATTTACAAAGGATGATGCGTGGCTGGCACAGGCGACTGTGTATGGTTGTGATGCTTTTATTTAGGATGTGGGCTGTGCTCTCTGGCTGCAGAGCACTGCCTGCACGGGGAGTTTTCCATCCTGGCTGTTGCTTCCATGGGATCATGGCTCATCCCTTGGGTTGGTAGAAAGGCAGGTGTTGGTTGCCTGGGGATTGCAGCCTGCCAGGTGCATCGCAGAGGGGCACACACAGGTGCATGGTGACCATGTGCTAGCTCATCTGGCAGGAGAACATGCTTGGTTCATGTCTTCCAGCACAATCCCTGCAGCAATCACATCCTGCCCAGCTGCCACAGTGATGCTGTGTGCTCTCCAAGGAGAAACGGTGAAGCTTTGAGCAGGAGAGCATGTGTGAAATGCTGTTTCTTCAGATATTCGTAATAATTGTTCAATATCTTTACCTGGCAAAATTTTCCTTGTAAAGGTGAAAAATAACAAGGGTAGGATGTAACATGGCCTCTCTTTCCATTAGCTTATAGTAGAAGCAGGGGAATGTGGAAATTGATTATGTCTGGCTTAAGTGACAGTTTGTAGCATGAACCAGTGTAAAATAGGTTATAAAACTCAGGCTGTTCGCATTTCGGGAGTTGGTGGTTGAAGGCTTTTTATGGCCTGTTTCAGATTTTATATCCAGAAATGCTGGTGCATTTGCATATATTGAATTTGTATAAAAATCTGTGAGTGTTCCTTGCTGTCATTGCTGCAGCCAGAATGATGCTCCAGAAGTCTCCTTGCCCTGACATCCCCTGCAGTGGAGCATCCCACCACAGGGTGAACCCATAAACCCACCTCCACTCACCTGATGTGCAGGCTGTAGTTTTCTTAGCGGTGTGCTGTTTTTTCCTTTCCTTTTGTTGATGATACCTATCACAAGCCAAAGGTAATGCCTTGCCCCAGGCAAGCAAGCCCATCTGGTATAAAACCACTCCAAGCTCATGCACAGATTTGACACACTAAAAGACTTTATGTTTCTAAAGGTGATGTGGCTTTGGTTTTGTTTAAAAAGCAGAAAATAAAAAAGATCTTTCCAACTGCAAAGAGTTGCATATTGCTGGGAAGCAAGCTACATAATAAATTATTTTGGCTTTTTTCTTACTCCTCTCCCTTCCTTACTGGATCAAGCTGGCTGTTTTGGGTTGGATTCTGTGGCTCCTGTCTGTCCCTCTCTCTTTCCCCCCCGTTTATTTTTGTGTTTATTTTGATGACTGTTTCAATGCACCGTGGTGTTTGCCTGCTGTGTTCTGTGCCAGGCTCGTGAGTGGCACTGCAACGTGGCAGCTGGTGGGCTCCTGTCCTGTCACTGGAGCTTTTCTGCATCACCAAGTACCAGAAACCAGACCTGAGACTGGAGGGATGATGAAATACATTAAATGCTCAGCCAGCTGTGGATGCATCAGTGTCTGAAAAGCCCAAGGCTGTCTCCAGCAGTAAACATTCGATGTGGTTTTCAAAGGTGTTTACATTTTAATTAGAAAAGGGTCAGATCCAGGGTATAATAATTTACATTTCTGTGCTTGATGTTTTGACGTCTGGAAAGGTAGCTGGTTTTGGAGCAGCAAATCCAAGAAAGACAAGTGGTGTTTTGTGGAGATGCAGCAGTACCTGGGTACAGGGAGTCATGCTTCATCTCTGTTGCTTTTATTTTCCATAGTAACTGTTTCTGCAGGCGGCTGGGTATGAGAGCTGCCTGCCAGCAATAAAGATAAACTGCTCGTCTCATTCTCTGAGATGCTCTCACCGCTTGAGAAAGACACATTGCTAATTACTTGTTGTTGAAAATGGGCTGGATGAAGAGAGGGGAAATATTGCTGCAGAAGGGGCTCATTAAAAGGAGATGCTGGGAACCGAGCCGTGTTAATGGCCAGGAGTTGCAGCCCCAAACACGGGCAGTCTAAGGTCCTTGTGCCTGTGCTGCTGTCAGTGTGAGCTGGTGAGTGGTGGTTGTTTGTGGAGTCAGGGCACACAGAGAGTTTCACCTGACCTGAAGGTGCTGATAAAAAGCAGGTAGGAAGTGGAAGGATTGTGCTGTGCTGTCTGCTCTGCCCTGGTCTGTGTGGTCAAAGCATCTCTCATGTCTGGGACTGCAGGGAATTCCTCCTGTGTGTGCTTCAGCAGCAGCTTTGGGAAGCCTGGGTTGGAGTCTCAGCAGGAAATGTGAGGGAGGTGGTGATGGAGGGTTTGACCATGAGCTGTTCCTCCCTGCCCAGCCCCAGAGAGGCACTGAGCAGAAGAGGGTGTCATCTCACCCTGATATCCATCTCCACTGCACAAGGTTCTGTCTGTAGGACAGTGGGGTGGGTTTTGGAGCCTGCACAAGAGATGTGAAAGTTGGTGTTGGTTGCTCATGTGATTTTTGGGACTGGGCTGGGGTCTTTCCCTGTGTCGTGTTTGGTTTTATCATCATCCCATTCAGCCATGGACAGATCTGGGCTGCTGAGCTGTTTCTCAGTTCATGTCCCAGGTGTCTCAGAGCAGAAGGGACCTGCTGGATCACAGTCTGTTACAAACTCCCAAGGGAGAGCTAACACAGGAGGGATGCTGGATGTCCTGTCATAGAACGTTCTGGAAGCAGGTGGCTGCATTGGTACGAGAAGAATTTGCACAGCAGCTGCCTTTAATAGGAAGCATCTCCTGTTCCTAGAAAACTCTGGGATGATAAATCCCATGTGGCAAGACAAAGGCTTTCAGGGATCTGTCAGGATAGCTCTGTAGCCTGTCACAGCCTGTCTCTGCTGCAGCTGGCCTGTGATGGCATTTCTGAGGAATAAATATTCTATGCATAAAAAGGATGCTCTGCATTCTTCCTGACTTCACTTTGAAGTCACGGAAAAAAAGGAGGATTGGCCTGGGATTTTCTCAGTGTTTAACTGAGGGGTAAGTAATGAAGAGACATGAGTTTTCCAATTAAATGCCGTAAGTCAGTCATTCAAGCCTGAACAGCTGAGCCTGCATTGTTTGAAAAATGGGCTGGGCACTAGCTCATTTTTTTTTTAATTTGGTAGTGGTTACAGCTTTCAATAATTGAATTTCAATTCCGATGTCAAGAAGCCCAATGCATGAAGTAGTTTGGCCTGAACTCTGTGTTTTATGGTTCTTTCCCAATTTCCCTACATTTCCTGGGCGTTGGCATCAGGTATTAGCTCCTGGCTGTGTAGTTGTCAGGAAAATACGCTTCACACTTTCACCATTCCAGGTGTGTGTGTGTCAGTGTGGTGTTCCTGTTTCTGTATGGAAGCCACAACCTTCAAACAAACTCATCATGTGTGCAGGAGCATTTTCAGCTCTTAGCATCCATCCAGCAGAAGCAAAACACTGGGAGAAGCAATCTCTTTATTTTCTTTCCTTTGCTGATGCTCACGTTGGAGCAAGGAGTGCTGTTGTTGTTCTAACAGCAGGTCAGGATGTGAGTTTGTCTGGATGAACTGGAGCAAGAAATGGCTTGCACTTGGGTCACCCCAGCACCCTACAGCTCTAGGCTGAGGCAGAGGGGCTGAGAAGCTGGGAAAGGACCTGGGAATGCTGGCACTGCTGGGACACCTCCAGTGCTGGGGACAGCTCTGGGCCCCTCAGCACAAGAGAGACCCTGAGGGGCTGGAGCGTGTCCAGGGCAGGGAACGGAGCTGGGGAAGGGGCTGGAGCCCCAGGAGAGGCTGAGGGAGCTGGGAAGGAGCTGAGCCTGGAGCAAAGGAGGCTCAGGGGGGACCTTGTGGCTCTGCACAAGTCCCTGACAGGAGGGGGCTCAGGGGGGTCGGGCTCTGCTCCCAGGGAACAGGGACAGGAGAGAGGGAACGGCCTCAAACTGGGACAGGGGAGGTTGGAAATTGAGGAAAATTCCTTCATGGAAGGGGTTGTCTAGTCCTGGCACAGCTGCCTAGGTCACTGGTGGTGTCCCCATGCCTGGAGGGGTTTCAAAGCCATGTGGATGTGGCACTTGGGGACATGGGGCAGTGGTGACCTTGGCAGTGCTGGGGGAATGGTTGGACTCGATGGTCTTGGAGGGCTTTTCAATCTAAACAATTCCATGATTCAGTGATTCTGTAAGAATTATTTTAGAAAGATGCCTTCTTGAGTATCAGTTCTGCTGTAATGTTTCTGTGCCAGCATGTTTTTGCCCAGAAGCCCTGGCTCCTCACTTCAGGGAATGTTGTTTATTTGGGGGCTGGAATCCCTTGGCGTGGCTGGGACACAGGTGGGTCTCATCCCAGGAGAAGAACTGTGTGAAGTTGTCCTGCTGTGCTGTCTTGGCACTGCCAGGCAGCTGCAGTGCAGGATTTTGGAGAGCTTTTGGTGTGGAGGAGAATGGCTCCTCCAGGGGGAGGATGTGCATGTGGGCTTCTCTCAGCCTGCAGTGACCTGATGGAAATACATGACTGTCCTGTGGTCTTCTCATCGCAGACTCACCCTTTCTTAAATCATTTTGGTTGCAAGTTCCACTCCCCTGTTGCCTCCCAACCCAAAGTGGGTTCCTTCTCTATTGCTGTTCTTCACCTGTCAAACTCACCACTTGTTTCTGCAAGTTCAACCAGCCTGGAGCACCTTTGGGAAAAAGGGAATGAGCCTACAAGTGTCATAAAAATTGCTTGTTCTTATTACTTGCTGATGAAGGGTAAAACTATATAATTGCCAAAAAAAAAGAGTAAAATCTTGCTAGAGCAAGAACCCCATTTAGATCACCCTTAATAGCAGCTGTTAATAATAATTGTACATTACAGTAATGCTGATAATTACTAAGTTATAATGAGCAGTTTGCACATCTATTGACTTTTTCTGCTGATGATTCCTTCTTTAATGGTCATAGTAATGAGCACAACATGGGCTCTGTAAAATCATAGGATTCTACAATGATTTAAGTCAGGGGGACCTTCAAGGTCCTCTGGTTCTTTCATGAATAGGAAAGGTTTGGAAGGTAATTTTTAGACTTCAAAAACTTACATACTTTGTGCTTTGACAAAGTAGAGGGAAGGGAAGGGGGAAGCAGAAAAAAGAAAAAAGCAAATTTTATGTTGATCTCTATTAGTTAAGATTAAGGAATGTACCCAGGTCTGGGAATTCTTTGTGGTAGGTGCAGAGCCAAGGGATCACTTCTTCATGAAGAGCTCTCACAAACATTTGTTTGCTCAGTGTGAGAAGATACCAAATCCTTTGATGGTCAACTGTGGGTTTTTTCTTTGGAAACCCCTTTTTTGTACAAGTTTTGAGAGTGAGGTGAGGTGGGAAAACAGCTCCAGGCACAGATCACCAGGAAGAGCAGGAGTTTTCTTCTTGTTGATGATGGTTTCCTTTAGAGAGAGGCGAAGGTACCACAAGATGAATTTGTTTTAATGTTTCCCACTAGAGATCCACAAATACCTCAAATACATGGTTTGTGTTTGTTTGCTGGGCCTGGTGACTTTTGGCAAACATGTTTCCTTTCAGTTTGCCATCTGTCCTGTTGCTCTTTAACAAAAATGCTGGCTGGGCACCACGGTGAGCACCCCAAAAGTGAGGCATGTGGTAGTTCTTCCTCTTCTTCGGGTTTTATCATGGGTGTTCAAGGGGGAACATCTCCAGGGCAGTGCCCTGAGCTTGATTTCCTCCAGTGCCATCCTCATAAAACCTTGAAAGAGGCAAAAAAAAACCTTTGGGTATTGTAATGTGTGACCCAATGAGATGCAGGATAACCTCTGACCCTGCTCTCTCCATCCCCAGAGATGCCACCTGTATCATTTGTCCCCTGCCCCACGCTATCTCCCCATGCCATCACTCCCCTCTGAGACTCATGGGAGCCTCCTATTCTCCCAACTCTTTATTTAGCACTTTTTGTTTAATAATTGGTGCTTTCCATTTGGTAATTGGCACTAATTAGTGAAAAGGGGAGAAGCATGCCCTCCTCCATGGCATCACACTCTCTGGGGCTCCTTTTTTCTTTCTTGATTTTTTTCTTTTTTCTTTGTCCTTTTTAATATGCCACATGATTTTTGTTCAGGAGCTAATGTGTGATATTGCTCTATGTAATGAGCCTTTTTGACAGTCTGGGCACATTTGGGAATAATTCCTTGAGCAGATGAAATCCTTAGGCCAGAACTGCTCATTCTCGGCAGTTTCCAAATGAAGCCACAATTGTTCAGAAGTGACAGAGAAGAAAATAGTTCAGGAGCTGGAAACTACATGAGCTGGGAACAGATATTTTTTCCCCCCCTTCCCTTCCGGATGGCATGTGACTCACTCCGAATTTGCTTAGCAGTTTCATACTTGTCTCAAAGCAGGCTGTAAATTCCCATTCCTGGTGAAGGAGAGGGTGAGGGATGGAGTTGTTGTGTCCTGCAGTGTGGTGGGAGCTCCTGTGCCTTCTCCCTCCCAGCTGCAGGGAAGGAGGAATATGAGATTTTCCACAAGACACAGGGCCAAGGTCTACTCCTTTCCAAACACAGCATTGTAAAATATCCTGAGTGAAAGGGACCCAGCAGGACCATCCAGTGCAGCTCCTGTCCCTGCACAGACACCCCAACAACCCCACCCTGGGCATCCCTGAGGGCATTGTCCAAACTCTCCTGGAGCTCTGGCAGCCTCGGGGCCGTGCCCATTCCCTGGGAGCCTGGGCAGTGCCAGCACCTCTGGGGGAAGAGCCTTTCCCTGATCTCCAACCCAAACCTCCCTGGCACAGCTGCAGCATTCCCTGGGTCCTGTTCCTGTCCCAGGGAGCAGAGATCAGTGCCGTTCCCAGCCCAGGTCCAGGAGCTGCTGGTTTCCTTTCTATAGAGTGTTACTGTCATTGAGCCCTGGAGAAGTAAGAAGGAAAAGAGCATTATAAATCCCCTACATCTTCTACAAAGCCAATTTTCTGCAGTGAGAGGTTTTAAAAGTGAATTCTGTTGTGATCTCTGTTTCATCTCCTCGCTGGACCGTTTACAGTCGCACCATTAGCTCAGCATTATTTACTGCCACTGCCCTAGAGAAGCTTTTCAGCTATCATCCTATTCTCACCCTTGTCCATTACTCCCAGCTTCTCACCCATATCCAGCACAACTAGAGCTTTGGATTTATTAAATTAAGCATTTTAGTGTGGGGGTTTTTTTCCCTTGTGCATATGCCTGGAGGTTTTCAGTAGTTTTAAGCAGGAAATATGTCTGTTGTCCCTAAATGCAGGAACATTGCAGAAACTGAACATTTTTTGCAGGCCTGGAAGCCCTAAACTCACCCACCTTGGATTATTGTAAATTGTATTGGAAATGCAGATGTACGGCAAGAAAGTATCCTGCATGTGGCAGCCTATGGGCTTTGTCTGCTGGGGTTTGTTTTTTTTTTGATCTTTGGTATCATTACTGGGAAATAATTCCTTACTCTCTCTTTTGCCCTGCTTCCTCAGGCCCCCTGCGTTCCCGGCGTGTCCCCTGAAGGGATGGAGAGCTCCTCAGTGGCATCAGCCTCCTCGGAGGCAGGGAGCAGCCGCTCCCAGGAGATCGAGGAGCTGGAGCGCTTCATCGACAGCTACGTCCTGGAGTACCAGGTCCAGGGGCTGCTCACTGACAAGACCGAGGGCGACGGCGAGAGCGAGAAGACACAGTCCCACGTCTCACAGGTGGGGGAAACCTCACTCTGGGGTGGTGGGCTGTGGGTGGGGTTGGGGATGGGGGTGCTCAGCTGAAGAAGCTTTTCTGCGGTTCGGATGTGGAGAGGGAAGTGGTGATGATGCCTTTTCCTGGTGTTAGGAAAATGAAGCCAGACACAGTTAAAGGGGTTGGGGTCTTTCCCTCAGTATTTTATTCAGGATCCCGTTTGATGCATCCACTTCCCCCAGGTGCCAGCGTGGCAAATGCACCCCCGTCAGTCACACACACCAGTTCTAGACTTTACACAGCACAGATCCAACAAGGGAGCCCAATGCTGGGGCTGGGCTGGGCTCAGCTCGAGTTTACAGAATCCTCCTGCCAGGAGACCTTGGGTTCCTGAGCCAGCAGAATGTTTGGTGTCCCTGGCTCTGCAGCTCTGGGCTGTTCAGTCTCAGGCCTGCAGGGCACTTACAAAACACTGAGCACTAAACTCAGTAAAAGGTTGTAAGCGTGCATACTGCTGATACTTGTGGATACACAGAACTGTGTAAAAGGGATATAAAAGAAAAGACAAAAACCATTCCGGCATCTGTGAAATGCTGGGTTTGGGGCAGCTCGCTCATTCCAGGGTGTGCTTGAGGTCTCCAGGTTGCTGGTAGCCATCCCCTGGTGCTGGGTTTGGGTTTTTATGGTCTCAAGGTGCATCACTGGAAGTGTTCCAGGACATGTTGGATGGGGCTTGGAGCAACCTGGACAAGGGGAAGGTGTCCCTGCCCATGGCAGGGCGTGGAATGGGATGGGGGTTTAAGGTCCCTTCCAGCCCAGACCATCCCATGATTCTGTATATGAAGGATCCAGTCTTTGTCTGGTGTCAGCAGTGTTTGATCTGACCTGTCTGAGCTCTGCAGGTTTGCTGGAGCTGAGGATCTGACCCAGAGCTCTGGACCTGTTTTATATCATCTCAATGTAAAGAAATTCCCAAACAAAGGAGCCTTCTTAGGAATAGATTTTGGTGAAGAGGTCTTTCACAATTTGAGGATCAAAGCCCTTAGAAGTGGGAAAGAATACATTTGAAAATCTAGTGATCCAAAGTATATTTTCTTAACTCAAGGCTGGAAGATGTCCGTGTTTGAAGTGACGCTTTGGAGGGGCTTCAGGTCAAATACAGAAGTTCTGCTTATTAATGTGCCAAGTTCAAAAGTAGTATTGAATTAGAAATTAATTAATAGAAGTTTTACAACCTCTTCCAGCCTGTCCTATGCTCTGCCAATAAGCCCGGGCTCCCTGTGCCTCTTAAGGAAAAAAATTTCAAAAACTTATGGCAGGCCATGTATGGTTTTTGCATTAAGATCCTTGATTGCAATAACCAATCCATCTTACCAGGTGTGGAAATGGCATTTTAGCTTTCCTTCCTGGCCTGTCCTGGAAAAAAAGGAGCTGCTGGGTTCTTAATGTCAGTTCTGAGAGTGTTCTATTTCAAGATGGCTGGGATTTGTTTTAACAGAAAAACTCATAATAATGAAACATCTGAACCTTGAACCTTTTAATCAAACCACTTTTAGAGGCACCTCAAATGAAACAGCTGAGTGTGATTTTACCCCAGACCATTGATGCAGTTTAATTAGGATTTATTATGAAACTCCATCAAAATGCAGCATTTTGTATTTCTAGGGCTTTATATTGGACAAAAAGTGAGGATGGGCTTTTTCTCTAAGTCCCTTGCATTTATCAAGTCGTGTCTTAATGGATGCACTAAGGAATTACCTCGTCTCACAAAGCTTTTCGTTTTTCCACCTTTAAGAAAAATCAGGATTTTTTATTTCTTATTTTCTCTTCCTGATCAGTTCTTGGCAAGGCAAGGAATAAACACACACACACCCTGCAGCTGGCTGCAGTAACCCTGGTGGAAGACAACCTGATGGGAGGTGGCACATTCCCTCTTAATGAGAGCTGGAAGGAGAAAGATGGATTTAGGGGAAAGGCACTCGGCTGAGACCGAGGAAATTGTTTTTAACTGCGAGATTCTGCCAGCAACTAAATCTTTAATGTTGGGCAAGTTACTTAATCTCTCTGCAGTTTGTTTCCTTATGGCTGGATAATGTTTTCCCTGCCTGAGAGTGGATAAATCCATTCACCCATGTGTGTCTAAGGTGGTGCCACATCCCCGGACCACTGCTCCCCTTGCTGTGGGAAGGAAGGAAAGGCACATCCTCCTCACTGCTCCCAGGGAAGCTGAATCTATATCCCTTCAGAGAATACCAAAATGTGGATGTTTCCATGATGGGAATGTCCTCAACCTTGCTCTCACCAGGAAAAAATAAGGAAAATCAGAAAAACGTGATTTTATTTTGCTGTGGACATATTAATGAGCGAGCTGCTACTTTGAGAGACCTTTCCACGCTTGTGGTTGTACTCAAAATTGTTAAAGGAGATAGGATGGGTCTGGTAAAAGGCTCTCAAAAGTGCTGGCATCATGTGCCTGTCCAGATTGATTAGCAGCAGTGGCAGGAGAGTGATGGGCAGCTCTTTAATGAGGGGAGACTGAGATTCTGAGCTAGAATGGGCTCTCTGATGAGGGCAGGGATCATGGGCAGTTGTAGTGCTGGTTCTTATTTTGTAGCCCCATCCGTACCTGTCAGGGAGCTCTCAGGTGGTTGTTTGTATGGAACTGACTTCTCGTTTTCTAGGCACATCATCCTTGGTGATGGTACCAAGCTTTGAGTGTCTCCAGGGCAGCCAAATGCTTCCAGTTTGGAAGACCTCAGAAGTGGGGCTGGTCAATCTCCACTTTGCTGAAGGAGTGACAAACTGACTTTAGGCAGCATCTTTTGTGTTTGTCTAGTGAAATATTTTTTTTTTCACCAGTATGATGCAGCCCTTCATTTCTTTAGGGAAAAAAAAAACCCCAAAACCCAATAAATTGCACCAAATTAATTTATTTTGGTAGAGGCACCTTGCTGCCCAACCTTGGGGCAAGCTGGCCTGAGCATGTGCTGATCCCCTATGGCCACATTTGGCTATGGCCAAACCTACAGCTTCCATCCTCGTTTTCTGTTTTATTTAAAATGAAAACACAGGGTGTTGTCTGCCCAGAGCACGTATCTGTCCCTGAAGCAAACACAGTTGGGTAAAGCAGGAATTTTCCAGCTTTCCATGGAAGAATTCCATGGAAAAGAGTGATAAAGTCAAATCACCCTGGAGTGTGACACACACCTGAGATTGCAGACGTTATCAGAGGAGGTGTTGGGGCTGGATTTTATTGCAAAGCACCACATCAAGTGCTTTCCCACAGTTGTTCCTGCATCTTCCCTCTACCCACTGTCAGCGGGTGGAGCGTTTCCAAGCCAAAGCCTTTGGGATCATCCTCAAAAAGGAGGGGGTGCCACACGTGTACAGCGATGCCCGCGGCTGGACGGTGTTTTCTGTGAGCTCTGGACTGACACAGCAGTTTTGCCCAGCCCAGCTATTATTTGACACAATCCCTTTTTTTATCCCTTTTGCAGTGGACGGCGGATTGCAGCGAGCAGCTTGATGGCAGCTGTTCCCCATCCCGAGGGAAGGGCTCGTCGTCTCACGAACATAACCAGGTATGGGTTTGTGTTTAGTGCCTCCTCTCCAGAGCTTTGCCTTTGTTTCTTGCGCTGCCTCGCCTGGGAGGTGCTGCCAGTGTTCTCTCTCCCGTGGAAGGGGAGACATGTCCCTCTGCTTGGCATCCAAAAGCTCGTTCCTGCCCAAACCATGGGAGGTGGGCAACATCCTGATGTGCGAATGGATGCTTTCACCGGGAGCTTAAGGGGGAAAAAATAAGAAGTATCACATTTATTCCTGAAGACTTTCTTATTGCCACTTGGGCAAGGAAGCTGTTTGGAGCATCAGAGCTGACTTGGAAGTCTGAGATGCAGCTGGAATGAGGGATCTTTGCGTAGTTTGGCTTCTCTGTTGTGTGCTGCAGCACAAGGATGGTGTCACAGGGAAGAACATTAAACAGCTGAGAGGGTGAGCTGGCAGAAGAAGCAAAGTTGCACATGTTGAGAGCCTGTGCTGGTTGTGCAGTGACAGAAGCCAGGTGTGAGTTGGTTTTGGTGTTTGGACATGGTGTGAACGTAAGTGAGGAGTATTTACTGCTGGGTGTGGCTGTCCCTCCTCATGTGAGCACCCCCATGGAAGAGTGTTGGGTAGGGTGGGGGGCTTGTGTCTGACCTCTGTCACCTAGCTGACAAGCTGCTGTGTCACCAGGAGACCATCAGCTCTGTGAGAGCAGCACTGGCCCAAGGAGATGTGAAACTGAGGCATCTGCCTGAAGGGGAAACAGAATTTCCATTTGCTGTCTGTGGCTGATGAATGACCCACCCAGAGAAGTGGCTTCAAGCTGATGGTTTTCATGCTCTTGCCCAGCTTGGTGTCCTCCAGATTCAGTCCCAAGTGTGGGGTCCATGAGGGGGAACCTTGGGAGCCCCTTGCAGGATGCACAAGAGGCTGTTCCAATCTGAGCAGGGCATGTTGCAGCTCCTTTTGGGCACAGCTTCCTGCACTTCTTGTCTTGGAACTTCTTGTCTGAGGAATGGGAGCTTGGGTGTCCCCTCCCTGCCATGGCCCTGCCATGGATGCTGGGAGCACCTCTGCCAACACCTGCACCCAGTAAAGGCAGGTCTTGCTGTGTAGGGAGATGTGTGCTCAACAGAGGCACTGCTTGGGATGAGCTCCTGAAGGTGCCAGACGGAATTGTGGATTTAATTTATTACAGCTTTGATCTGCTTCTAAATATTCAGCAGCAAAGCCTCATGCAGGCTCCCTCCCAGCACTGCAGGCAGCTGCTGGATGTTCAGATTGGAGGCTGGCCATTTCCATCCAGCTTCCTTGGGTGGATCAGGGGCTTTCCCTGGGGAAGAAGATCCCTGGCTCTTTACCCAAGGGCTCTGCTGAAGTGCCAGTGGCTGGTGGGGACCACAGGAGGATGCAGGAGTCATGCATGGGTGTTTCTTTCCTGACATCCTCCATCTGCCTGGTGCCATGCACTGTTTTGTCTCAGCTCACAGAGGTTTCTTTTTTTGCTGTTTTCTTCCTGTTTTCGTTTTTGGTTTGTTTTTTTTTTTTCCCCTGGGAATTAAATGTATTTGATCTCCTCCTACAGGGAGCTCCTTTCCTACACACAAACACAATTCGCTGGTGCCCAAGCTGCTTACCCTGTGTTTGGGCTCCCTCCCAGCCTGCAGCAGAGCTAGTAATTATCTCTCTCCATGTTTGGCTTCCTTTAACTGTGAGTAACAAATTTTCTTTGGCACCAGAGAGGAGCTGCAAGCTATTGTTCCTCTGTCCAGGCAAGCATTTCTCTCACTGTCACTGATATATGAGTGGAACACTGCTGGTGAGGACCAGGTGCAGTTTATTACCATTTCTGGCTGTTTTCATTGGAATCGTTCAATATTTAAAAGAAAAAAAATCATTAATAAGATGTTTGTTTTGAATTAAAATTATCAATCACTTTTCAAACCTGCTAAGGAAGAAGCCAGCTAATTATTTCTCAGTGGAGGAAGGGGTTGGGTTTTGGGGTATTTTTTTGTTTAGTTTTGTTTATGGTTTGTTTGGTTTCATTTGATTTCAGGTTTTTGGTTTTGTTTTGTTTTGTTATTTATTTGGATGGGGTTTTTTGTTGCAGTTTTTTTATGTATTTGAGGGGTTTGGGTGGAAAATTGAATTCCTAGTCTTCCTGTTATGTTTCCTTCTGAGATCTCTGCATTGCCAGTCTTAGTTGAAAAATACTTGGATGTGGGATTTTTGCTGGCTTCAGCTGCTGTGAAAATGTGGGTTATGTATCAGTGACCATGGAATGCCACACGTGGTTCTAACCTGGCCAACAGAAAGGGCATTTATATAGAAATCTAGGTTAGTCCTGGAAATACATTCATCATGTGGTTCATTTTCTGTGAGCACAGAGTAGTCCAGGCTTGCATTTTCAGAAGTAATTGGCTTCCTAAAGGTTATAGAGAAGCCTAGAGCAAAAGATGACTTTCCCATGCCTGAAAATCCCCCCTATGCAACCCTGAGTGCTTGATGCCCTTGAAATTCTGGGCTGTACAATCCAGCAAGGTTAAGGAAAATAAAAGAAAGATTTTTTTTGTGTGTGTTATGCATTTATATATAGTGTGCGTGCATATAAGCATCTGCTGGTTGTTGTATAAATGTGGGGCCGAGAGCAATTTCTGAATAAAATACAATTTAAGGGTAAAAATGAGGTGTCTTGACACAACCTGCAGTCCAGGATATTCTTAAATTGCTGGTTTCTGATGTTATTGGGTATCTCTGGAAAAAGGCAACCCCCAACTTGTCCTGCTTTTGCACTACTGGGTGACACATGTATTAGCAGCTGTGTGAGACTGGATGGTTGTCAGTTCCCATAGGCTGGCAGATGGGCATCCCATACAGAGCAGTGGCTTAAAAACTGAGAAATTTCCCCCTGAAACCTCCTGGTCTTTCCAGTTCTGTGGGCAGGTGGCTGTGAGAAGATAGTCTGCTCATGGGGGAATCTCCTGAGATACATTTTGTGAACTCATATGCTGAGAAAATCCTGGTCCTACAATTACATTCAGCTCGTCTGTAATTCTTGTTTCCTGCTGGGATCTCTCTGTTTGTTGCATGGTATGGCCATGTTCCACCAAACCCCCAGAAGGTTTGTTAAGTCTCACCACATCTGAGCCTCTGGGGTGAAGACCAGGTACTCAAAATATTATTTGGGCACCTTACTGCCTCTATAAATGAAGAGGGTTTAGATAATGGAATAATTTTAATCCCTTTTATGTTTGGATTTTTTTTTCTTCCCCAAAAAGAGCCGGTGGGAAGTTTTTATATAATACTTTATTTGCATTCCCCTTGTGAGGCTGTGGCGAGTAGGAAGCTCTTTGATATATTTCTGAGAGCAATTCATTAAGTAGAAGACTTCTGGTATGGTGCATATTGAGGGAGCCAGCAGAGCTCTTGGTACATGAAAGGCCTGGCAGGGGCTCCATCCCTTATGTAAAGGGCATTAACAAAAAACAGATCAGCTCTGCGGGTTTGTGCTGTTTCTCCAGGCAGTGGGAGAGGGAGAGCTGAAAATCTTCCTTCCTGGCCAAGTCCCTTCCTTCTCCCCTGGTGGCTGGCTGTCACCCATCACCACCAAGAAAAACCTGTGTTGTTGGCCGTAAACAGGACTTGCTTTCATTCTGTTACTTGTGTCCATGCCCCACTGATGCCTTTTCCTGGTGTTAGGAAAATGAAGCCAGACACGGTTAAAGCGTTGGGGTCTTTCCCTCAGTATTTTATTCAGGATCCTGTTTGATGCATCCACTTCCCCCAGGTGCCAGCGTGGC
>JAHLSL010013815.1:425902-540376 GCA_025920805.1 Petroica traversi | reverse complement strand
ATGGAATGGAATGGAATGGAATGGAATGGAATGGAATGGAATGGAGCAGAATGGAACAAAATGTTTTGGTTGGCAGGTACCAATCATCATCCAGTCCAACTGCTCAATTCAGGGCTGACCAAAAGTTAAAGCATGTAATTAAGAACATTGTCCAAATGCCCTTCAGCAGCTTTGGAGGATGTGGGGTTGATGAATTTGCATAATTAATCCTCATGAAGATAGAGAAGGTGAGTGTTGTTTTTCCCCATGCATACATTAGCACTCTAGGGCCAAATCTTATCTTCTTCAGAGCCTCCCAGAGTCATCCCTTTGCAATGTGTAAATAGAACACCTTAAAGGACTCAGAGGAAGCCCCACAATTAGGATGATGGTCATGGATGTGGTTTTGTTGCAGGCCTGAGTGGCCTGGAGCTGGAGCTCTCCTGTCCCGCCAGGTCAGTGGTTTTGGAGTGTGGGGGACCAAGCTGCCCTTGACTAAAGCAACCTGTTTGTTTTCAGGAAGAGTGGGATCACAGCAGCAGTGGGAGCACAGGATCCCGGCCGGGATCAGGCTCCAGGCAGGGCTCTGGATCCAGGTGTGGCAGCCACAGGAGAAGCAGCCAGTTCAGGCAATTGACCAAGGTACACCTGGTAGTGTCATGCTGGAGTTATGTCCTGTGCTTGCTGCTTCTTGGAGACATCCTCCTCACGACATGTTTGTGGTGTGTGTCACACGCAGGTGTGGGTGCATGTCAGCTGTGAAGGACACTTCAAAAGCCTGTTTAATTCACTTCTAATGTGTGACACGCTGAGGTGTGCTGAGTGCCCTAGCACTGGGAAAGAAGTTCCTAGTCAGCTGCTTAAGTGCAAAGGAAAATGGGTTTTTTCTGTACTTGAAGCCTTCGAATATTTTAATTTTTGGAAATCAAGATGTCTGTAATTGTTTGCTGGCAGGTCTTCATTAGAAGTTGAAAGATGAGGGGACAGCACATAGATGGTTTTAAATAGTGACCTTGAGTCCAGCTGCTTTCTGTGTGAGCTGTCTTTAGGACTCTACAGGTAGTTACCTACCTATCCTGCAAAAGACTGTAAGAATTCACTTTTTATGTGGTTTTAGGTCCATCCTTGAACTCAGACTAGGGTCCATTCCTGTTAGTTTCAGTCAGCCTGTGTCCTCCTGTCGCTCTCCTTTGTGCACACGTGAGCACCAGTTGTGCCAGAAGTGGAGAGAAGACTCTGAGATTTGGAACCAGGGGTCCAAGTCCTGGTCCATTTGTCTATTTCATCCTCTTGAAGACCTTGAGGAAATAGCTTTTCCTTCTGAGACATGATGTGGTGGTAGAGGACCCTCAGAACCAGGTTGTGTCTAGAAAGTGCTGGTCCTTTCTGGTGGGAATGAGAGTCAACATATCCTTTCCTCTTTGAGCAGGGATAATACTGTCTTCCTCAAAATTTCTGTGTTTTTATCTGTATTTTTCATATTTTTGCAGTTTTCTATGAGGAAGCCCTTAATTGGAGCCTTTTCAGACAGTATCTATCTCATCTTTTTTATTTTCTACCAAAGTGCAGCCAGAGGTTGTAGGCAGCTGAGAAGGAGGAAATGTGGGGGAAGCTCCTCAAGCTGAGAACTGAAAAATGCTTAGGTAATACATGCCACAGGATAATCCCTGAATTTACAGCAGGCACCCAGGTGGCCACTTGGTGCTATTCTGTGAGCAGTGATGATTTAACAGGGTTGCAGTTGTGCAACAAAGGGCATGATTTCATATTTGTTTTCTGGAGGATGGTGATGAGGAGCGGCAAGAGGTGGGACGCTGAGCTGGGCTTTGGAAAGCTGCTGCGTGCATGCAAATGCTGACTTTGTGGGGAATTTGCTGAAGCTGCATGCATGGTAAACAGCCAGAGTCCACGTGGGCCTGTCCCTGTTTGTGTGGGCAGCTACAAGGCCTGGGCAGCAGTGGATGGAGGTCATTTGTGCTCACAAGGGCTGCAGGACAGAGGTTGTGGGCACGCATTTAACCCACACTGCTTGCAGGATCTGCTTTACTGGATGTCTCATCTCTCAGAGTGCTGGTGTTACTCTCAAAAGAGTCTCTCAATTATCATTCCGAGTGAATTAATTAATTTTCAGCAGTACTAACTCCTTCTCAGTGAAAAAGATTATCTAAAGCTGAGGGTTGGGTCACTGGGAGCTTCATGTTGAAATTGCTGATGGTTATAATTGCAGTCCTGGGGGGACTGACAGCAAGTCACTGCTTTTCTTAAATACATGCAATTTTTTAATCTTTTTTTTTGTACCTGGATTTGAGAATTGGCTTTTTGAAGTCTTATTATTAAGTCTTGTCACTGTGCTGTGAGCATTTTAGTAGGCTCCCTGCAGCACAGGGCTGCAAGGCTGCTGCCCTGTCCTGTGAGCTGACACAGAAACTGGTTCTAAAGACAGGTTAAAGGGGTATCTTGAAATGGCCACAGTGACTCACGACTTAATGATAAGGTGTGTTATCACTGGGCCCTGGCGCCGTCTTTGTGGAGTCTGGCTGATGCTTGGGGTGTCCCCACGAGGTTGTGGGGACATCTTGTAGGAGGACCAGGTTCTGGTGAGAGCCAGCTGCTGCCTTGGACCTGCCTGACCTCCTCACCACCTGAAATGGATTTGTCTGCAGGAAGAGGTTTCTCTTCTTTGTGCGACAGCCACAATAACCAGGTGTGTGTGCTTCCATTATACTGCATTTGGATGCATGTGAGGTTTTAAAAAACTAGTTCCTCTCCTTGGTGGGAGAAAGTCGTGCTTACATTTGCCTAAAATAAAAAGCTCATTTTCCAAAACTCACAGGAGTTGTTACATATTTCTGGTAGCTTGTTTCTGAGCAGAGACATGTCAACCTGCAGATCCCCAGGGGTTAAAATCATGATCCATAAACTCCTTGGAGGAGACTAAAAAGGAAGCAACGTGTCTGCGTTTGGAGTTTCTGGTGTCTAAATTGGTTGTTGTGCTGGAAATGACTGCAAAGTGTAACCATCTGTTCACTGAGGACATGTGTCCTGACATTGGTTGGGAAAGTGTTGCTCACTTTGAGAGCAGTTCAAGTTCTGGGATTTCATTAAGAAATGGTCACATTTTTTATGAGTTTCTAATGTCTTGGTTAATATTAACAATACTTGAAAATGACAGAAGTTCTATGATGGGGAATAGATGGAATCCACCTTCTCTAGCACGTGTTTTGCCAGAGTGGAACCATTTGGAATGAAATGCTTAAATTATCTGAATATGTGCAAGATTATGAGAAATCTAAATAAGAAATGTTGAGGGGGAAATTGGTTAATGTGGGATTTCCTGTTTGCAATGCATTCAGTCCATCCAGTTTGAGTCAAGTCTGATTTCTTGAAAGCCAATATCCAACCTGCTTTACTTCACCTGCAGAGGGTGGAGAGAACAGCCCTCCTTGTGCACGAAGGACATGTCAGGGCTGATGACTATAAAGAGACTTTGAATACTCTGTGTGAAGTCTTTGCTTTAGATGCTTGTGCTTTGGGCTGTCCATTTTGACAAAAGCAGCTGCACAGGAAAATTCAAGGTGTTTCTCAGTTGGCTGGGTGAGGAAAGGCCCTGGGTACTGGTGCCAGGCTGGACATGAGCCCAGGGCTGCCCAGGTGGGCAGGAGGCCGATGGCCCCTGGGCTGTCCCAGCCAGGGGTGACACAGCCCCAGGGCAGGGATGTCCCCTGTGCTGGCACTGCTGGGACACCTCCAGTGCTGGGGACAGCTCTGGGCCCCTCAGCACAGAGAGACCCTGAGGGGCTGGAGCGTGTCCAGGGCAGGGAACGGAGCTGGGGAAGGGGCTGGAGCCCCAGGAGAGGCTGAGGGAGCTGGGAAGGGGCTGAGCCTGGAGCAAAGGAGGCTCAGGGGGGACCTTGTGGCTCTGCACAAGTCCCTGACAGGAGGGGGCTCAGGGGGGTCGGGCTCTGCTCCCAGGGAACAGGGACAGGAGAGAGGGAACGGCCTCAGGCCGTGTCAAGGAGGTTCAGGGTGGACATCAGAAGGAATTTCTTGACAGAAAGGATTGTTAAGCATTGGAACAGGCTGTCCGGGGCGATGTTGGAATCCCCACCCCTGGGAGTCTTTAGGGAAAGCCTGGACATGACTCAGTGGTCTGGGCTGGGTGAGGAGGGGACATCAGGCACAGGTTGGACTCGATGGTCTTGGAGGTCTTTTCCAACTGAAATGATTGTGTGATTTTGTGAATCTCAGCCTGCCCCCTGGACCTTGGTGAATTGCAGTTGTGGACACGGGGCAGGAGGACAGGGCTGGAGTCAGAGCTGGGCTTGTGCGTTGTGTGCCCCGTGTTGTGCACAGCCCTGTGTCCCCAAGGCTGAAACTGTCACTCCTTGCCTTCACGGTGCACTTGTGCAGCAGGTGAGGGGGTTCTGCATTGCAGTGAGCATGGATTCACACAGGAGCACAGGATCCCTTCTTCAGAGCTGAGACACCCCATGCCTGGTGCTGGGAGAGGCTGTGCCCTGGTCCAGATAGCTCCATGTAGCAAATAACCACATTTCCCTCTCTCCTAGAATGGCAACAAGGAGAGCAACCTTGACATGCTGGGCACAGACATCTGGGCTGCCAACACCTTTGACTCCTTCAGGTAAGCTGGTTTTAAAATGCTTTAAGAGACAGATGATCTCTTAAGATGGGCTGTGTGTTCTCTTAGCCCTTGTTACTGTGTCCATGCTGCTGGTGCCTAGGCACCAGGGAGTATCCTGGTAGTACTGACATCACTGCTCCTCCCCATCCCCATTTGGGCTGTGGCACCAAGCACAATCTATTTAAATCATCCTGTGTGCTTTGGAGAGGCCACTGGGCGGGTTTTCAATCCAAACACCTGAAACTGGTACCAGTACCATTGCTTGTAGTCACCCCAGAGCTGCACAGGCAAGACTTGAGTCAGCTCTGAGCTGCTGCTCTGGGATTTTGATCTCCAATTAGCTGTAGGTAGCATCATGTCGCTGGCTTCTTAGCTGCTGGGAAGAACTCTCCAGCTTTCCAGTGTGGAAAGCAGTGAAATATGCTTTCTGCCCAGTTTTATGCATATTCTGCAGGTGTTGAGTCACTGGAGCAGACAAGTTGTGCAGGGAAACAATTTCATGGACCTGTTGTGACACCCTCTTGGGTCAGAGAGCAAGTATATCTTGCAAGGTGTGTTCTGTATCAAAATTAGAGGCTTAGATCAAGCCACAAGAGCTCAGCGTACCTAAAAAACAAGAAAAAATGTAATTAAGGAGATGCATCAGTGTGAAGGTTGGTGGCTCACATCTACATGCTCTGCAGCAGGAAGTGGTGCTCCCAGAAATGCCAGCTTTCCTTGTCTGCAGGCTCCCATGTGCCCTCTGCTCTTCAGTTCGGTGCTGTTTAATTACTAGTGGACTTTCTCTTTTTCCCTGTTTTTCTCTCCTAGTGGTGCAACGTGGGACTTGCAGCCTGAAAAACTAGATTTCACCCAGTTTCACAGAAAGCTGCGAAACACCTCCAAACACCCATTGCCTCACATAGACAGAGAAGGGTGAGTGCTGTGTCTGCAATTCTGTGCTCCCCAGAAAGCTCTCTAACTTCTCCCTTGCTCTAGGAGCTCTGGCTTGGTGGCACACCTCACACAGAGGACATGGCAAGAAGCTCTGGACCATTTACAGAGTTTGATGGTGCCACAGTCATTCTGTCTGGCTCTTCTGTCACCCAGTTCTGGGCTGGAGCAGAGTTTTCTCTGTATTTCTGCATTGCCTGACAGATCTCAGTGTTTAAATAACTCTGGATCCAAGCCTTCCACATCCAGGTGACCTAGATTTAAACATCTCTGGATATTGGAGGAAAGATCCTGGCTTAGTGCTGGCCTGGTTACAGTTCCTGTGAGTGACAAGGCTTCCACTGTTCTTCTCAGCAAGAGTTTAGGGAAGGAGAGAGTGTCAGTGTGATTCACAAAACTGTGAAAACATTCAACAGCTCCTTTTGGTGGTGACAGCCTCCACGGGCTTCCCTGATATTTCTGGGTTCCTTACTGGTTGTGGTTGGTCAAACCAAATAAATGCTCGAATAAATGTTCAAATGCTGGCAGCATGGATGAGTATTTCCCTGCAGGTTCTCTGCAGATGGAGAGACAATCACTCCCTGGCAGGAGGGTGCAGCCAGGTGGGGATTGGGCTCTTCTCCTGTGTAACAAATGACAGGATAAGAGGTAAAAGCCTTAAGTTGCACCAGGGGAGGTTCAGGTTGGATATTAGGAACAGTTTCTTCACAGAGTGGGCTGTCCAGCCCTGGCACAGCTGCCCCATCTCTGGAGGGATTTAAAAACTGTGTGGATGTGACACTTGGTGACATGGAAGAGTGGTGGCCTTGGCAGTGCTGGGGGAGTGGTTGGACTCTGATCTTAGAGGGCTTTTCCAATAATAGCAATAAATCAGAGCATAGGGGAAGGAAAAAAATCAAGACAGGTCTAAGAGATGGGATTGCAGCTGATGTTCCATCATTCCCATGTTGTTTGCAGCGATGGAAGTCTTCTTTTGGAGATGTTTTACTGCTGATAATTTGTTTTTTCCAAAGTATTGGCCAGTGCCATATGCCTGGTCTGCACATCTTGTTTAGAGGACAAGTTTTGAATTGTTATTAGAACTGTTATTTGGAAACAATTAGAAACATCCAGCCAGGTCAGCAATTCCACACCAGCCCAGGCTCAGCATCTGCAGGAGACTCCTGTACCATACAGGGACAGGAAGACTCACAAAAGCTTTTTTTTCTGCTCTCTAAGTAAGGTATATTGGAGGTTTATGAAGAGCAATTTTCAGAACATTTTGAAAAATGTAACATAAAATTTCTAAGTCACTGTGTCTCTTAGTCAAGTTTAATCCCATTTTTTCAGATGGGTTTGAAAAATGAGATGAAGTGGCCCTCTGTAAAATAAGATATAATGTGCTTCCTTTGTAATATAAGATATAATATGTTCCATGGTTGATGGCACTTGCCAGGTGATCCTGTCAGTGACACCTGCTATGGGCAGGGAGGATGGAGCAGGGTTGATATTGTGATTTTCCTTTGGTTAATGCTGTAATGTGAATGCCCACATTTCAAACAGGTAGAGAAGGCAATGTAGAGGTGAGATATTTAATCACTCCTGAATATTGCTCCTAACTGTAAAAGTGGAGTAGGAATTTGTGTGTCTTGAGAAAAGTTTAGCAGATGCTTAACACAAGACAGTGCATGTCCCACAATGTATGCTGTGTAAGCAACCTGACTAGAACAGAGGAAGCACTAAGAAAGGCAAAATTGTCCTTATTTTCTGACTTCCAAAGCTGACTCTTGGGCATTCATCAGCTCTCTCTGGTGAATCTGTGCTGAGATTCAGCTTGAGCCTCCATGAATCTCCACCTGCTAGCTAGGCATTTTCCCTCTTGCTTGAATGGGAAGCTTTTTTTGACAATCTAGCTGTGCAGTGAAAAAAATAAAAGAGGATTAAAAAAAAAAAGGATATGCTGTTCAGTGTGTGTTTTCTGCACTAAAAGAACCATTTTATTCCTTAGTCTGATCAGTTGCCCAAGGCTTGCCATGTAGTTGCATCCAGTTGTGTGACCTCAAGTGACTTCTGCTTGGGTGAAGTGTTTTCCTCCCGCAAGACACCTGCTTTTATTGGAAGATGCTGTTTGGTGGCGTGCTGAATAACCAAAAGTGGAGCAGTTAAGAAAAAACAGGGAACTGTACCTTGTTTCTGACCTGAATTTGTCTGTCTTTAATTTCCAGTGCTAGCTCTTGCTCTGCTTCTGCTCTTCCAGATCAAACAACCTTTTGTAGCTGGTATTTTCTCTTCATTCTAGGTGTCTCCCAAGCACATGTATCACTTGAGTTTTCCAGGTACTCCAAGGAATTTCTCTACCACTTCTTTGAAATGTGGCTGCTGGTGCTGCCTGTGGTGCTGTGGCGCTGCTGCCTTCATCCTCCTCATCCCTGCCTCCTCTTCATCCCCTGCCTTTTTGCCACAGCTCAGCATCAGAAATTCAGCCTGGGACGTTCGCCACCCTCTTCAGATGAACTTTTCCTACAGTACACTTGTGTTCTGCACCTGCAGCTGGCTTTATTTGTCCCCAGATGTGTGACATGATTTTTCTCATCAATATAAATATGTATATATCAATATTATAATAAATATTATACTATATATTATATTATAATATAATAATTATTATGTGTGTTTCTGTGCGTGTACACACACTATATTTTTACCTTTGTAAATCAAAGTGAGGATTTCCTCTATAATGGAAAGTCAGCTGCTGAACACCTCTTTGCTCACAGAATCACAGAATGATTTGGGGTGGAAGGGTGTTTAAGATCACCTAGTCCAACTCCCCTGCCATGGGCAGCGACACCTTTTACTAAACCAGGGTGTTCAAATTGATTTAGGTTAATGAAATTGTTTCCATTTAGCTTGCTGGTTTTTTTATACTTTAGCACATACCATTTTTCTCATTTTTTCTCACATTTTCTCTGGTTCCAAGGTCTGTTTTTCTCTTGACTTCTAGGCACTGATTACCTGGTTCTGCTGCTACCAATGTCTCTACTGTATCTTATTTAACAATATCTTGCTTCTAACTGACAAAAAATACTTTATCATTCTTGCATAATAAAAAATATAATGTTTATGACCATAGAGGGTTGATATTTATTGACCATTTTTAATTTTTCTGTATCATCACAAACTCTCTGCATCCAGCTAGTAATTATCTTTGGATTGGGTTTTTTTGCTTTCTTGTTCCAGGAAAGTTCTTCTGCTGCCAGTTCTGTCCATGGTGTGTGAGTGCTTGACTTCTCAGCCCAATTTCTTTGTCTTTCAAATTGTCTGTTTATATTTGTATCGATTGCTGTTTCCTGTCTGAGGTGTGTGTTTGCGCTGATTCTCTACATCTTTCTCAGCAGGGGCGATGGAGCTCCTGTGGAGACCAGCAAATGATCAGGGCTTCAAAGGAAACAGTTTCCATTACTCTTTTTGTGCTCTCATTTCTGCTGTCCAGGTGGGCTGTGCTTTCAGTTTTACTGAAATCGAGTAGCCCTGGGCTCAGGACTGCCTTTGGTTTTCTCACTGCTGCTACTACCAAAAAGTGTTAGCAAGCTGTGGCAGATGGTGCAGGTGGAGAGGAGACTGAGCAAAGCATTTAAATTTGTATTAACAGCTTTACGCCTGCGTGGGAGTATTTTGGAGGCACAGCACACTTGCTCCAGAGAGAGCCTCTTTGTTTCCATGAGAGGCCTTTGCAGTAAGAGCTGATATTCCCCTTGTGCCGTGATAGAGAATTAAATGTGTCTCCAGCGAGTTTTCACGTGCTTTTGTTTTTGTTTTCCTCTTGCCACAGGCTTGGAAAGGGGAAGTACGAGGATGGTGACAGCATCAACTTGAACGACATAGAGAAAGTCCTTCCAGTGTGGCAGGTAGGTGATGAGGACATCTGCACCTGCCACGGTGGGGACCAGCAGCAGGCCTTCCCTGCCTTGTGTTCCCTTGGGAAACCCTCCTCAGGAGTGGGAAGGCTGCTGGGCTGTGGTCTTTGGGGGATGGAGGTTTGTGCCTGTGGTTTTGGCTATTAGTGCTGGGCAATGCAGTTACCACACAGACTTTGCTGGGAGGTGATTCACTGAGGGCAGTGTATACCTGTATTTGTATGTGTGTTTATATATATATATATATATATGGATGTACACAGGGCTCATATGTTTAAGAAGGGGAGATTCTGAAAAGCATCAACCCCTCCTGGCAGCTCCCAAATAAATTGCTGTCGGGAAGCCAGCAGTGCCTGTGTGCTGACCCAGGTATTGCCCATATTTATATTCAGTGATTATCCCCGTGTGTGTTTTCTCCAGCCTGTTCTTTCCCCAGATCTCTCCTTGCAGTTTTGGCAGTTTTGGTTAAATGACCTCTGATGCCTGGATATTGTTGAATGGCAGGATGAGACCCTGCAGTTCAGAAGTCAGGTTGAATAAGTCAATTTGTCAGCATCAGATAGGTTTGCATTTTTCCATCTTACAGGGCCCTAGTCCTCAAAAGTGCTGAGTTCCCTGCGCTAGGCAAGTTCTTGAGGATGCTCAGTGTTTTTTGCTGAAATCTTCTTGCCTCCAGAGGCAAGGGTGAAAACATCTCATGTGCTGTGGTAGTTCCTGTGCTGAGCCAAGAGCTCGCCAGGCTTCTTGCTCACGCATCATGTGAGGAAAAGCTTTGCTCATCCTGCAGACCATGTGACAATCTGCCTTACTGTTTCTTTTGGGTGAGCTATTTGGCACTGAATACATGAAGGAGTGGAGAAGGGCAGCTGACTTTGGCAGGGAGGAGCAGTGCCTGCAGCTGCTTCCTGCTCAGTCTTTTCCATGTTTGGTATGTCTGGACTTCAGGTCACAGAGAAAAATCATCAAGTCCAGCTGATACAAGCCCCATTAATTCTGCAAAATAAGGTTAGTTTCCTTGGGGAGTAATTGGAAATGAAGAATCAAAACATCTTTGGTGCAAGGAGCTGATTTCTTTCAAGACAGTTTTAATCAACAACTGTTAAAATAAACCAGGTCCTCCTAGTCTGGTTATCATTTTTCATCGTGTCCTAAGAGTGCATTGAATACATGAATTAATTCCAACATATACATTAATATCTGTCTGGCTTAATTGTTAGTGTGACATCTCTAAGCTGGAAGATCTAGTGAGAATGCTGGATTTGTTGTTTTGTTTGTGCCTTGGGGCAGACTCGTGCAGTGCTGCATTAATTTGCAGACGTGCTTACCTTGGCATGTGCATTCAGACGTGTCTGTGGGAGCTAGGACCCAGGTGGCCCTGGGTGAGGGTTTATCTTGTTCAATATGGACAAGTGAAATACTAGCACACAGCTGGTTGAATCCTGACATATCATTGTTAACTGGATTTGAATGCAGCCGTGCAATGCTGACAGTGATTTTACTGCTCTTTATCCCTTGTTTTAAATTACTCTGTGGAGCAGTGACAGGGGTGGGGGGCATAAGGGAAGATATTCCCTTATGTGAGCCTGTGAAAGGAAAACCCCTCACCCCATGAGCTTGTCGTACACTATTATGTTTGTGTTGCATCCTCAAGAAGAGGCTTTTCAGGTTGGTGATAAATAAACTCCTGTGTTTGAGATCTCATGGTTTGCTTACAGCAGGTGTGCACAGATGGAGGGGACAATCTGAGCATCCTCCAGCACAACTGGGGTGGTCTGAGCATCCTCTAGTGAGACTGAGCCACTCCAAGCATCCTCCAGCACGACTCAGATGGAAATTTTCGCTGCTCAGCAGCTGTGGAAAGGTTAAAAGCACCACAGTCTTGCTTGCAGGCTGCTTGGAGATTTGTGTGCCTTTGGTGTTAAGGTGTGATAGACATAGGACATGAATCTGGAACTAATCTCCAGTGTACATCCAGGTCTGTGTGGGTATCTCTACAGAGAGATGCAGTGATGTCCCTAATTAAGCAGAATATTCTGGTTATCTGGGGGTTAAGCAGACTATTCTGGATATCTGGGTGCTAATATCCCTATTACGGGGGCTTTTCTGCTGGAGTCTATCAATAGTGTTTTAACAAAATATTGCAATGAAAGCCTGTGACTGTTTGGCAATTAGACAGTGGAAAAACAAACAGAACAAAACAAGCCCGAGCGACCTTTCCCCAGATCCTTTTCTTTGTTTGGAATTGGTGCAGCCGGTCCTTGGGGATGCTCCCACAGCACGGTGTGCTCTGCCATCTCGTGGACGTGCACTGGCTTCACAACTCCTTCACCACAACTCGTAATTCGAAGCTTTCTCATGCCCCTTCCTTTCAAAATCCATCTGAGGTGCTTGTTTTTACTGGTGAAAAAGTTTTGTTTTTGAAAGCTTCATGGCTAGGAGTTGATGAGGTCATTGCCTTGGCTCAGCTAATGAGCCGTAACCTCTTCATCTCTCCTTACTCGTAAGAGTCTGCAGTAGGATTTGGGCTCTAATTCACCAAAGTGCTGCCAAAAATTACTCTCTTGAAGGTAAGTGTTCTCCATTCATAAGATCTGCTTTTTACTGCACACCAGGGAGCATCTGCTGCATAGGGAGGCACAGCTGAGGTGCAGAAAGAGTCTTTATCATCCTCTCCATTTTCACATCACATGTTTTATTGAACCAGACCACATAACCACCTTGGCGTCATGAAGACGTCACAGGGAGGGCTGAGTCAGTGCCTTTTGCTTTTGCTCCCTTTGGCAAACACTTGGGAAGATTTTCAGGCTTGGATGTGTCATATCCAAGTGCCCTGGTCCCAGATTAAGTCTTCAGAGCCCTTGGCAAGCCAGCCCTTGGCAAACTCTACACTTAACAGAGAAAACAACCAGGGGGTCACGTTCTGCAAGATCACAAGATCAGAATGACTTGGCTTGGAAGGAACCTTAAGGCTCATCCCCTTCCAAGCTCCCTGCCATGGGCAGGGACACCTTCCACCATCCCAGGCTGCTCCAAGCCCTGTCCAACCTGGTCTTGGGCACTGCCAGGGATCCAGGGGCAGCCACAGCTGCTCTGGGCAAGATCCACCCCACTCCTTCCTGTGGAACTGCTGTAACTCACAAAGGACACTGCGTGTCACAGGGGTGTGCTGTGAATGCTGCTGCACACAAACAGAGAGTTTTGGGATGTGTCCCAAGTGATTTTTGGGCTGCTGTATTGCAGTGTTTGGCTTTCAGTTTGCTGGACTTGTGCCTTTGGGTTGGGCTTGCCCTCCCTCAAATGCTGGGAGTGTGCCTTCACTGCCCAGCTGCTCTTTGTCTTGTGTCAATGTGGCCCTTCTGAAAGGCATATTGGGCTTTATTGTTGCCATGAGATAAACTTGGGAGATGGCATTGATATCATTTGGTTTGGCATCTTATGCCTTCAGCTCATCTCCTTCCGTTTCCTTACTGATTCTTGACCCTTTTTGTCATATGCTTGCAGTTACAATAAACTGCTTGTTTCTCTTCTGGCTGCAGTCGTCATCCAGCTTCCTTGTTGGAAGAGAAACAAGGGAGAAGCTACTCAGGGGAAAGGCAGGCTTGAAGTTGTTCAGATTCCTCTTAGCACCACTGTGTTCCTGATTTTGTCCAAACAGGATTAGAAGCACCAGGATTCCTGATCCGGTTTGTAGTTCAGCCTATAGGTGCTTAGGCAAATAGATTTGTTATTTAAACTCTTCTCTTTTTTACAAATGCCTATGTTTGAAAGCAAAAGCAAGCAAGCTGCAGGGTCTCCTTTCAGCCTTGATCTTACACTGCTTTTCTCCTGAACCAGCTGAGTTGAGGCACCCACAGGCAGCTTTGCCCATTTTCCTTGGGACCTCTCTTCACTGACAAGTATTTCCAAGTCAAACCTTGCAGTTCAGTGTGGGGATTGTGTGAGTAAAGGTGGGACCTGTGCATGGTCAGGTCGCCTGGGGTTCCTGCCCCAGGTGAGGCATGGACACTCTGGGACATGGTTTGTTGCACCTCAGTGTAGAGGTCTGGGAAGGGCTGATGGTTCCCTTCTGATGATACCCACATCCTTTCCCTGTCAGCTCTGCAGGGTGCAGACAGGCAGCAGCTCACAAGTGGATTTGGTCAGATAAGGAGGGTTCCTGAAGGGAGATAAGCTAACCCAGGTGTCCAGGGGGAGAGGGTAGATCATGGGCAAGCAGCCCCTCTGCTGTCCCTCTGCGTGCCAAGTAGGGGAGATTGGAGTCCAGCACTGGTGTGAGGGCTTGTTCCTGGACCCTGCAGATCACTGATCCTTCCAGGGAAGTGGTAGCAGGAGAACAGGTCTCTTTGGAGCTCACAGACAGGTCTTTGGCGGTGTGGTGTTATTTATTATCACTCTAAAGAGTTGTCATCCTCGCCACATCCTCTCTTGCCTGCAAGGCTGGGCAGTTCTCATTTTCCCCATCACATTAGGCAACCCAGACTCCTGATCTGACCCAGCTTTGGCCATAGCAATGTGGCCCTGTCCTGGCAGGCTGTTCTGTGCTGATGGATCTGGGCTAGGCTGATCCCTCTGCTGGCGTGCCCACACCTGGTTGATGTGGTGTGCACCCTTTGAGCTCTGTGTCTCTGCTGTGTCACCAGGTCTAACCCTGATGTCCTTTATGTGTCCCCCAAACACTTATGGAAAGGTTGTTATGCCTCTCTAGGAGCCCCAAAAAGGGGGAGATTACTTCTCCCTGCCCCCAGTTCCTGCTGGAATCTGCCCAGAGCGTGTGGGCAGGGCATTGCCTTCAGAGAAGGTTTCTTGCCTGACTAGCCCATATCCCAAGGGTCTTTCCAATACAGTAACAGCTAAAACCACTGTGGAAAGTCCCTGTCAAAGAGCCAAGGCTTAACTGAATATAGTTCACAGCGTATTGGGAGTCAGAGCTCTGCTCCTCAGTAAAAAGCTTCTGGTGTGCCATGATTTCCAGTGAGACACAGATTTTCTGTGGGTTTTTTGTTGCATCTATCCCAGCTGAGAGTGACCATCACCTGGGGCAGAGAGGGCAAACTGGTGTGGTCACCTGAAACCCCTCCAGCATCACTCCCATGCCAGAGTAAAGGCCACCATTGCAAAGAAGGCAGATGGAGGTCACCAGAGCACTGGAGAGGAGAGGACTGGACCAAGACTGTCTGATGTCCCATGGAGGTCATCACCTCGCAGGTTCCTGTGGGTTTGGGCTCTGGTGGTAGAGCACAGTCCCTATGATCCCTGAACCCAGTTATAATCCCTGAGGGTTTTATCAGATACGCAGGAAAGAGAAGATTTTCTAGTGGGTTTTTGAGATTATGGTGCTCTTTTATACCACAGAATCAGAGAATTATAAAGGTAGGAAAAGACCCATAAGGTCTTAGGCCAGCACTGCCAAGGCCACCATTCTTCTCTGTCCCCAGCTGCCACATTCATATGGCATTTCAATTCCTCCAGGGATGGCAAACCCTGGGCAGCTTGTGCCAGGGTCTGACAACCCTTTCCATGAAGAACGTTTTCCTAATATCCAGTTTCCTAATACCATATGGTAACCTTAATCAGTGCATAAATGAAACACTGGAGAAATGGCTAGGAACTTTGATGTTTCCGTTATTATTTTTTTATTATCAATATTATTTTTCTCATTATCATCATTATCATTATCATTATTACGATTGTTATCGTTGCTGTTATTATTATCAGTATTATGGTTATTGTTGTTGTTGTTATTATCATTATTATGGCTCAGAGTGGGTTCCTGATTGTGGAAAATGAGATGTGCTCTCCCTTCTCAGGGCTGGTGTTTTTCCTCTGGATGTCAGGTAGATTTTGCAATGCTGACCTCATAATTCCGGGGATGTTTTCCCAACCTGGTGGGCACAGAGATCTTGTTTTGTGGTGGCTCTTGGTGCTGGTCACCTGGTCAGAATTAGGGCCAGGCTGCCATGCGTGCCAGAATAGGAGGGACTGGGGTGTTCTCACAGCCCGGTTGGGTTGGCTGGTCAGGGATTTGGGTTTGGGCTGAGCAGGGAGGGAAGGTGGGAGGGAAGCTCTGCAGTTTGGCAGTGTTAGGTGGCCGAGGGGACAGGGCTGGTGGCAGAGCCCTGCAGCACTAGAGGGCACTGCGGCCTCGTGGCACAGCCCTGGAGCTCGGCTTGGGCAGAGGAAATGAGGCTTTTCCAAAGGCTTTTCCCAGCAGAAACCCCACTCTGCAGTGTCTCTCACCCTCCTGAGCAGGTCATGCTGCTCTCCATCCAGCTGTGTCTACCTCAGGCTTGGGGTGAGTGTCCAGCATGGGGAAACCTGCAGCTGTTTTTCTCTACCTGGGGCTGAATTTTGGGGGCGAGCTGCATTTTGGCTCTGAGCAGAATGAGGTTAAAACTGAGGGTGTCTGTGACCCCCTCAATTACCAAAGCCCTGAGGGGGGCTGGTTCTTAGGGGTTAGACATGTCCCATCTCATAACTCCTTAGAAATCCCACCTTTGCATACACAATCCTCAGCTCTGTGTATTTCCCATGGGATGCTTTGGCAGGGCCCAGTCTGTCACACTGCTTCTCACTCCAAAGAATAGTTCCAGATGTGCTGAGGGGTTTCCCTTTCCCTGAATTTGCTGCTAGGGGTAGGGTGTCCCCCTGAATACCCACATTTCCACCTGTCCCTGTCCCCCACCTGCCTTGTTGTTCCCACCCTGCATTAAGGACATGCCAGCCTCAGGTGGAGGGAAATGCACACTGTGGGTTGCCCACTCCTGGACCATCACTGTTCCTTAGACCCCAGTTTGCCAGGCACTGGTTTGTACCACAAAATGAGATTAATAGGGGGCTGCTTTGCAGCTTTTCCTCAGGCTGAGATGGCAGAGGGGTGGGCACAGAGAGATGTTGGGACTAGGCTGAGCCTTTACCAATAGTGGGTTTTGGGTTCATGACCAGGGACCACAAAGAAATAGGAGTATGGGAGAGCTGTTCCTGTTCCTTTATTTTACTTTTAAGGAGTCCATGAACTTTAGTCTTATGTTTTAGTCTTATGAACTGCAGTTTTCTGGGGAGTTAACTGGTTTGGGCAAGTGGAATTGTATTGGGGTATAAATAACAGCTCAGTAGGCATTTCAGGCTCAAAAATGTCACCACATTATGCTCTGGCTTAAACACACCAGGGAGCTACTTGGATTTTTACCAGCTTTACAGCTGACTTCCCTTTCAGAAAGGTTTGCTTTTATGCAGCTATATAATATCCAAAGCAAACCTGTTTTGGTTTTTCCCAGTCATTTCTAGAGACTCCAAAACACACCCCTTAAATCCTGCCTGAATTTTAACTTCTCAATAATGTTACATTTTCTCCTCCCTTGTTTTCTCAGGGGGTTCATTAGAAAACTGAGAGCGCTTTTGCTGCTCTCCCTTGAATTTGCTGAATATTTTCCTGCAATGTGGAAGAATGATTAAATTTTTTAAATGTTATTAAAAGTAGCTGAGAAAAAAAAAATCCAGATTTCTAAACATCCCAAGTAAAAACTCAACATCTCTTTGGTCAAGCAGTTATTTCTGCTGGCTTGGCTATTTCCTCATCCTAATCCCCTTCCCTGTTCTCCGTGAAAGAGATGAATTTTTAATAAAATCAAGAGAAGAAAGGAATTTTCTCTCAAAAAAAAAATGGTAGGCATACTACAGGACCAGAGAAGGGAGACGTGCATACATCCCCGTTGTCAGAGGGACCTGGAGAGCCTAGAAACACCTCGCTCTCTAAAAATCCTGCTCATAGGGGATGTCCTCATCCCTGGCCTGACAAAATAGGAGGTTAATGTTTCCTGTCGCATTTATAAATTTCTTCTTAACCCGAAGATGCTCCCCCACCCTTTTCTGCTGCCTTTCCTCTGATGTTGTGGGAATAGAAAGCAATACAATAAAGGAGACCAGAAGTTCTTAAAATGCGAATTTCCTGCCCGGAGGCAGCAGGTAAGTGAATCCCATTCAGCTTGGAGAGATGTATATATAGCTATGGGTGTAAATATAGGTATTTAGTGGCAGGGTAAGTGTTTATTGCAATGCAGGGTGGTTTGGTCAAAGATTGTCATTTAAGTGGGAAATTTATTGCTGCACACGACGCCTGGATGTCTCTTCCATGGGGAAAATAAAGACTGTTTATGAAGGAATTAAATGATGTCCTTGCTGTGGTAGCAGACCAAGCTCTGTAACCCAGAGGTCCTTTTAGTCCTACGTTTGTGTTGTCCCTCATTTGAGGATTTTAAAAGTACTTTTGGTGGCTGATTTTTTTTTTTCGAGATCGTAGAATCATTAAATGGTTTGGGTTGGAAGGGACCTTAAAGATGTGTTGTTGCAGCTCCACTGCCATGGGCAGGGACAGCTTCCACTAGCCCAGTTTGCTCAGAGACCTTTCCAACTTGGCCTTGGGACGCTTCCAGAGGTGCTCCATTAACTTCTCTGCTGACTCTGGAAATGACTCAAATGTACACATGCTAGCATGGTCAGTGAAAGAAAACTCTGTGGCCTCCCCAAAGTGCCTTTGCTGGATGGTGGGTTTGAATTATTTCATTGAGGCTAAAAGGAATAGGGTGTGGAATGTGGTCTCCACTCCTTTGACCACTGGATGCTGCCCCTGTGTCCATGTCTCTGGAGTTATTCCTCTTTATCCTTTTCCTATTCCTACTTCTGTGGAGAAATTTCTCATTGTTGGCTTGCTTTCTTTCTCATTATTTTCTTTTTTTTTTATAATTCTTGTAATGTATGAGCAGAGAAACCACTGGAGAATGATAAAGCTTCATTTCTTCCTGCTTTTGTGACCTGCTTCATTATTTCATTTCTCATTGTATATTCTTCTGAGGCGCCCTCTCCAAACGGAAAGAAAATATGTGTGCTTATAGGAGCTGTTTGTTTCCCTTTGGCTGGGAAAAATAAGACCCCTGGCTTCTGCTGGTTAGTTCTGGGAAGGGACTGCTGATATTTGCTCCATCGTGCATCTGTGAGCAACGTCATATCCTAAAGCTGGTGGGCTGTGAGTGCCTTCAGATGGCCAGCCCTCCTCTTGGTGCTCTGCACAAATAAAATACAAAAATACATATTCCTTAAGTTCAGATTGCTGCACGTTTTCTAGGTAAGAATGAGAAGATTTGGGGTCAGTAGTCACGTGTACTAAGGTTTGAAGGAGCAGCAGGAGAGGTGAGACACCCCGTCTTGATGTTTCATGATTGCTCCACAACAATAATCCCCAAAGGCAGTTTTTAAGATTCAGCTGTGAAACACAAATTTGCCCTTGTAATTCAAAAGAAAACATGAATTCAGGATGATCTCCAGGTTTCCAGCCTGATGGCACGATCCCACTGCTGCTGCTGGACATGCTGGGCACACCACAGAATGACAACAGTGGCTGCTTTGCTCCAGCCATTGGGCCTGTGGTTGGTGAAAGTTTGATTTCCCCAAGTTTTCTTCATGTTTGGGTTGTTCCCATCCCTCTTGTCCATGGAGCTGGTTCAGCCCTGCATGTGTCATCTTACAAGTGCTTGTCAGGAGGGGAAAGTCCGTCTGTACTCCCAGGTAATGAGCAGGACAAGAGGAAATAGCCTCAAGTTGCACTAAGGGAGGTTTAGATTGGATATTAGGGAAAATTTCCTAATGGAAAGGGTTATCAAACATGGAAATGGGTTGCTCAGGTCAGTGGTGGAGTTCTCTTGGGGCGCTTGGGGACGTGGAGTAGTGGTGGGCTGGACAGTGCGGAGGGAATTGTATTTGCCCTAAACCAGGACAGGCTTGGTGGACTTAGAGATGTCTTTTCGAACCTAAATGGTTCTGTAATTTTATGAGTCTCCGGTGTAGACAGCTCTGGGAGACATCAGGGATGACGAAGCTTCAGGATTGCCTGTGGCTGTAACAACCAGCTCAGCCCAAAGGTTGTGGAGAACCTGGGTGGCTGTGGATGATGGCTGGACACCTAGGTGCAACTATTGTGCTAAAAAATCACCTCCCCGCATGCAGGTTTTGATCTGGACACGCAGCGGTGTGTTTTGACACCTGGATTGTTGTGACAGCATTTCCACTTGTGCTTCATTTCGCTGTCAGAGCAAAGCCAGCCCCGTGTGCCTCAAGGCTTCGGGAGGCGGTGCAGTCCCTGAGCCAGCAGTGTCCCAGCACAACAGGTCACCACCCCAATAAGCACAAACCAAGGAGTCAGGCTCACCCTGAAATGGTATTTCAGCCAGAAAGAGCAAAGGGGGTAAAAAAGTACCCTGACCATCATTATGTAAGCGGCCACCTTCGTGTCGGGCGATGGCAATATCAGTTTTCTGGTTTATTTTTTTTCTTTTAATGGTTGGCTTAACAATTAAAAGGCTACACTGCGCTTTGGTTTTTCCAGTCTGCTGCATCGTGTGACCCCGGTGACTCCGAGCTAAGCCTCGTTATATAATGGCGGGGTGTTTTTTTGGAAAACCTCCATTTAATCCTTTCGGAGCAGAATTTGCTGTTTTTGTTTTCTTTCATATCGTTGTCTTGTTTCCCCCCTCCGCCTACCCCTTCCCCGGCCGGCGTACGCTGGAGGCGTCAGTCTGGGAGCAGGGTCCTTTCTTCCTTTTTTTTTTTTTCCTTTTCTTTTTTTTTTCAAATCTGCAGAGAAAGGAAAAAAAGAAAGGTTTATTTTCGTTTGCTTGGGTTTCAGCGCCTTTCCCCGCCGTCGGGGGGAAGGACTACGTGATGTGCAGCAGGTATTTTGTGAATGGAGCACAACCCTGTGACTCCCCGTCGCTTGACCGAAGGGGGAGGCAGGGGAAGGAGAAAGAAAAAAAAAAATAATAAAAACCACCACCCAGTGACTCCATCTGACTCGTTTTGGCTGGAAAACTTTTTCAGCGCCGTGGTTCTTAAGCCAGGAGGAAGCTTTCTTCTGGCCCAAGAACAATAAAGGGGTCAACAGCCTGATCCTCCCTCCTACACCCTCTTCCTTCCATTGTGAGGGGTCTGTGCAAATATCCCAGGCTGCTTCTGCTGGGGCCTGAGGGACCTGGGCTGCACATGTGACATTAAAGAGAGACTCCGCGAGCTCAGTAATCCTGCGAAAAGGAAAAAAAAGAAGAAAGAGAAAACAAAATGAAGTCTCAGAGGAGCTCTATTTCTGGTGTAGTGTTACGCCTGGAGAAGTTACTGATGGGTGTTTCTCATGGTAGGGGGAAATCCGTCCCCTTACCCTGCCTAGGTGCTCCTTCACTGTGCCCCAGCAGCATCTTCCCCATTTGGCTCAACAAGCAGCCAAATGCACACCCAGGGAAGGTGAACCCTCATGTCCCACCAGCCCTGCACCTCCTCCATTTCTTGGATTGTCCAAGAAGGGGAATTTCTGCTGCTCCCGTGGTGCAGGTGCAAAGCCTGTGTGCTGCAGGTGTGCAGTCTCCAGCAAGGATGGGGTTGAAGGAGGCCCAGCTGCTTGACGCCTTACACTTGTTCCAGAGATTCACCACCAGCCGGCAGCACTCGGTTTTTCAAGCCAGCACTAATAATTAGTTACTCCTCGGATGTATATCACAGACCATGAAGGTCTGAGCCAGCTATCCCTGGGGTAAAAGCTCTTTGAGAGGTGCTGTGGGGCCACAGCAATGTGCCCACCAGTTCTGTCTGTCTTGAAGGCCATCCGCATCTCTCCAGGAAGGAGGTTGAACACTGGTCAGAGGGCTGCTGCAGTTTCTGTGATATTTCTGGTGAATCCAGAGCAGTCACAAAACTTGCAGTCCACACCAAGTTCTGCCACCATGAGTGGTGATTCTCTTTCCAGGTAGCATGTGCCAGGCTAGATGATATCTCCTCCCAAAGGAGAAGGTGGGACCCATGGCCTTCTATTACAAATCAAGTTCAACGCAGGAAGCCACATCACACACTGAAAACCTGATGCATTTGCCAGAGGGGGAACGTAACATGCTCATCAAGCTGTAGGAACCCACTTTTGTTTTGTTTTTTTTATTTGTGACACAATTAACCATCCAACAGCGTGAGTGACCTGGCCTGGCCGCGCCGCAGCCCTTGGCACCGCGGGGATCGCCGTGGCGATCAGTTCCTGCCGTTATTATCTCCTGGCCGTGTCCACAGCGCTGCACTGGCGATGGCCAGGATTTCCTCACACTACAGAGCTTTCCTGAGGATCAGCCTTGCCAGCGTGGAGGAAGCGGCCGCTGCGAGGCCGCTCCTGGCTGCCGGGAGCGCGGTGCCGGCTTCAAACGTACGTGCGACCTGACATGATCCGCGCCGCGCCGGCTCCTCGCTCCCCGCGCCACTCCTCTTCTCCTGCAAGCCCTCCAAGAGCTGGAGCCAGACCAAGCATGGTTCGGTGTAGCAGTGGTTCAAGCCCAGAGAGCTACACACCCCCTGAGGAATTTGTGGGGGCCTAGAAAGTGAGGCCCTTCTGAAGACAGAGTTAGGTTTGGCCTTGGAAAGGGAGTTGAAATCCCCCTCCCATCCCTCAGTTAACAATGGTATCTTGTGTCTCACTCTCTCCTCCCTTACTCCTTCCCGATCAGGCCCTGACCCTCTGACCCTTCCCTATTCCATTATGGGATAAGTTGTAACCCTCAGAATAAAAGTCTGAAAGCTGGGCTTTCCAGGGTCTTTTGTCCCTGAACCCAAGCAGAGCAGACCATGGTGTGTCGTGTCTGATTTGGGCTCCAGGCAAGGGAACACTCTCTCTCTCAGCAGCTCTCTGGCTTTTGGGACAGTGGCCACCATCCCAGGGAAGCCCGGCTCGCAGCAAGGGGAAAAGAAGTCCCCAGCTGAAGTTGACTTAACAAAAAGGAAACTTTCAGAACAAGCTGCCGAGCCGCCGGCCGTCCTTGTGGTCAGCTGTCCGGCCCTCGCCACCAGCCACAGTTAGGAAGGCCTGTAAGACGTGGGGAGAGTTGTCCCATGTCTTGCCTGGACTTCTGAGGGAATAGTGATAACGCTCACGGCCGGGGTGGAATTCAGGGTGTCACCACCACCCTCCTGCAGTGCCACAGGGTTGGGACTGCACACACTATACGCTTTCTCCTAGTTGAAAGGAAAACCATTTGCAATTCCATCTTTAAGTGCTTAGGCAAACTCACTTCTTATTTAAACTCCCTCCTTTTTTCACAAATGCCTATGTTTGAAGGTAAAAGCAAAAAAGGTGCAGGTTCTTCTTTCACCCTTTTCTCCTGGTGCTGGAGCTCTGATCTCTGCACACAGAGTCAAGCTCCAGGATTTTGGTGGTGCTTCCAAGTGTAAGTGATAATTACACTGGCTTTTTTGACCTTGGTGGAGGGCAGGTGAAGTGTTACAGAATTCCAAGATACAGCTCCTTTGCTGATATTCCAGAGAACCAGTGCCCAGCTATCTGTGACCAGTGAAGCCACAAAATCAGAATTAAAGTAACTCCCAGAGTTGCAGGTGTACCTGAGGCTAGGAACCTGCCAAGTTAAAGGTGGAGTTCTGGGACTACTTGGCCATCCTGACATTCCTGTCTGAAGAAGAAGAAAACTGTCTTGTTTGGCTTCTACTCGCTGCATCTTTTCATGCCATGATTTGCATACTAGTCGGAACTTGAATTTATTCTGCAGGTCCTCAGGTTCTGAGAGTTGTTGGTTCAGGAAGGGCAAGACTGTAGTGCAGCAGCTGGTGGCTGTGCTCTGAGATCTAAAGTAATTTTCCTGACGTGAGGCTGGATATAAAAACAAGGTGTTTTGACAGCACAGAAGTCTTTCTGCGTGTGAAAATTGATGATTTAGTGGTCACCTGGAGTGATTTGCAGTTTGGATGCAGGAATCCAGGCATCTGTCACAGGCATCTTGCTTTTCCAAAGGCACTTGGTTATTTGGTGCCTTGGCTACGTTTAACACGGGTAAATCAGAAGTTAAAGCCCTGGTAGGAAGGACTGACTGGTCAGGAGCCAAGGGTAATGCAGCACAGGATGGTTAGAAGTGAATTATATGGGAACAGGTGAGGGATGGGAGTGGGACTTAGTGATGGTCTCTTAGTCCACTGTCGTAGTCCAGGCTAGTTGCTGCCCCTTGATGAGAACAGTCCTGTTTCTGAAGAAATCCACAAAAAAATCTCCCATCTTTTCTGTCCAGGTTTGTAATACTTTGCTTTTCTGTTTTGTCCAAGACTTGCCTGTGACACCTGTTTGCCAAAAGGGCCCTCTCTCTGCCTGACATGCCCACCTTCCCACGGCAACAAGGTCCTGCCACTGGTGTACACAACTGAAACAAAGTTTAAAAGCTCATATGAAAGGGTGTTGGATGGCAAAACATAACCCAGTCCTGCCAGTGACCTCCAGCCCTTTGGAAGCTATTTGACATCTTGAAAAATTCCCCATTGGGTGTTGCAGTTTGCTATGATGGACTGTAGCTGCCACATCTCTCATCCTCCCCTTTGTGGCCACCAAATGGCTTTCCTGATCTTAGCTCATGCAGAAGGAGATGTCCAGGGGACGGATTCAGGGAGTATCCTGCCCTGGGAGGTGAGGGCTAAGGTATCTGGGAGTTTCTGCTGGAGCTTTAAGGAGTCTCCCCGGGCTGGGAGCTGTGTACAGTAGGAACAGTCATCAGCCTCATCTTACGTGCGCCTCGTCTCACTGGTTAGGAGCGCTTCCCCCGTGGAAACCATCAAGAATTTCCGTTATTTCCTTTCCTCAGGCTTTGTTTGGGTGGGGATTTCTGGAAGGTATTTCACAGGCAGGTATAATTAAAGAAAGACATGCTTTGCCTGGAGGCTTGACAAGGTTTCTTTAAAGCCAAGGCCTTTAGCGGGGTGGCAAAACAGAAACCGTTTGTTTCCCGGTCCGATGGAGGGGAGGTCGGGGAAAAGGGGGAGCTAATCAGCTGGGAATCATCCCAGTTAAATGCTGCACACCAGGGTTAAGGCCCTTATCCAGCAAATCCTTGAAATATGTGCTTAATTTTAAGTCCCCCTGACTTCAATCTGTTTACTCTTGTGCTTAAGTTTAAGCATGTGCCTAAGTGCTTGGCTGGCTGCAGGCCAAAGCAAATAGTAGACTTAGGAGCAGAATCGCATAAAGTAAGTGCTTTGCTGGACTGAAGTTCCATGGGACAGTGGGTGCTGTGCTGGTCTGGGATGCAGGAAGGGGACAGTGCTGTGTATCCCACTTCCATCAGGTTATTCCTTGTTGGGTACCACAGACCTGGGGCTGTGCTCACCTTTGAGGGAGCATCCAAACAGTGCAGCCTCTAGTAAATCCAAGTACCTGAATTTCAGTTTCTCTGTTTCTCAAGGCATCAGCCTCACCTGTAGCCTTCTGCAGATCACAAACACGCTATTGGAAAAGTATAGAATTTATATCCTCTTTGATGAGAGAATGGAGCATGTCAGTGGAGGAAAATATTCTTGATTTTATCATCAAAGAAGGAAGGAGAGCACATTCTATGACCTGACTAATAAATCTTCATAGGAATTTGTGTGGCTGCATTAACACAACAAAAAGGACTCCTGTATTAGCACAAGCTTTTATAATGGCTTTATCTTCTTCTTTCCTGTTCCAAGCTAATTCCTGAAAGCCCTCTTCTAATCCCCCGTTTTGCTCATCCAGCCTGGACTTCTTAGAACAGCAACAGGGCTTTTTTCCTTCAGTTTTAATCTACAAATGACAGCACTTAAAGCTAATAACTATAGCCGTGGCACGCACAAAAAAAAGAAAAACCACCATCAAGAAAACAAGATCCTTGTTTTTTGAAAGCACCACTACCAGGGGTTAAGGGAAATCTGCAGCTGGAACAAATACAGCACTCATCTAACTTCCTCAATAACTCTGCTGGGGGAGCGGGCAGTTGCCAGACTGAGGAAGCGTGGTTAGCCATTGAGTCTTTGAATGCAGCTCCATTTCCCCCTCAAACCCATGGAATTTATATTGACCTCCAGCTTTTCTTAGCTGGTGAGAATTTTTTTTTTAATTTGCTTGAGTAAGAGCCTCACTTTTGTTGCTTTGGTTCACAAGTGGAGCAGAGGAGATGGTTCTGCTGCTTGCGCCACGCTCTTGCTGGCAGAAGGCCAGGGATGTTAAGTGAATAATTTCTGGCAGTGATAAGGAGAGAAGGTTTGAGGCTGCCAAGCACAGAGTCACAGATGTCTGATGACTTGGTTTTGGGAAGGGCAGGCTTGAGAGATCCCGGCTCGCTGGGTTGTCTCCAACCCCAGCAGAGATGCAGGCAGGAGGAAGGACTCCGTGTGCCTTTAGCATCTTGTACGTGGATGTAAATGAAGTGGGCAAAGAGCAGTATCACAGAATCACAGAAGGGCTGGAGTTGGAAGGAACTTGAGTCCATCTCATTCCAACCTCCTGCCTTTGGTGGGGACACCTTCCATTATCCCAGGTTGCTTCAAGTCCTGTCCAGCCTGGCCTGGAACACTTGCAGAGGTCCAAGGACATCCACAGCTTCTGTGGCCCCCTGTGCCAGGGCCTCACCACCCTCATAGCCAGGAAGAATTCCTTACTAAGATCTTACCTAAATCCACCCTTCTTCAGCTATGTGTGGGTGCCAGCCAGGATGTCTGAAACTCTCAGTGAGATACTTGTCTACCTCATTTAAGGCCACAGAGATGAGCATGGAGTGTAGCTTGAGTGACCCCGTTTTGCATCCTAGGGCTCCTTAGGGTCCCTCTGTGGCTTCAGAGCCATTTGGAGGCAGAGCATCTGTAGGATGCTTGTGGCTGTGGTGCTGATGGTGGTGGGCAGGAGTCCTGGGCAGAGAAGGGAGCTGGCTAAATGGATATGGGGGATGTGCTGTTTGCCAAAATTGCTATCCCTCTGGTGGCAAGCAGTTTGATGTCTCCTTGTGAGTTTCTCATCACAAAGTGCATCTGCAGTTTTCCTGTCGTGTCCCGTTCTGCTCATTGCCCGTTCCAGTCTTGGTGGCCAGTGTCTCAGAAAAGCCTTTCCAGCTTCTGAAGCTGGGCCCATCACAGGCCCAATTCTGCCAGCTACAAAGGCATCAAGGAGATTAGAAAGCTGTAGTGAGGAGGGGCAGCACGACCCAAGACACCCCAGTAAACAGTATTTTTGGTGGAGCTCACTTGACATATGAAAATAATCACAGAGTTGTGTGGTTTCTTGAGATTTGGTGCAGATTTTTATGGAATCATAGAAGGGTTTAGGTTGGAAAAGACTTGCAAGACCACAGAGTGTAACGATTCCCAAGCACTGCCAAGGTCACCTCTGCCCCACGTCCCCAAGTGCCACATCCACATGGCTTTTAAACCCTTCCAGGGATGGGGACTCCACCACTGCCCTGGGCAGCCCATTTCCATGTTTGACAACTCTTTCCATGCAGAAATTTTCCCTAATATCCAACCTCAAGCTAATCTTTTTTGTTCCCACTTGGATCTGATGGAACACCTGAAGGTGCATCCTTGTGACCAACACCCAGCACCCTGGTAGTCATTACAAAAGCAGCTGTAACTTGTGCCTTTTGTGGCAGGAAAACTGATTTTTGAAGGATGCCACAGTCTTTGGAGTTGTCCTGTCTGAGATTTGCAAGACTCAGGAGAACAGATGTGGCCATCCTGCTTCCAGTCCCATGTCAACTTTGGATAGAAAACAGTTTTTGAGGATTATTTATTTGGTGGGGATTCCAGATCCATTTCCAGTGTCATATTTGGACACTACTCTAAAGCAGCTACAAGCATACCTCTCTTACTCATCTCTTTTCAAAGTAGCCTGTGGCTCTCAGAGGTCTGCAGAAAGTCTGTGAAAAACCACCAGTGTAATCAATATGTGATGTGATATTATTGATACTCTGTGGCAAGTGCATCATATTTTCTGAGCTTTTCCCTGCATTAAAGCCCATTACAGCAGCAGGAATCCTACATCCTCAGTGCATAAGAGGAAAATCCTGGGAGGGATCAGATGGGACACTTGAGGAGCAGTTTCTTCTCTCCAGGTACAAACTGCCAGTAAACTGAAAAGGAGCAAGGCAAACCCTTGTGTTGCACAGCCCACACTCCCATAAAGGACTTATGGGACTGGGACTTTTCAAAGGGAAGAATAAGGCTTTTATAGGATTGAATTGGCATGTGCACACTGGGTATTTTCCAAGCTAGGGTGACTGAGACACGGGATCCTCATGTTATCTCTCTGAGCTAAACTAGACTAAGCAGCAACTTCAGGGAGAAGAGACATCTCTTGGTGGCATAGTCCTGAGGAAAGTGCATTGCCTCTGTCTTCAGCCAGCTGCAAACAGGAATATCTGTTGTGTGAGAATGTTTCCAGCATAACACAATGGACTTGGGAAAGGAAAGGACCACGCTTCATCCATGAAGGTCTGGGAGAGATACCCACTGGTGGCCAAGAGGGGCTGCCACCACGACCACATTCAAGTTAAAGCCAAAATTCACTTCTGCTTTGGTAGTGCCGTGTATGGATCACAGGGATATGGATCATGTAAAAAAAAAAGGAATTCTTGCTGAATTGTAAACTATTGCTTGCAATCTTATGGTAATGAAAACCTTCATGCAATTGGAAAGTGTCCAACAGGAAGTGCCAAGGACTGAGCACTGAGAAAGTTCTCCTTTTGCCACTGGATCTACCTATGGTTAAAGAAAAAAGAAGCCACCTGTTGTGTGTAAGGCTGTGAAGCTGTCACTTTGTAAATAAGGGGTTTCATCACTGGTGCACTGTCCCAAATCCCAGGAGCTTGCACAGATCTTCAGGCTGAAACCCTGGTCCACACAAAAGAAGATGAGTGGAGGTCTGGTTCTGGGGGATTGCACAGATGGACATGTAAAACACACTTTTTTTTAATAGTAATGGTGAATGAAAATATTCTTGGATGCAGCCCTCATCACCTGGGAGCAACACTGAGCTTCATACCTGGCCAGAGGAGGCTGTACCAGCATTGGGGATAGCACAGAAAGGTTCCAGCTTAGAGGTTCCTAGACCCCCTGAGGTCCTATCAGATGTGTTTATACCTCAAGAATTTATCCCAGTTCTGCCTGTAGGACTCCTCCCTGTGACCCCACCCATCCCCATGGAACAGAGGGACCCCCTGCCATCCCACCTCACTTCATCTCATCTGGAGAGTCACAGTCAAACAGCATGCCAAGGTGCACAGATGGGGGTGCTGGGCTTTGAAGAGCACAAGGGACAGGAAAAACCATATTGGGGAACATGACAAACATACAAGAAGTCTATATTTTAAAAAATAGTGAGGTCCCAGAGGGACTGAAATAGCTCAAATTATAAATATTCCAATGGCAACCTCGTAATACTCTTAAAGCCCAGGTAAAGCTGCTCCTCCCTCACCCCCAAGCTGGTGCAAGCCAAGGAAAATGTAGGGAAAGGTTTTCTGAGTAGAGCAGCCCTTTCTCAGGATGATTTGGGCTACCTGGACAAACTACAAACCAAGCAGCATGTGTGGTGCCTCCTGGTCACAAGTGATGTGGGCAGTATTTATTCCCAGTATTAGCTGAAAAAGGCTCCGTTTTCCAGGGAAAAGCAAACCCAGGTCATCAATGCGATTTATTTTAGTGATTCTTTAAATAATCTGCATTTAAGGACTCCAGGCAATGGTGTGGTTATATCTATACTTACTGGATAAATGTATTTATTTATGGATGGGATGCTTTACTGCTGACAGTACAATTTGTTTTTAAGCCTGACCAGGCTAGAGGAAATACATACAAATAAACAATAAACCTAAACAACACTAAAATAACATCAGTTAAAACAATTAGAGTTACTTCCACTCGCAAAGTATTGTTCCCATTTTGCTACAACATGGGAAAAAGCTCCATTTCCTAAGTCAGCTTGTAACTGATTTGGGATTTGCGGATTCTGGTAACAAAAGGGGATTTCTTTTGTCTGTTATTTATACTCTTCCTATGGCACCGTGTGTCCCTGTCGGCGTGTCTGGAGCACCCTGTCTCCAGCCTGTCCCCATCTCCTTAGCCTGGGCTTCTCCTCCTGCCCACCCTGCTGGTGTGAACTTGTGTGTTTGCAGAGGCAGTTCCTCCTCGGAGACTTTGTCCTGGTTTTTAAAGTTTTATTATCTCCGAATTATGTATAATTCAGGAGCTCAGGGGCCAAGAGTTAAAAATAGACCCCGGAAAACACGCTGTCAGTAATCAGCAGAAGGCGCCAAGGAAGGTTCAGGCCGTGCCTTAATTGGGATGCTTTGCCTAATTATTCTAACGCTTTAATTGCATTTGCATCCTTCACCCCGCACAGGGAGTTCCATGCCGGGTTGTTCTGCCGTTCTCTGTGTGTTTTGTGCCATCCCAGAGCTGGCTGCAGAGGGGTGAGGTGGGACAGCTCAGCTGCCACCAAGTGTTTCGTGCCATTTTCTTGCCTCTAGCTGTGTGTCTGCTGTCTGCCAGGAGCCAGAAACAAACACCAGGGGAGAGGGGATAGGAAAATAAGTGTCTGATTGATACTTCTCTGGGTCTAGGACTGCTTGTGTGGAGTCTGTGGTTCATGGAAACACTCAATTTTCTGTGAGAAGTGTATGCCAGAACATTCACGCTCAGCAAGTGGATATCCAGGAGATTGTGTTCTTCTGAATGATATTTCTTTGGGTCTAAATGGTACTTCTTTGGGTCTGAATGGTACTTCTTTGGGTCTGAATGGTACTTTTTTGGGTCTAGGGCTGCACGTGTAGAGTCTGTGGTTGAGCATTCACATTCAGCAAGTGAGAATCCAGTAGTTTGTGTCCTTGGGGCCAACAGGGGAGGGCAGAGCCCTGCAGGGAATACTGCAGGTGATTTTAGTGATTGCTTAACAGTGATGTTTCGCTGTGACAGTCCTGATCACAGTCACAGCTATCCCTTTTTTTTTTTTTTTTTGGAAAACGTCTCCTCCAAGGTGCTCTTCACTTAGGCATGTGTGCTGCAGCTGCACATTCAGCATTTGCTGGCAGTCTGTGGTTTAATTGTGTATGCCCCAAAGATGCAGTTCAGCAGGGAATCCTCCAAACGGGGACATCTTTCATGGAATTACCTAGAATCACAGAATCATAGAATGGCCTCTGCTGGAAAGGACCCACAAGGATCATTGAAATCCAACTCCTGGCCCTGCACTGGACAGGTCTAAGAATCACAGAATCACAGAACTACCAGGTTGGAAGAGACCTTCAAGATCATCGAGTCCAACCTCTGTCCAAACACCTGAACTAAACTAAACCATGGCACCAAGCTCCACATCCAGTCTCTTTTTAAACACGTCCAGGGATGGTGACTCCACCACCTCCCCAGGCAGACCATTCCAATATTTTATCCCTCTTTCTGTAAATCCCACCCTGTGCTCTGAGAATGTTATTCAGATGTTCCTGGAGCTCCTCTCTGGGGTGTGTTGCACTGTGCCAGGATTTATCAGGCCAGCACATCCTTCTGTCAAGGTCCCACAGGGCATCTCTTCTCAGTGGTAGCAAAACCCAGAGAGTTTTGCTCCTTCTCCAGCTCTGGATGGTCAGTAATTAATTTCTTTGTCAGTCCTGTAGTTCAGTTAGCCCTGGCTGCAATGATTAAGGTTGAAAAATGTGTCCTCAGAGGTTGCCAGGACCCACGTGTGCTGTGTTGTGGTGAGGAAGGATGGTAGAGCCACAACCATGAGTACTGTAAGGGTTTACCTGCTTTTATCTTGTGTGCAGAGTGTTCTGCAAAATTGTTGCATTTTCTGTTCCTTAGAATGTCGAGCACCAACTGCTTGCTTATTCAGAAGCAACTCGTATTGTAAGCACCTTACAGGAAAATATGAATAGCTTGCAATTTAAAGGAACAGATTTATCACTTGCATTTTAACAGAGAGGAAATAATTTCTGTGTGGCTTCCTGACAGTGTTTGGTGTCCTTCCATGGCCTCCAGACCAGGTCAAGGCTTTGGTTTGTGCCTCAGCTCTCTCCTTCCAAGAAGTAAAAAATTCCCCTTGTGGGTGACAGACCAGAGCCGTGGGAATTCCTGGAAGAGGAAGGGGCAAGTGTCCTCTGAGGAGAGAGCTCTGCTGGAAATGCCCACAGGATCTGTAGTTGTTCATGTATCACTGAGTCATGGAATCACAGGACAGTTTGGGTTGGAAGGGACCATAAAGGCTGACTTGTTCCAACCCCTGCCATGGGACACCTTCCATTAGAATCAACTCCAGCAGAAATGCCCCCCTTGGATGGGTGGAGGTGATGGGAATGTTGCCAGTGGCACTTTTGCCATGCTTTTCATGTGCAAGGGGCTGGCTGGATGTTTGTACTGAATATATATTGGCACATTCAGCCCCACAGGCACAAGAAGAGATAAATACAACTGCAGCTCTGTACTGTCCTGGAGTTCCCTGCCTTGGACAATCCATCCTACAGGCAGATGAAAGCCTTGCTGCAGGGTGTTGCAATTCACTGGGTGGGTTTCTGCTGATCATTTCTGAAACCACAATGTATTTATCTTTTTACACTCCCTCCAGCCTCAGTGCTTCTGTTGTTCCCTTTGCACGGGCAGATTGGGTGTCCCTGGTGATTCCAGCCCCACCTCACCCTCCCCACTCCCCCAGAAAATAAATCCCACCCTGAACTTTGTGTGCAATAAAACCCAGTGAAACTCCCAGCTCCTACCTCAGGCCTAATAACCTGTTTGTTCAGTTCAGGCCTTCTGCAACCATTTGTTTAAGATAAGCAAGGGCGGATGTTTCTTGAGGGCACAAAAGGCTCTTGAGATAAAGCTCCAGTTGGATTGATCCCGCACTGTGGCTGGATCATTTCCTTCTCTCATCACCTGAGCATTGTTTTTTTCCATCAGTCCAGTGCTTTTCTCAGCCTTTTGTTCACACTCAGGGTTTCAGTGGTGCTGTTTCCTATTCAGGTACCCCCACCTGCCTGGAGATCACAGGCTGGGGTGTTTCTGCTTCATGGAGAACGTCTGCGAGAGAGGTTGAATAAGTTGTTATGAGTGAGGACAGTTCCTTTGTGGGCTGAGGTTTCAAACTGAAAGTCAGGCTGTAAAACCACATGAATGAAGCACTGGTGCTAAACCCCTAGAAGCCCCTTAAATCTTTGTGAAACACCCACGAGCTCAGCCACCTCAGGCAACAGCTGCACTTGGGAATGCATCAGTGGAGGAGGAGGGGAAGGGTGCAGGTTGGTCCCAGATAGGACTATCTCTTTTGTAAGACTGTTGTTTGCAGATGCCAGAGGAGTTGCTGTGATTTGCTGCCTCAGGGTGGTCACAGAAGAGCCAGTGGCAGCAAAAAGCTCTGCCTCATTCCTGCTTATCAAATTGTGACTTGGGAGTGTTCATGGAAGGGAGGCTGGAGCTGCCCCAGCCCTGAACCCCCTGCCCTGGGCTGATCCCCAGCGAGGGCAGCAGGGCAGGGGGATTGTACCCCTGTGCCCTGGGCTCAGGTGAGACCCCACCTGCAGAGCTGCTCCAGCCCTGGGCAACAACAGCACAAGGACGTGGAGCTGCTGCAGCCAGGGCAGAGGAGGCCACGGAGATGCTGCCAGGGCTGGAGCCCCTCTGCTCTGGAGCCAGCCTGGCACAGCTGGGGCTGTTCCCCTGCACAAGAGAAGCTCCAGGGAGAGCTCAGAGCCCCTGGCAGGGCCTAAAGGGGCTCCAGGAGAGCTGCAGAGGCACTGGGGACAAGGCCTGCAGGGACAGCAGCCAGGGAATGGCTTCCCAGTGCCAGAGGGCAGCAATGGATGGGAGATTGGGAAGGAATTGCTGGCTGGGAGGGTGGGCAGCTGGGGCTGCCCCATTCCTGGCAGAGTGGTGGAACTAAATGATCTTTAAGGTCCCTTCCAACCCAAATCGTTCTAAAATTCTACCAATTTACCATCCCCAGTAAAACAGGTGAAGTTGGTTCTTTCCTCCAAATTCTTCAGACAATCCTGCTTCAGAGGAGGCATGAGAAAAATCATAGCAAATTCTTTTTTGTAGGAGGGTAGCACTAAACCCAACCTTTTCCCTTCTCTTCCTGCCCCTCTTCCTCATGTCCCTCCTGAGTCAGAATCACAGGGGTTACTGGGCTGGGGTCAGCAGAGGGATGTTCCTGGAGAGGGGCAGGTATCAGTGGGGAAAGAGGTGGAGGCTCTTGGGTTGCTGCAGAGAGCCAGTGAGATCTCGAAAGCTTTTTTTTGTTCTTCCATTAAACTTTGATGTAAATGTGTCTGAGGGGCAGCTCTTTGGATTCCCACAGGCAGGAGGACAGGGATGAAGCTTGCACAGAAACCTTCATTAGGAAGGTAAAGCACAAAAAGAGAGCATGTGGCCTTCAAACATGCTGCTTTTAGCAATTCCAGTAGATGACAGATTTCCCTAGCTGGCCATAGACAGTCACCTGAGCTTGCCAGACATCACGTTCTCCAAGAGTTGTTTTCCCCCCAAAATCTAAAAATGTGTATGCACATCACAACCCAGCTGATCTCCTGGGGACTGGCCCAGAGGGCAGACCATTCCTGAACAACTCTTCTTTTCCAGAGCTTTTGGCCCTTCTTGTTAGAGCATGTATGTTTATGATTTAAATTGGAACATATGTGTGTTAGAAGTCCCATGGGCGTCTCAGGTTCTGCTCCAAGCTTCCCACCATGCAAACCACAGAGTGTTTAGCTCCAAAACTGAAAATTAGCCCTATTAGCAATCCTTCCTGTGACCATGGGCTCCTTGTGCTTTGCTTTTCCCACACCCCTCTCTTTCAGAACCGGCAGCACTGAAATACTGGTTTGTTACCTTCTCCAGCCACCTGTGAATAAATATCAAAATAAAACCCATGTGGGAGGAACGAGACCAAATGTGATTTTGCTGCCCAGTGAGAAGTTGCAAGCCTGCCTGTGAGAACCATGAGCACCTGAGTGTTTGATGGTGTTTCTGGCCAAAGCAGGAGAAAAACCCATCCCTCTTGTAGACCCACTGCAGACAAGAACTGTGTTATCAGAGCTCTCACCATGCCCTTGGGATTCTGTCCCCACCCACCCATCACCTTTGGTCTTCTCCAGCCGCTCCGCCCTGCTTGCAAGTTGCTGATATTTCCTTTTACATCAGCTTGCTGCACAAAAAAAAAAAAAAAAAGTCAACTTTTCTCCCTTCCAAATTTAGCTTTGTTTAGGCACCGAAATAGACAAGAGTAGGGATCGGTGACTGTTTTTTTCCAAAACATTGTCTCATGACGAGGACTGAGGAAAGGAACTGCTGGGCTGGAGAAAGGAGATGTTTGATTTTCGTAAATGGGGACACAAAGTTCTCCTCTATTCAAGTCTAGGCAGTGTCCAGGAGTGCTCCTTGGATTAGGAACTTATTCCCATGTAATTAATTCTTCTCTCATCCCATTGACGTCAGCTGCTGGTGGGCAGAGGTCTGAGGAAGCACAGGGATTCTCTGCAAGGAGGACATGCAGGAATGCACCACTGTACGTATGGTTTCTGCTTGGGAAGAGCAGAAAGGCTGCCCCTGAGGCTTTAATGAGGGCTTCACTAGAGGAAATTGGTCCTTGTGTGGAGTGGAGATAGTTTCATTTTTCCGAGGTAATTGTATTTGCACATGTGTCTGCAATGCAGCTTAAATTCTTAAAAACACCCCAAGCGTTAGCCTGCTGTGGTAGTACAACATTTAGAAACAGCCTCACTAATTATTGTACTATTTTTAGCCTCGTTTCCTAAACTAGCTCTGCTGATGGGGTTGGGCTGTGTTTGTCTCCTCCTTCCCCTGCTTTTCTCATTCAGTTTGGTATCTGTTGGGCAATTTCAAGTAATTTTTCAAAAGAACAGACATCTCAGAGATATTGAGCTCCTCCTATACATTCAGCGAAAATAAATGATTGGGAAAACGGGTGATGAAGAACACTCAAACCACAGCCCTCAGTAATGAAGAAGTTTCAGTTTGAGCACCCTGATCTGGTGGAAGGTGTGACCTTGCCTGTGGCAGGTGGGCTGGGACTGGATGATCTGTAAGGTTCCTTCCAACCCGAGCTGTTCTGAGATTCTGTGATTCTAAGCTATTATAGAATCATGGAATTCTAGAATATTCTGAGTTGGAAGCCACCCACAATGATCATTGAGTCCAACCCCTGTCCCTGCTCAGACACCCCAACAACCCCACCCTGAGGGCATTGTCCAAACTCTCCTGGAGCTCTGGCAGCCTCGGGGCCGTGCCCATTCCCTGGGAGCCTGGGCAGTGCCAGCACCTCTGGGGGAAGAGCCTTTCCCTGATCCCCAACCCAAACCCCCCTGGCACAATTCCTACCATTCACTGGGTTCTGTTCATGTCTCAGGGAGCTGAGGTCAAAGCTGTCCCTTGGTCAGCTCCAGGTCCCACTGAGGTCTGACCTAAGTCTCCTCTCCTCGAGGCTGAGCAAGCCTGGTGACCTCAGACACTTTCTCTTGTGGCCTCTCACAATATCATTGTAGCTCTCCTTTGGACCATTTTTGATAGGTTTGTATTTTGTCTCAGTCTCCTTTGTCTCCTTAAGGCTTGAAGTCTGGAGGACCAAAGCTCTCTGGCTGGGAAGGCTCCAGCTGCCATGGGAGCTCTAGGGTTGCTGCAGCAGCAGCTTCTCCAGGCTTTTTGCAGTGGTCAGGATGGATGGTCACAATAAACCGTGTTTGTTCTCAATCTGGTGGTGCCTTCTCTGGCCTAAATTCATCATCATCCCCAGCAACCTTTCTCCTGCATTAGATCTTTTACTGGGGAAACTCAAAATACGATTATCTCAGTAACTGCTACTAAAATCAGCTGTGGTTTCCAAAGGCACTTCACACAGAGAGAGGGACTTTTCTCTGAAGTCAGTGTGTTAGGTTGTCATGCCAATGTCACAAAGCTGCTGCTGGATGAGGATCATCCCCACCCAACCCTTGCCCTTGCTGCTCCCTCACAGCCCATCGCACGTGGTGGTTCCCAGCAGCTCCAGGCTGAGATAGATCCTGATGGAAATAAAAGGAGCAACTTTTACAGGGCTTTTATTGCCAGCTGGGGAAGGACAATACTGCATAAATAAAATTCATTATGGTTATGACAGCTCTGTGGTCCCTGGAAAATAAATAATACTTTGCACTTACGTAGGGCCTTTCATCCAGGAACCTCAGAGCTCTGTGTGAGCATTAACAAGGCCTCATCATGCCCATAGTAGGATGGTAAATACAGCAGCCCCCTTATCAGATGAACAGAGGACGTCACAGTCGGCACCTTCAGTGGAAAGGCAGCAGCTGGGGTTACACTCAGCTCTTCCACTGCCTTGTCTTGGAATCAGAGAATCATAGATTAGTTTGGATTAGTTTGGCTTTATGGTCATCCCATTCCACCCTCCTGCCATGGGCAGGGACACCTTTTGCTATCCCAGTATCCCTTGGACACTTCCATGGATGGGGCAACCACAGCTTGTCTGGGCAGCCTGTGCCTGGGCCTCATCACACTCACAGTACAGACTTCATTTCTGATTACTAGCAAAAACTTTCTTGCTGATATCTCATCTAAATCTGCCTTTCTTCATCTTGGGTTTGAGCACATGGTTTACCATCCTTGTCATCTCGTTTGTTTCCTGTGGGGTGGATCCCACCTGTCCTTGCTGCAGAGGTGGCATGGGCTGACCATTGGTGGTGGGCAGGCTCAGTGAGATGCTCCTGATGTGGTTGTTCCCTCCCAGCTGTGGCTCCTGTTGGCTTCCCCTAGTATCCTCAAAATGATGCCAAGTATCCTCCTTTACAGACATTTTTTCAGTGGGTTTTGGATAAACATTCAAAGGAAGCAGCCCAGGGAAATTGGATGGCTTAGGTGCACCAGTGTCATGAATTCCTTGTCTATAGTCTGTGTGGGATTTATACATTTGTGATCAAATTATTTGCCCTGTGTGGTTCCATCCACACAGAAATCGTAGATAACTTTATTCCCTGCTCCTTGCAGCAGCCCTGAGTGGGTACAACACATCTGAGGATTTTCAGACCTAATTTTGTAGGGTCTGGGATGTTGTAAGGACATTTGGGTGGGAGCTGTGTCTTTTGCCATGCTGAGTGTACAGCTCTGTCCCTCTCTGACCCTTTTCCATGCTGATGGCTCCTGGTGCTGATGTCTGCTTTTCCCTCTGTTTTACAGGGTTACCATCCGTTGCCTCATGAAGCTGAAATCGCACACACCAAAAAACTGTTCAGAAGGAGGAGAAACGACCGGAGGTAGGTGAAACTTCTTTGGTGTTTGTTTCCTTTTTAATCTTCTTTAATGCACATTTTCCTCAACGGCCTCATGGTGAGTTTTTGGACAGTGCTGCTCCTCAGCAGTGTTAAAGCATAAACGCTTATTTCAGCACTAACATCCTGAAAATATTTTGAGGTGTGTCCTGCAGTACTTTAAGAACTTTATCCTCCCCTTGTACTTATTCCTCCATAGCCAGATCCCCCCACTTGTACTCAAAGAGACAGCTGGCAAGCTGAGGTCTGTAAAAGCTCAAGTTCTTGGGATTTGCTTCCTCTTTTTCTATTGAAAATCAAAATTTGCCGAGTTTCAGGGTTGCCTGGAAAGCTGGTATGGTTTGGTTAAGAGGGGGTCAGAGGCAGCCTCAGGTGTGTGCAGGAAGGAGGGGATGTGCTGTACAGGCAGCTGAATTCCTGTGGCATTGGTGATTTCAATCCGTTAATTCAATTGGGTCAATTACATATTTCGTTGTGGAAAATGCGTATTCAATTATATGAGGGCATCTAAAGTCCTTGATGGGAATCGTGGCTATGGTTAAATGTGAAAAGAAGTAAGGAATAAGGGAGTTAGTTGTACATGCAGCTTTATTTCTACTGACTTCCTCTGCTGCCTCTGAGACCACACACCTGGGGCAATAAAGCAGTTCTAAAACCATGACTTTGAAAGATGATTGAGCAGTAGAAAAAGTGGCCAGTGCTTTCACCTGGAATAAACTGAAGTCTGTGCCTGAGCTGTTACAGGGGGGATTTTTGGTGAAGCCCTGAAGACACCTGGGAATGTGTCCTTGAATCTCCCCATCACTTCTTGTCTCATGAACAGCAATGATGTAGTTAACTCTGCGTGGCTTGATTTTCCTAAACATCAGTGAGGGACGAAAAAAACAGCTAAAAAGTTTTCTCAGGCAGCCTAGAAACATTCTTCTCTGAGCACGACAATTTGTCAGCAGCAAACTCCGTTTCCTCTCATTTTGGGCACTGCCTCCTTTTTAAATTCAAAAGCCAATCCAGGTTTGTGATTTGGGGCAGGGGAATAGGCCTTTTTTCAGCTTGCAGCCCTGTGATCACCAAAACATGGTTAAAACCAAGCTGAAGTTGCTGTGTTGCAAGGCTGAGCTGTGTGGGCTTAGTTGGAGCACCAGCTGAGGTCCTCTGAGGAGCCACAGTGGTGGCTGGAGCATCCTGCTCCCCTCTCTGGTCTTCCTCTGCCATGAAAAGTGTGCTTGATGCTGTGGGAGAGGAGACCTTCAGAGCCAAGAGATCTCCTGTCTGAAACCCCATGCCCAGGGCTGTGATCAGCCCTGGAGCTCAGTGTTGGTTCTCCCCTCTCATCCAAAAAACCTGTCAGTAGGAGGGATGGGAGGGAGCACACCAGATGTGCATTTCTGTTCCTTTTTACTTTCTGGTCCCTTCAGATAAACCATCAGCAGACAGAAGCATTCAGCCCTCCCCAGGGCATCCCTGCCTCCTGCACAGATGGCAAGGAGAGATAGCAAAAAAAACTGCCTTGGGCTGGGGTTGGAAGATCACGGGGGGGAGATACAGCCCCAACCAAGTAGCACTGGGATAATGACCCAGGAGAAGAGAAAAAAGCCCTAAAATCCAATTGATCTGGCATCATTTTGGAGGAGATGTGGGGTCTTTTCAGCCCTAAGCAGTCACAAATGAAATAAAACGGGTTAAGCAGAAGGTATGCACTTCTGCCCAAGTCCTCCACAGTACTATCAAAGCTTAACCAGAAAACCACATTTTTTTTCAATTTAAAAAAGCTAAGAAGCCTGAGTAGAGGGAGCTGGAGTGAAAAAGCAGCTAAGTAATTATTTAAAAGGAAAAGGCATGTTCCCATCCCCTTCCTTCAGCTTGAAACCTCAGCAGCCTCGGTCTCCCCATGCTACTTGTTTTGGTGCTGGGGGTTTTCAGGGTCCTCTTCTCTGTGTGGTGCATTTGGGACTAGGAGGGGAGGTTTATTCCTTTTAATGGCACTTGAGTTGCTCCAAGAGAGCACTTACTCCTTAAAATTGATTTCTAGCAGTGAGTTAGCTCTCAGAATGTTTATTTTATGTGGAAAGCATGACAGAAGTAAGGGGAGAAAAGGACAGGAGTTGGGGGAGAAAAAAAGGCATGAGGAAAACCCCAGATTGTATCAGAGCACAGACTACAAAGCTGTTTACACTTTACTGCAGTGCTATTATCTTAATGTCCCAGGCATCATTCTGGGGCAGAAAAGCTCCGTTCCGGAGCTGGTGGAGCCACACAGGTGATATAAAAATTCCTCAGGGTGAGATTTTATGTTAGGCAAAACAGTTGGGAGCAATGGGCTTTTTGTTAAAAACCTCATCTGGATACGGAGAGTCAAAATTGCAAGAATGTGGATGGGGTACCAGAGGCAATGAGGCTTGTGAGAGGCCTCGCAGGGCCAGTTGATGGTGCTTTGGTTGGGAAGGGTCTGGGAAGCACCTCTGGGTGCCTGGACAAGGGAAGAAGAAAAAGTTCCTTAGAAAGGGATTGGTAGCAGCCTAGGACAGGGTAGGCAGGAGATTTGCCAGAACAGAAGAGATTGTCCTGCTGAGTTGGTTAGAAACAAGAGTGGCCCCAAAGTCCTGGGCACACCTGGGTCTGGTTCTCACGGGGCAGCTTTTCCTCTTCTCCTGCAGCTGGTGGGTCCTGAAGCAGCACCCTGAGCCCCACAAGTGATACCTGTATGGGGGGCACGGGCTGTCCCTGCCCGGCATTGCCTCATCCAAGGCTGACAAATCCCTGGTGACCGTGATGGGTGTCCTCCTGCCAGGTGCAGGAGTCACCCTAACCAGTGGCCATCCAGCTTGGGTCAACCCCCAGTTTGACCTCTGCTTGATGTTTAGGCCCAGCCTGGTTATAGGTGACCTTTGGATTGGCTGGAGTTTTGTATAATACAGCTATTACCAAAAAAGGCTGAAAAAGCACTTTGGTACCCAGAAATCTGCCTTTCTTTTCTTTCCAGCTGGACTTACAAGTGGTACTGATTCCCTCCCAGAGTGTGTGGGCTTCTCTGGGCTCCTTGATGGTGACATTCAGATGGGGACACTTGTTGGGCTGGTGAAGCACCTTTTGTTTCACTTCCAGAACAACGCTGATGTCCGGCCCTGCTATAAATAGCTCCTGTCCCTGCTTCCTTCCTGTCACCTTTCCTTGGGAAATGCTGTCCCTGGGCAGTGCAGGAGCACAGCTCACCTACCCTGAGGTCTCTGCCACACCTTTCACTCCCTTCAGGAGAAGCTACCCCAGGGAAGTGGCCCACAGATCTCTCCTTGCATACGTGCTGTTTCTGTGTTCCCCAAATCACTTTTTTTCCCAGAGAAGCTGTGGATGCCTCGTCCTTGGAAATGTTCATGACTGGTTTGGATGGGACTCTGGGTAATCTGGCCTAGTGGAAAGTGTCCTTGCTTCTGGAGCTGAATGATCTTCAAGGTCCCTTCCAAACCAAATCATTCTGGGATCCAATGATTTTTCCATGGATGCACACTTCCTTTGTTACATAAGATAGGTGTGAAGAGCAAAGTAGATGTCATTGAAAGAACTGGGCACAGTTTTCTTGACAGCAATCCACTTCAGAGCCACATTTACCAGAGGGTTTGGTTGCACATGCTGTAAAAGCCTACAGGAGGTAGTGAGGTCCTTCCTGCTCATGATCAGAGCAGGAGAGGTGTCAACCTCCCCAGCTCTCCTGGCAGAAATCCTGCAGCTGTGTCTTCTCTGTTGGCTTAGAGTCAGAAAGTGTGACTGCCACCTCCTGATGAGGTGGTGGAGGGCATCTCTGCTTGCTGGGATCATGGAAGGACAGCAGCACAGACAGATGTTTTCATACCATGTCCAAAGGCCACTTAGTTTGACCTCCCAAATGCAACCTCCTCTAGGGAAGGAGGGAATTTTTCTGGCTGGTGGTAGGACCTCTCCCGCAAGAAAAAAAATACTGTGGCATATGGGTCATGACAAATGTATTTCTCAAGTCCTCTCCTCCTACCTGTCCCAACCCAGTGCCTCTCTGCTAGCAGAGCACAAGCTCTGCTGGGATGTGATCTCCTTGGGTAGGTAGGCTCTTCCTGATTTTCAAGAAGTTCCCAAAACTCCCATTTTTTAAGCATTGCCAATTGACTTTGTGTTGCACAGGGTTCCTCCAATTCCCACGGCCTCCTGGTGTGATGTGTTTGGGATGGAGAGTCCAGCTGGCCAAATCCTTTGGCCTGGAAATGCATGGAAATACATGGGCAGAGGGTTGCCCCATCCTTGTTGGAACCATAAAAAACACTGCCAGTTCAGATAGGATTTTTAGGGAATATATGGAGTTTCAGTGGGTTTAGACAGGTGGGGTTGTACCTACTTATTGGTCCTCTGGTTAACAGTACTGAAATGATTCTGTGTCACTTGAGGAAGGGACAGTTTTCCTTAGGAAAACCAGGAAAAGGTTGTTGGGGAAGTCTTAAAAGGTTTGCACCATTGAAATCACACTGATCCAACACCTTGCTGGATTCAAAAGACTAATCAGGCTGAGTACTTTACCAAAAGCAGGTCCTTGGGCGTGCACAGGTGCTGGCTGGTGCCTCACAGTACTTTTGGTGTTCCTGGTCTGCAGGACAAAAGAACAGGGAAGGATGGCAGCAAGCAGAGCAGCCCCAAGTCCTGGAGAGGCCGGAGTAAAAACCTAAGAGTTAATTAATCCCCTCTTTGCAAAAGGCCTCTGAATCCCTCTTTTCATTAGAAAAAGTGGGAATCTCTTGTGCTTCTGTGCAGCTGATGTGTCTTCATGAGGGGCTGCCCTGCCTGTCCCAGCCAGGATTATTGGGGATCACAGCCAGCCTCAGGTGAAGAACCATCACCTTAAACTGTGGCTGAGCTTTGTGTCATCTCCTCCTTCTCCTGATGGATGAGATTTTAAGAGGGGAAGTCCATCCTATATGAAGTCCCAGTATGAGGAGCTGCAGCAGGAGGCTGCACGGGTCCTCCTGGCTCATTCATGGAGGGAAGGGTTGGGAATAAAGAGGTTTAGGAGCTCTCCCCATCTCCCTTCAGCATGCCCCAAATATTTAGAGATTTCAAGAACAGAATGACAGAAGTGTCCCCAAGTTTTCTCTAGCATTGTCTGACTTTATTTACTTCCTAGCCTTAACTTGGCTTTGCACTTAAATTATCAGGAAAAAACAGTCTGGATTATTTTTGTGTGTGTGTGTGTGTGTGTGTGTGTATGTGTTTTCTGGACTTAATTAGATTCAGAGCTGGGGGAGGCAGAAATATCCTCCTTCCCCAGAGAGGCCCGGGTGGCTGTCAGGGACAGTTTCCTCTTCCTGAAGCAGGAGGGTTGTGTAAGCACCACTGACCCTCCTGCTGATGCCCACACCATGCTCTGGGTTATCTGGGGTGAGAGCACAGAGTGGCCATCCCCAGTCAGAGCCTGTGCTGTGAGAAACCTCCTGGGGCTCATCCCAGCCCAGCCGTGTGGCCCTGGCCTGGCTCTTTGGAGGAGGTGGTGCTGCATGGGGACAGCCCAAAGGATGGTCAGGGTGGGCTCAGGGCCAGGCAGGGAACGTCCCATATCCGCTGGCGGCTCCGCTGAGGAGCGTAGGCAAGCTGTGATATATTTCTTTTCCCATTATATTTAATTTTACAGACCCTCGGGGACACTCAACCACCTACAGTGATTAGTTCAACTGATTAAGCTGCCTTTCCTCTTGTGACAAACTCCTTTTGTGAAGGGTTTTCAATAGCCGTGCTGCTCGGGACATTGTTCCTGTACAATTTCCTTTCAAAACACCATAAAGGGCACTCTACCGCTTCACCCTGTCGTAAAACACCACAGGAATCAGCTTGGCCCAGCTCGCTCCTTCAAGGGCAAGATCTCCTCATTCAGGGACAAGATCCGGGGTCAGGTGGGAGTTGCAGGACCATGTGGTGCCAGAGTGAGATGGAGCCATGAGTAAGGGGGATTTAAGGTGAGATAAGGTGGAAAGCAAAAGTTTTCTGCCTTTTTCTCTTCTTCTGTTTGTTGATAAGAGGATCCAGGGTCACCCAGGGAAGTGAAGGGTAAATAAACTTGAGAGCACAGAGAAGGAAATGCTGCTTTGCTCATGACAGCTGGTTCAGCCTTGCCTGGCAGAGGTTGAGGGAAGATGCTCTCAAGGAACAAGAGGCTCAGGAGATGTGGTGGCAGAAGGGCTGTTTGTGCTGAAGAAACACACTGCTGTGAGCAGCAAGTGGATAAAACTGGCCATTTAATTAAGACTGGAAGTCAGAGGAAAGTCTGAGGACACCAAGGGAGTAACAGAGGAACTGGAGGGAGCAACACAAAGTCATTCCTCTTTGTTTGTAGTTACTCCCATGCCCCATCACGAGGCTGTTGAGTAGAATCTGTTGTCATTTGGGTCTGGTTGGTCCAGCAGCTTCTGTCGGGGTAAGGTGATGATGGAGCAGGACAGAGATGGTGTCAGGAAGGGTCAAGCAGGAGCCCTTTTGACCTGCAGAGCTGTGTTGGCCAGACACAGTGGCATCACCCTGCCCCACTGCCCTTCCTTCCAGGCATCCAGGAGAAGGCTCTGCCAGGGGTCACAGCATGGGGACTCCACTCCTGGGAGGAGGTTGCTGAGAATAAAGCCTGCACTGGGCTCCCCATGGAAGGAGCAGTCCTCAAATGATCAAAAAGACATCTCTGGTCACCCTATGGACTTGCAGCTGGTGTGACTCAGCCATGGGTGGAGCTGCCAGCTCTGCAGCTTCTTGTCAGGAGGGAGCTCCTGGGGGTGAGGTCTGGGGGTTCTTTGGCTCCATCAGCAACTTTTCCTGCCTTTTACCGTGGCTCAGTGAGCAGGACACAGCGTGGCAGAGGGCAGTGGCTTTAAACTGCCAGAGCAATGGATGGGAGATTGGGAAGGAATTGCTGGCTGGGAGGGTGGGCAGGCCCTGGCACAGGGTGCCCAGAGCAGCTGGGGCTGCCCCTGGATCCCTGGCAGTGCCCAAGGCCAGGCTGGACATTGGAGCAGCCTGGGACAGTGGGAGGTGTCCCTGCCCATGGCAGGGCTGGAGCAAGATGAGGTTTAAGGTCCCTTCCAACCCAAACCATTCTATGACTCCCAGATATCCTTGTGCAGTAATCTGAGCCCTGGTACCTGCAGAGCACAGATGATTCAACAGCTTTGCAGAAGCCGTCTGAAGTTCAGGCAAATTTGTATCTAGCATCAGTTCTGGGCCAGCTTAGCTAAGAACGAGTCACCTGCTCCAGCACCATCCCAGAGCTACACACGCGGGATCCTCCCATCATCCAGGTGATCCATGTGCTGTGCTCACAGCCCCTTTTATGGTGCTGGCAACAGCCAAAAGGATTCTGCATTTTACACATGTGCAAGGATAAAGCACTTCTGTGAAAGTCACAGAGCTGTGTGAGCTCAAGACAAATGGCAAGAGAAAGATAAACCTTTGTGAGTTCAACAGACGTGGTCCTCATGAGCAGGACTTCAGGGCATGCATATCCATGTTTTCCGTATTTGCTCTCTCCTCCTTGTGTGCCTAGCTTATGACCCATGCAGAAGGGTTAAAAGACACTCATCTAAGCGAATTTAATCCTTTCCTTTCATTGTTCTTTTTTTTTTAATGCCAGGAGGCAGTGGCAGGAGTGAGCCGGGTGCATTTCCCAGCCACAGGGTTGCCACCTCTCTATTGAGAGTGGCTTTGTCATTACATAAAAACTCTAAAACACAAGATTTTTTTATACCCTTTTTTTCTTCAGTCTTGGAGACTAAAGTGGCCTCTGTCCTGCAGACTAAATTTAACCCAAATTGCCAAGCTGCCAGTAGACTTTATGGCATCAGGAGGCTTTTGCAGGTTGTTTTTATCCATCTCTGCCACTGACAGAAAGACTTTATGTACCACCAGCAAAGCATGTCACTGTTATGAAACCTCGACAGAAATATAATGGCCTGCTGGATAGGCTCAGGATCTTATGATCTTGCTTCACAGAAAGCAAAATAATTGCTCCAGCCCAAAAAAAATCCAGAACTTCAACGTGTGGCTATGGTGGAGGTGGTTTTAATGAAAACTCAGTATTTATTAGGTATCTTTTTACTCTGTGGCATCAGGGGCTGGTCTGGAGGTCAGTGAGTTGTTGTCACTGGTCTCTTCACACGTGTTCCAGGACAGGTTGAACTAGGCTGATCTGGTGGAAGTTGTTAGGGATGGGATGAGGTGATCTTGAAAGTCCCTTCCAACCCAAACCACTGTGTGATTCTGTAGTTTTTGTGACATTTTGAAATTGGGAACAGGAGCTCATGGTGGCTGTGGAGAAGATTAGCAGAGCAGCCTCTGCTAAGTCCAAGGGGCCAACATGGGAGACCTCATTTCAGAGCTCACATTTATCAGATGTGCTTCACCTCCACGATCACAGGTGATATTTCAGATGTCCTGGCTTGTTTTCCTCCATGCAAGGAGCTGTCAGACACCAGACCTTATGACACCAGCACCAAAATGTCTGGAGGCCAAACAGATGCTATAAAACATCTCCAGTTTTTGGAGATGCCATCTGGATCCCACTGCATGTGCCCATAACTGTGCTGACCAGATATGAACTGGAGGCCCAAGTTCCCATTATGCTCAGAGGGGATGTGTTCAATGAAGTTTGGAGGATGCTTGACCCCCACATAAGAAAAATTAGCCCGTTCATCTTACAGAGAACAGATTTCCTTGCTTTATTTTGCCTTCCCATGTTGACCAGAACCAAGGAAGTCTGAAACACAAAGAGATGTGGGAGGAGTTGAGCCAAAACACCTCACACTGGAGGGAGTGCTGGCACAAGGATTTGTTTCTGAGCTGTCTTCAGCAGGAACAGACACTTCAGTCTGGGCATCCCAGTCTCAGCTGGGATTGAGACTTCCTTTAGAAGGGCAAGTAGTGGTAGGACAAAGAGGAATGAGTTCACACTGGCAAAGGGCAGGGTTAGATGGCAGATTGGGAAGGAATTGCTGGCTGGGAGGGTGGGCAGGCCCTGGCACAGGGTGCCCAGAGCAGCTGGGGCTGCCCCTGCATCCCTGGCAGTGCCCAAGGCCAGGCTGGACACTGGGGCTGGGAGCAGCCTGGGACAGTGGGAGGTGTCCCTGACCATGGCAAGGGGTGGAATTGGATGATCTGTAAGATCAATTCCAATCCAAGCCCTCATTTATGTGGTAAAGAAGGAACCTGCACCCTTGTTCTTTCTCTTTCCTCTTTTGAAACCAAATACAACAAATACATCAATCACAAAGTACACAGATAATTTAAAAGAGACAGGTGAGATAGGAGAGAGCCAATGGTGACCCTTCCATAGTCTAGCAGGCAAACTGGCTTGGTGCTGCTGCTGAAAAGGAATCACCACCAGTCTCTGGTGTCTCAGCAGCCTGTGTGAGGTGTGCTGTAGCCTTTTCTTGCCCTTGTTTTTTTCATAAACAGGTGTCAGCAGAGCTGCTGTCATCACAGGTGGAAGGGTTTAGCCCCGAGCCCTTTAAAGGCTACCACCCCTAGCTCATTGTCACATCCATTATCAATTCACACCTCCTCAGAGTTCCTCTTCTAGTAGAGAGCTGGTGGGTGGATGTCCAGTTGATTTGTGTATCCTAAGATAGAAACAGGCTTAGCTGGAGGGGTCTGAGAAAACAGTGGTTATCGGGAGGTGAAAGCTGTGGTGCTTTTTGCACATTTCAGGCAAAACGTGAACTGAGCCAAGCCTTTGGAATTCGGTGGGGTTCTGGGAAATTGGGTGATGAGCTGTGCCAAAGCTGTGCTGTGGATGTTCCTGTGTTCCCTTAGATTTGGTCCTAAGTGTAAAGACAAAATAAATGTATGTGCTGAGGTGTGCTAGGGACACATGAAATCATGAGTGGATTGGTAACTGGCCCTAAAGCAGTGTGATTTGTAGTCTTATTTAAATTACTTATTTTAAAGCTATTTTTCCAGCTTGTGTTTGAAGGACATTATTAATTTATTTTAAGTGAAACTCGACCCCTCTATATACATTATTACCTACTTGTGTTCTCAGGCTTTATGTTCTTTTCTGCTGTTTCATTTCTTATAAAAAAATGGCTTTCCCTCTTGTCTCCCTTCCTTAGTCTTGCATTGAGTGTTTAAAGACACACAAAACCAAGCTGTGCCAGTGTTTTGTCTCACAAGATTTTTTTCTCAATGGAAATTGACCAACAGAAATCTCCACACTTCTTCCCACAAGCAAGAGGTTGGGATGTGTCTTCTTCAGGACAGGTAGTTGTTGTACTGGAAAGAGTAAGATAATCCCAGCCATCACTCAGGAGCCTGACAGGCAAGGTATCTGTTTGAAAACTCTTTACAATCAGCTGGCAGCCCTTATTCATGCAGTTTTCATGTTTCTTGGAGGGGTTGCACTATTTCCAGAGCCAGTCCATTCATGGCCAGCCCTGAGGCTCCTCTCACAAATAAAAATAGTCACAGGAGCGGCTCTCACCCCGGGTCTGAGGATTGCGAGTTATTTTGGGTGAAGGCGAAGGTGAACGTGTTTTATGGCTGGCATGAATGTGTCGGTTTTGAGGCTGTGAAATTTTGGAAGAGCCTTAGAAACCCATTCCCAGAGGTCAACAGGACAAAGCTCTCCTGCTGAGCGAGTGAATAGAAATGAGTTCATAATTACAGAGTATAGTAGCTTTTTCACCGTTTTAATTGAGGTTTTTCAGAAAGGAAGAGAACTTAAAACAATACAGAAATGTCTTTTGTTCTTTCAGGGCCATTTGCTGCGGGCTTTGCAGTGAGAGGAGAGGATGTTTATTAAAAACAACAATATCAAGACGTTATTTTAGGGCCAAAGGATCATTCCTAGCTGGAACAAAATGAAATGCTTGAGATGGACTGGGCACTCACTGAAAATTAGCACTGAGCTAAATGATTTGCAGCACATTGCTGAACTTGGAACAGGAGAAAGAGAGAGGGAGGGAAGGAATTGAAGAAGTTGAAACATCTCTTTTCTTCTCAGTAGGATTTCCAAATCAAATTAATTAGGTTTAACAGCACATGGGTCTGAACCCTTGAAGCAGCATCTGGAAGTCAGGGGTTTATCCTCACCCTTATGCTCCTGTTTCTCCATGCCCTCCTGGGAGATGATGAGGCTTACTGGAGGGGTCTGTCTTTGTGGGACACCCCAAACCCAAAAGGGGTGTCACAGCCATCCATGCTGAGTAGGGTCTGGGGGAGCTGAGCCAGCACAGTGCTGGCTGTGAAAATCTGCCTCTTCTTCAAGAGAAGCAAATGCAGGACTGATATTTTATTTTAGTTTTTAAGGACTAAAGTGAGCCTGGTGGTGTATTCGCCTGCAATGGAAAACAACGATACTTACATGTAGATAAATCATAGTGTTTAGAATGTAACAATGCAAGAAACTCTTCTAAGCAGCTGAAAGCACCTAAGCAGAGATGTAAAAATAACAGGTGCAGTTCTGCCCATTTAGAAACTTTGAAGCAGTGATGAAGGACAGTTTTCAGGAACAACTGCAATAAGGGTGACTACCTGAAAGGAATCATAGAATGGTCTGGGTTGGAAGGAACCTTGAAAATCCCTGCTATATGCAGGGACACCTTCCATTATTCCCAGGGTGCTCCAAGCCCCATCCAACCTGGCCTTGGACATTTCCAGGGATGGGGCAGCCACAGCTGCTCTGGGCACCCTGTGCCAGGGCCTGCCCACCCCCAGAGGGTGAATTTCTTCCTAATATCTAATCAAAATCTCCCCTTTTTTAGTTTAATACCATTCCCCCTTGTCCTATCACTTCCTGTGTAAAAAGTCACTCTCTCTTGTTTTTATAAGCCCTCTTTAAGTACTGGAAGGCTGTAGTGGCTCTCCCTGGAGCCTTCTCTTCCCCTGGTTTTCCCAACCTGACTCCAGAACAGGGAGTCTCCAGCCCTCAGAGCATCTCCATGGCCTCTCCTGGACTCACTCCAGCATGTCCTTGTCTTTGGTATTGTTTGTATTGGTGTTGCTTTCATAGCTGATGGTGCGGTTTATTTATTTTTTCCCTACAAACGAGGAAAGTCTTCGCTGTGTGTGTGCAGGCATGAGGTGCTGTTGGGTCAGCCAGGTGCAGGACGGGCGACAGGGAAAGAATGCAAGAGCCACAAAACACCTCAGCAGCGTTTCACCAACCTCAGAGTGCCTTTTGGCAGAGGACTGCTCTCAGTGAGCAAACTTTCCTGTGAGCAAACTGAGGTGGAAAGGTGAAAGGAGTCTGTAGCTAGACCTTCCCCCACCACAGTGAACGTGTGGCCGCCAGATCCTCCTGAGCCCTGCCACCCATGAGCTGCCCTTGCAGTGTCACACAGCGCAAAACACTGCGGTGCTGACTACGTGATGCTATTTCAGCCCAGAATTGAGGGAAGGAAATATAGTGGCAGGTTCCTCTGCACTAGGAAACTGATCTGTTGTTGAAATGGCTTTCTCTTTGGTGGAGTGTTTCCGGCACGGCTCCTCGGCACTGGAAATGGCTTTATCCATCCACACCTTGTTTTCCAGCTTGAGTTCATGGAGGTGTTGCCTGGAGCTGGTTGCTGGAGTGGATATGAAGGGAAATAACTTGTTTCTTTTCTCGCGCTTTCCATCCTCCAATATAAATGTGCCACTGCCTTGGAGTGAGCACCCGGGGCTTCCTGCTGCCAAATTGCTCCCCAAAATATCTGGCAACTGAGCTCAGAGATAAGGGCAAGCTCAGGTTATGCTTTCATTGGGTATAAATTAAAGGCTTTATGGAACCTCGTGTCTCCCACAATATCATTCAATGAGACCTGGCCCGTTTGAAGAAGTCCTGCAGAACTTCAGTGTTGTGGTTTCATGGTTTGGGTGGTGCCTTCCAGTTTTTGGCCATGACAAGTAATCACCTTCTCAGCAAAAAAAAGTGTCTTCCATCCCTTCCTTCTGACTCCAAGCCTAAGCTGGGGACTTTGGCCCTGGAGACCTGGGAGGGAGCAGCAAGCTGAAGCTCTGCAGGGCCTCCTGGCATGGTTAGTGTGTGAAGAAGTTGCCAGCTTAAGTTGTTTGGGCTCTTGTTGCAGAAACAATATTTCTGTCTGACCCCAGTTAGCAACTGATGTTTGCAAAATAAAGAAGTCAAGGCACTGGAAATACTTTCCATTCCGGCTCTTGTCTCAGCCCAAAATATTAGTATTAAAAATATTGCATCTATTATATGCAGCTAATATCTCTGCTGGCACATAAATCACCCAGGGATTTTTCATCTCCATATTAAAAAAAAAAAAAAAAAAGAAAAAAAAAAGAAAGTTAACTGTGCTCTATTTTGGGGTATTTGTTAACTGTTTTGTTTCCATTTATTCCTACTACAGCCACAGCAGTCTGTCTCCAAGGGACCATCTGTGGGAAAAAGAGTCCCTAGATTGATTCAGAAGGTGTCAGGGTCATTGACAGGCATGAAGGCGCTGAGTCTCTGCTCTTTCTCTGATAATGTCTTTATTTAGCGTGACAGCCTCCAGGGCACGAGTGGACAGCAGGCTTCTTTCTTTCATTTAAACTAACATTGCTCCAGCCATTCCCAGCATTGTGCAGATGCTATAGATCTTCCTAATTTCCTGATTAAAGCCGGGGGTGCGGGTCCCCAGGCAGCAAGGGCCAGCAGCTACGTGACATGGGAGCTGCAGAAGGTGGCCCAGATCTGCCTCCCCCCCAGGCAGTGTGTTCCCATCCAGACTGACAAGTGAAAACCCATCCAAGAGAAATTAAATTTTTGGGAGTGAACCAGACCCTGGCACAGCTCAGCAATTCTGTGGGAGTGTTGGGGGTAGCATGAGAGAGGAGGCAGGAGTGGGGTCAGGAGCAGAGAACTCCTTGTTGAAGATGAGCCTGCTCGTTGTGGAGGGGGTTGGCTAAATGACCTGTAAAAGGCCTCTTCCAACTCAAACCATCTCTAATTCTACAAACTCCTCTTTTGACAGTGGGACAAAGTTAAGTAAACATTCAGGAAACGGCTTAGGATTGTCATTGGGTTGCAATAAATCAATTTCCAGATCAATCCTGGCTACCAGAGCTCGATATTAAATGCTGTAGCCTGCTGCATATTTTAAAAATAATTTTAAAAATAATTTTAAAAATAATTTTAAAATAATTTAAGCCTTTGATAGAGGCTTCTGGCGCACCTAAGTCTAAAGCATCTCTGCAGCTTGGTTTGGTGTTTTACTGGATCCCTGTGTCGGAAGTAATTGCTTGCCGTTTACTTTGGGTCATCTCAAATGTCTGGACAGCTGTTAGGAGATCCTGTCAAATCTTGCCTTAGCTCCTACAGGAAAGACATTTATTTCTTCACTAGAAAGCGCTGGTATAAATAGGATATGGAAAAAAAAACCCACCCTAGGATGTCTCCTTGCTGCAGGTCAAAGAGGCACAGGGGTCTAAGGGAAGACAGCTGAACACAAAAGCAGCAGGTGGGGGCTCATTGTACTATTTAGGATGTGTCTTGGGGGACAGGACCACAGAGGGATGGTGGTGGGCTGTGTCTGTGCATCTTGGCATGGGTTTGAAGTTTATATCTCTTGGAGGATTATCAGATCTCGGGTTAACTGATCAGCCCGGGTGTATTTTTAAAGGAGGCAGCCCTGGAGTCTGAAGTATAAGCTCTTTTATTGCAAAGCAGTAAAAGATGATTCCATATTCATTCAAGCCACATTCTTACCAGTAGTCCAGGATCCATTTGTGTTTGGGAAACATTGTGTACTGTGGTCGTGTCTTAATTTAAACTATTTTGTCTAAGCTGGACTCAGTTCCTTGTCACTGTGTTTTCTGACGGTTTTTATGTAATTTTTGCAATCTTGTTTACAGTAGGCTGAGAATCAAACAACGTAATTCCAAGTAATATAGTTTACAAAGAGAACCATTTCCAAGCAATTTCTACATGAAATCACCAAGTGATTTCTACACCAGTCTGGGCAAAGAGCCTTGAAGTCCAGGAGGTGCTTTCCTAGCTGGTTGCCCATTCTGTGCAACAAGGGCCTCTATCTCAGCATCCCTCATGATTTGTGGGAGATCCAGCAAAGCATTAAAAGAGCAGTTTTGGAGCTATCTCGCATGCCATCTGCACTTGGGATGTCTTTCCCAAGCTGGAGTTGCAAAACAGCTCCTTAAATTCCTCCTGAAGATTCATTTCCATGAAGCTTAGAAGAAAATAGCTGACTCAGGCAGCCTGTGCGGCCAAGCATTGCAGAGTGTGAGGGCTGTCCCTGGGCTTCAGCACGAGTCAGGTTTGCTTTTCAGTGCTTTTGAGTCCTTCCTGAGGGGTGTTGTGCGCAGTCTGCTGCCTGGTGGTCCTGTGAACGGGGTGGGAGAAGTTCATCATTCATCCTCTGTCTTGTCTGACAGTGGGAATTTGGGATGTAACAACATAGAATCACACTAATAAAACAGTTCAGGTTCAAAGGGACCTTTAAAGCTCATCCAGCCCCATCCCCTGCCAATAGTGACATTTTTAACTAGACCAGGGTTGCTCAGAGCCTTGTCCAGCCAGGCCTTGAATCTTTCTAGGGGTAGGATGTCCATCACCTCTCCAAGCAACCTGTGCTTTACAGTCATCATTGTGAAAATCAGTGCTACCTTGTTGGATTATAATGAGTCTAATTATGCTCCGGAGGACCAAATGAAATAATCTCTAGCAAACAAATGCAGATGTGGTGTCCGGGCCCAAAGGAAGGGTTGTCAGGAGTGATTGAACCTCTGGACCTATGGAGTGACAAAGAGCATTGTGCCCATGTGGGCAACTCACATAAGGATTTCATAATTCTTTTCCCAGCAGCCAGAGACTCTGAGCCTCATCACAAACATCTCTCCCCTCACAGCACTGTTTTGGTTGGCCGTGCTTGTCTTCTGGCATTCATTGTATGTTTGCAAAGATGCATACATGTAAGACTTAAAGCATGCACTTCATCTCAGCTGTTCCAAGATGTTCTTGGTCTCCACCATTCTGGCAGGTGGACTTTCTACACTTCCAAGATGCCGTGTCTGTCCAGATGATGTGGGCTCAGTCTAGCAGTTGGGGTGGTCTCTACCCCTGGCGACAGAACGGCATGAAAGGAGTGTGAATAATTTCAATTTTGCTTTCAGGAGTGAACATGACATCTTGTTCCCTTCTCATCTGAGAAAAATGCAAACAAAAATGAAACTGGAGCCAAGGGAAACCAGTTTGAGAGAGAAAGCCAAAGGGAAAACACAACACAAATCCTGTGTTCTTCATCCTCGGGGCTGCTGATTATTGCTTTCTGTGGGGTTTTGAGGTTTTTGATTAAATTGTGTGGAACTGTCAAGCTTATTTGAGTGTTTCCCACTCTCAGCCATAGCAAGGATAGAAAATGGCTGGGGCTGGGCTGTGGTGCTCCCTGCATCAAAACAGTGCTGAATTATCATTATCCATGCACAGAGTGCCTTTGATGGAGCTAGGCTTGCTGAAGAATACTTCTGGGGGAAGTCAGGCCTCTAGAACAGAAAATCAGACCTTTTTCCTCATTATATTAATGAAAATATTCCCCAGTTTTAAAAGCTATAAAATTCCACCAGGTCCTAACTGGGATCCTTCAGTCCCTCCAGTTTGGACCACAATGTCTCTTAAATGCTCAAAGCCAGTGATGAATGGTGTTTCTGACCACAGCAGCACTTCCATGCCCAAACCCTTCCAGCAATGCCTGATTGGAGGTACCAGCCCGATTGTCTGTGGTCTGGCTGGAATATGCTTAATTCAGAAAGACTGAGCCTGGAGAAATGGGTTTGTTCAGGGGTTGTTTCAGAAGATTTTGCTTCTTCCTGCCCTTTCCCTCTTCAGGCTGTTTTTTCTGGTAAAGCAAGGAAGAACCCACATGCTAAATTGAGGGTTTTACTCTTTCGGTGGTGACCCTAATTTCCCTCCTCAATGGAAAATTGTGTTGGACTTTTCAGAAAGAAGGTGAGAGAGGTGTCCTGTCATCCCACCAGTCCTCCATTTGCAGGAATAGCTGCTGAGTTCCTTGGGGACACTCTGCTCCCCCAGCTTTGAGGGGTGTCATGGATAAGAGTGATTTGGGGTCATCATGGGAATGGAAGGACCCACAGAGTCCATTTCTGCAGCAGATCCTGGAAGTGTTCCATACCAGGTTGGCTGGGGCTTGGAGCACCCTGATGTCGTGGAAGGTGTCCCTGCCCAGGCAGGGAGATGGAACTGAATGATCTTTAATGTCCCTTCCAAACCAAACCATTCCATGACTCTGTGGTCTTAATCCATTCCTTGCAACAACAGTTGCTAATTAGTTGCAGGCATGTTAATAGCAAAGCTGATCATGAGATGCTTCCAAGACTTAGCATTGTATTCCTGGTGCTCTCACAGAGATGAGACCATGCCCAAGCAGATGAAAAGGGTGCAGAGAAACTGACTGCCAAATGCAGTGAGGAATGTGTTCATTCAGGCACCAGAAGGATGCAAGGGATGGAGAAGGTTTGACCTTGGCACCTCTCTTCATTCTCAACCTTTTGCCTGAGTGTCTGCAAGTCCCTATTAGTTGTTGATTTCTGAGTGCCCCTGCCTATGCCCACCTGCACAAAAGCAGGACTAAATCAGAATTTGTGCTCCTCAAGAAGCTGATCATGTCCTGGAGGGTTTGTGCCATGGGGAAGTTGGCTGAGACTGAGAGCAAGGGTCCAGGCAGGTTCTCCAAAGGCAGGAACCAGAGACCTGGTCCCTGAGTGCCAGGGTGGGATTTCAGTCTGTTTGGCCCTGCAAGAGGCTCTGCATTGTGGGGTAAATGTCTCAAGTGCCACTGGACACCTACAGAATTGTTTAGGTGCGAAAAAGACCTCTCAGACCATCGAGTCCAACCAGCACTGCCAAGGCCCCCACTGCCACATGTCCCCAGATGCCACATCCACACAGCTTTTAAATCTCTCCAGGGATGAGGACTCACCACTGCCCTTGGCAGCTGAGCCAGGGCTGGACAGCCCTTTCAGTTGAGGAATTTCCCCAATTTGTAATCCCAACCTCACATGGCACAGCTTGAAGCCATTTCCTCTTATCCTGTCACTGTTCCCTTTGAAAAGAGCCTGATGCCCACGTGTCTGCATCCTCCTGTGAGAGCCATAAGGTCCCTCCTGAGCCTCCTTTTCTCCAGGCTGAGCTCCCTCAGCTGTCCCTCATGGGAGCATTGCTCTGATGTAACTCCTCACCTCTCAGTGTTTGTAGGAACTGCTTACCCAAATCTCTGTGCAGCCACCAGGAGGATGCAGCCCCACATTGTCCTCCAGCTCCCCACGTGCCAGAAAAATGGTGGGGGCTCTCAAAAGACTCATCTCACTTGTGGGGATGTGGGCAAGGCTGACAGGACAGAGCAACTGTGAGTTAGACCACAGCTGTCCACATGTCTGGAGTTATTTTCCCCAGACTTGTGCCTTCCTGCTCCTTTCCTTGGGAGCAAACCATGTAGTAAAAACTTGCAGGAATCGTGTATTTCTGAGCATGTAGGCTGGTAATCACTGAGACAGCTGAAGCCTTAGATTTGTTTGCGTAGGCTTCTCCAACAGAGCAGACATTTGTCAGATCTAAATTCTGTTGAAAGGTATCTCATTTAGCTAATTAAATAAAAAAATGCGTGGAGAAACAATAGCAGAAGCAGTACCATCCTATTTCTGACTTGGCAATCCTGGCTGTCTCCCCTTGGTTTTTAGTACTTTTGCAATTTCTTTGTGACTCTCAGCGTCTCTTTAGTTTCCATGTTGTCCAATGGCCAAATCCCTCTGAAGTCGGGGGAGTTTTGAACTGCACTGGAATTTGGCCTTTGAAGTGAAAATAGTTATTTAATGTTAAATGGAGTCAAGAGATAAGAAACTATTGTACTGTCCAGATGCTTTTTCTTGTAGCTGAATTATGGTTCCCTGCAAGGCACTGCATCCTCATGGCTAAAGATGAGCAGAGGGGGACAGAGGAAGGAACATTTTTCTGGGGTGAATTCTTGCTTTTGTTGGAGATGTGTGATTCAAGCTTCAGCTTCCTCCCTCCAGCATCTCAGGCCTAAAACCCTCGGCTGGGGAGTGTGTTTGGATGCTTCCCTGGCCTGGTTCCCTGGGCTTGGCATGTCACCCCAAGGTGGGATGTCCATCTTGGGACATCACCTCAAGCTGCCATCTGAGCACCTACAGAGCTGCCCTTGAACAAACACAAGGTGTTTCCAACATCCTACAGTGTGGTGGGACACCCAGGTGTCCTTTTTGTCCTTTCCTGGGGCTCTCTGTGTCCCCAGCACCTGGGTCACACCTGAGAGCAAGGTTGGGCCGTCCCAACTTCCCAGGCTTTGAGATGTTGCTGTGCAGTCCATAAAGTTTTAAGATCTGAGCCCTGTTCTTCCTGCTTTGGCTCTTCTTCCCTGCAGATCCTATTTCTTCTTGGCTTTCCTTCTTTGCTGGGGTGTTGGGAAGATAAAAGCACACGACGAGTCTTTGCCTGAATTCTGGATGTTTGTCTAGACCCCTGACTGCTGCCAAGTCACAGACATTGCTCCTTGTTTGCCATTCTCCTTCCTTTGCCTTTTATTTATTGCAATTTTTTTTTCCCCAAAACTTTTTTAACTCTGCTGTTTTCCACCCTTTGGTCTGCAGAGCTTTGGTCTGTGTTAGCTCTGCCCATTTCCATGGGGAAAACACTTTTTACCTGTCCTGTAGAGGGACAGGGCTGCCTGTTCTCCCCCATCCTATTATAACAGCCCCAAAATGAACAATCTTGCACATTCCACATCGGCTTAACTGGACATTTTTTTAATCTTAAACTTTTTTTTTTTTTTCATTCATAGCCCTTAAACATAAAGGGTTTGGTTTATAATATCATCATGTCTTTAGAAAAGAACTGTCCCTGCATGCATTTCTTGCAGGAATTTACGCCCAAGTTTGGTTCCCAGCTCATTTCCAGGCATTTTCCCTTGCTTCTGAAATTACAGCCGTGTCTTTGTGCAACTTCTGTAATTTCTGTGCAATATTTACAAATTAAATAATGTTGCAGCCTGGCTGGCTTATAACCTGAGACTTGAAGTGCAACCAGTTAAACTCAGATGTCTGAGAGAAGAGCAAAACCACAGAAAGCAAAACTCTTGTGCACTTAGGCCTGTGAGAGCTTAGTACCAGATAAAGTTTTTAACTAACTTTTATTTTGACATTCCCCTTTTAATAAGCATTGCTCTTTACAAAGCGGTTTGTGTGATTGCATTACTGAGAGGAAACAAAGAAATGCCAGGAAAACTTGATGTGGAGAATCTGTACTCATAAAATGCTTGTAGGCTCCAACAAACAGGAAAACTTTTCCCATCTCCTTTTTCTTTTTTTTTTTCCTTTTTTTTTTTCTTTTAATTCCCTGCCATTCAGTTTGCAAGGAAAATAAAACAAAAGAAAAAACCAAAAACCACACACTGAATATCTCAGAAAACCGGATCTGGTGGTCTGAGAGTAAACACAAATTCCTTCCAGTGCCACAAACAAGCCTTCCTGTCCTGCGTTTGCTAAACACGAGCCCTCACTCTTTATGGTTAAAAGCCAGTTGGCCTCAGAAAATAGGTTTTGACTCCTGGGGGTGCCAAGGAATACAGATTCAGTGGGCAGATGGCTTTGGCAGGCAGGGCTGGGGACTGCTGACCATTGAAATGTATTTGTGAATGGCTGCTTCCTTCGTCCGAGTGCCCTTAGCTGAGCAGTGCCAGTGATGAAAATAAAACTCATTGCTGTGGGATGTGTTTAAAGTAAATGCTGCTGTTTATCCACTTTGGGGCGGGGGTTTGGGATAAGGGGTGAGGCTGAACAGGGGTTTTATGGCTACAAAACCAGTACAGATGCAAACCACTGCAGTCACTGCAGCTCTCAGAGTTGTTTCCCTGATTTTGGGACTGATCTGGGGAGGTGTCATCTGCACCCTCCTTTTAAAGAGCTGGGCATTAAATCCCACACGTTCTCAGAGCCAAGACCAGTATCAAAGAGGCAGCAGCCAGGGGGCTGCCAGCAGGTTGGGGTCACCCTGGTGAGGACCCAGCCCTGCTGAAAGCAGCCAGTGCCAGGATCATCTCCATCTCAGTTGCATCATGGATGATGGCATTCCGGCTCTGCCTTCTCCGCTGGGGACAGCCATGCTGCAGCCTGTTTGGAAATCTGAGATGCCTGAGGCTGCCAAAGCATTTCTTCCATTCAACTCTTGTTTTTTTGGGGATTTGCCATCTCAGCTACCGGTTACAGCCAGACCTCAGGGGCTTGCTCACTCTTTCTGAGATGTTGTAGTCTCTCGAGTAAACCCTTTGGGGCCAATTCCTCCTCCTTGTGGCTGTTGGATTTCCCTGTTATCCATTTGGAGCTCTGTACATAACTCTGGAGGTTGTGGTCCTGGATGCCATGCTCTCCACACTGCCAGAGCCAAGTGTGGCCCTCTTTTCATCCGTGCGTGTGTCCTGTCCTGGTGTAGCAGTGCTGAAGGATATGTATAAAATAAGGCCAAACAAAACCATTTGCTGTGGGCAGATTACCAGTTTACTTAGCATCTTGCTTTTTAGTTGGTTTTTTTCCACTTAGAAATTATTGATACACTTAAAATGGCTCACTGCAAACCCATGCAGCAGTGTGCCATGTTGGCAGGCAAGAGGAGAAAGTGATGCTGTAGGCCAGGTGCATCAGGAGCTCCTAAAGCCTTCAGAAAATAATATCTCCTGGTATTTCTTGCCTACCTGACTTGCTGCTGATGTTTTTCCTGGTTAGAGTCAAGTAACATAGAAACCTTGGAGAATTTAACTCAGAAACTGGGAGGACTTTACCTGGGAACCAAAGTCGTGTTGTCCAAACTCACAAAAACTTACAGCTGAAATATGACTGTCACTGAAAGAGATTTCGAGGCATGAGTTTAGATGGCAAGAAATTCCTCCCCTTTTGTGGTCCCCTGCCAAGGGCCAAGCTGTTTGGTGGGACAGATGTGTTGACCCAACAGAACCACAAAGGAATGGGCGAACTTTCTGTGACTTTCTTCCACCTTTTTTTTTTTTTTTCTTTTAATTCCCTGCCATTCAGTTTGCAAAATAAAGCAAGCAAACAAAGCAACCAAACCTAAAAAACCTATTTGATTTCCAGCTAACAGGCATCAAAACCTATTTTCTGTGGCTTCCTTTGACTTTCCAGGCGACAGCAGAGACTTCCCAGCGGGAACAAGTCTCAGCAGCACGCGGATCATCAGCAGGGTGGCACCAAGCATAACAGGGACCACCAGAAACTCTACCAAGGAGGCCAGGCCCCTCACTCCTCGGGCAGGACGGGCCACCACGGCTACAGCCAGAACCGGAGATGGCACCACAACCAGAAGCACTCACCCAACGACAAAGAAACGCACAGAAACGCCAAAGAGACTGAGAATTTGAAAATCGAGGACAGCTCGGTGGGCACGGTCCCCGCCGAGGCACCACGAGGCCCCGAGGCCCTGGAGAAGCAGTCCCAGCAGCACATCCCTGAGCTGGAGACCAAGAGGAAAGACAGCGTCCACGAGCGCGTCGCGGACAGACCCAAGATCAACTTGCTTCAGTCTTCTAAAGACAGGCTGAGGAGGAGACTAAAAGAAAAGGTATTATTTCTTGGGGAAATGTTGAGTTTTTCTTGGGGTGGGTTCAAGGGACCTTTCCATCAATGCTCCCAATTTACCTGAATTCCCCAGTGTCAGCACTTGTCTTGAGGTGTCTTTGTGCTTCTTCTGGAAGCCTCTTATTGGCAAAATTGAGGCTCTGAGCTTGATTTCTTGGTTGAGGTTGTTGCCAGCTTGAGTTCTCCAAGGACAGGAACTCTCCCCTTTCCCACAGGGGAAGGCTGGTCACACATGAGCTCCCTCTTGGTCTGAAGAGCTCAGTCACTTTAATCTAAAAAAGGCACTTTGTCTCTCTGCAGCTACAGAGCTAAATCCCAGACTTTGTCTCTTGAGTGCTGAATAGTTGGACTCCGCAGCTTTAAAGCTGATATCCATTTATCTCTGCAGTGAATTGAAATGTCCTTATCTCCCCCCTTCCTTCCAGCAACCCAACAATAACAAAAGTATTGCATGCAAGTGACAGCAGAGAAATCCTTTTTGGAAGCAATATTCAGCCACAGATTTCTGTGGAATTTGGAGATGATATCTCCATTTGCCCCCTGTGAAACTCAGATTCTTTCTCTTGAGTTTCTTCTGTCAGACACTAAAAAGCATCCATAGGGTTATCTCTAATGAGATTTCCAAAATACAGAGCAAAAATAACCTGAACATATACAATTCCATGGGAGTGCATGTTGGAAATGTATACCTTTGAATGCATGAGCATTTACTATTTCTGGGTGTGGCATGAGGGGGAGTAAGGGATTTTGTTAGTTATTTTTATATTCTTTAAAGCAATGAGGGTATAGAGACTTTCAGGGTATTAATTTTAATGCTCTTCTTAAAAATTTAGAGTCCTGTAAAAATGAAAATCTCATCAGCACCCACTCTTGGGTGGGTGTTGTCAACACAACCAGCCTCCTGATGGGAGGTTTGGACAACTCCCAACTGCTGGTAGGGATCACGTTTGTCCAAAAAACTGCTACAAATTTGTACTGTATAGTACACTATAAGGTTGAGCTGGAGGGGTAGAAGAGAGCAGACCAGAACAAGCAGAATGCATGCCTGAGTCTGGGGAAAAAGGGGCAAATGCACAATAAAACGTTGAAAAGAATCAGTAATTTCTGTGGTAATGATGGGAAGTGGAAAGTGTAACAAGGAAAAGATGGAAAAGTTGAGACTCTTTTGAATGCTGGGCACATGTGACTTCTTTAATCTCAATTTACACTGTTAAGTGTGCATTAAAAATAATTATTATATATTTTTATATTTTATATTTAAAGTATTACAAGATTTTTTTTGTGGGATTGTTGTCTGCCAACATCAATGCACTTTCTATAGAGAGGCAAAAAAATGTCCATTATCATGATGCCACAGACAGCAGAAACTGATCCAAGATGCCAAAGGCAGTCAGGAGTAATCAGACTTTGGCATCCTGGCTCAGGAGCCTCAGGGACATCTTCTCTCTGAACTGAGGGATAGGACTTTGGGATTAAATGGTGTGGGAAGTGGAGAAAGGGGACATTCTGGGGCAGGGTGCATGCGCTTGTGCTTTCCAATGCTGAGGTTATTCCATTGTGCACTAAAAGATGCTTTGTCTTTTCTCTTTCTCTGTATGTCCTCCCAATCCCCTTTCCCCTTCGCTGTTTGTGCAAGGACATGGGCTGATATATCTGTTTTTTCCTTGTGTAACAGACGCCTTGTCTTTCCCTTTTCACGGACCAGGACGAAGTCACGGTGGAATCCACCGACCCTGAAAAGAATAAAATGGACAAATTAATTGAAATTCTCAACAGCATGCGGAACAACAGCAGTGATGTTGACTCCAAGCTCACCACCTTCATGGAGGAGGCCCAGAACTCCACCAACTCTGAGGAGATGCTGGGTGAGATAGTCAAGACCATCTACCAGAAAGCGGTGACAGACCGCAGCTTTGCTTCCACAGCAGCCAAGCTGTGTGACAAAATGGCCCTTTTCATGGTGGAAGGAACCAAATTCCGGAGTCTGCTCCTCAACATGCTGCAGGTAATCAGATAGAAAGTTGTTCAGATGCCCGTGGCATCACCTCACCTGGTCTTGCCATGTATTTGGAGCTCAAAACTGCTTTTGAGCCCAGCTGATGAGTTCAAAGTGTACCCCCTGTGTCATCTGTGCACATTTTGGATGGTTACCGTAGGTAATGTGACACTGAGGGCATTATCAAGGTACTCTTCATTCTCATTTCATGAACTCTGCATAGAATTGTGGCATCTCACACCAGGGCCTGTCTGAGTAATGAGTCCTTTGTTTGAGGCAGCATCCCCATGGCATGAAAAGAAATGGGCTTGGAGGGTCTTTCAGTGTAGGCTGTTGGAGTGGAGGGTCCCTCACATCACCAGTGACACCAAGACAAATCCCTGATGGTTTTAGACACCTGAGCGGGCTTTTGGCAGCCTCACCTGGTAGAAGGGCTCACTCCTGGTTTCTGATTGCAAACAAAACTGAAATAACTGTATTTTCTTACTGTTCTGGGTGACTTGTTTATTGGTACATGGAGAACTGTTTGGTTATTCTGCTCCAAAACCATCAGTGATAGCAAATTGTGGAGGCGGAGGGAAAAGCAGCAGCTCTGATAGCTGGTCATGAGGTTAATGGTTGGTCTTGGAGATCTTTTCCAAGACAGTTGATTCTATAAAAATGCTGGATGATGAGGAAAAAAGGCTATCCTGAAATGCCCATGGTCTGCTGAGAGGAGTGTGTTTTACTGCAGTGCCATCATCAGAGAGGGAGGTTGTTTCCTGGGAGGGTGTCACATGCACCTCTGATTTTCTGCCTCTAGAGACAGAGTTGAAACCATGAATTTCCATTAATTCAATGTGCATTTCCATTTGGCTGTTCCCTCACACACACGGCTCATCCCTGGGACATGCAGAGCTCACGTTTCATTTCTCTGCTCTCACACAAGTCTGTGGCTCAGCACCACTCTAATTTTTGACTCATCTTCTCCTTCTTGCTGCTCTTGCTGGAGATCCTCTCTGGGATGCTGTGGCTGGCTGCCTGTACCTTGAGTTGGCTTTGGGGCAGCACAGCCAGCAGAGAAATAAGGAGTGAAATAAAACCGTGAAAATCAATATCAGATAATTCTGCACAGTGACTGATCCAACTTTGCTTCTCTCATTGCTCACAACATCTCTCCCTATGCCCACTTCCCCCTGCAAAGCCCTTGGGCAGCATACACATCTGCCCATTACCTGTACCAGCTGGTGATTTTTTACAGATGAGTATTTCCAAAGGGATTATAAATCAGAGTGAGGTAAATTGCAGACTGAATCAGTCCCAGAATTAGCAGCAAGGGGCTGGAGGGAGCTCTAAACATGCTGTGCATCCCATTCTTCCCACACCAGATCACTCTTGCATCTTTCCCTGTTAGGCTGGGCAGTCTAAGAAATACAGAATAAAGCCCAGGAATGAAGGCAAGGGAGCAGCAGAGTGTTAGCCCACAATTGGTGCTGATTCCAGTTTGCTTTATTCTCTTGCCCCAGCATTTCCACCCATGCAAACGGACCCAGTATAAACTGATTTATACTGCAGCATCCTGTGCAAGACTGAGTGGCTTCCCATTCAGCTCTGCACAGCATGAATGCAGGATAAATATTATACCTCCTGTCTCCAGAGAGGCTCAAAGTGCTTCCCAGGAATGTGTGGCCAGTCACAGTGTGATGGGAGTGTTGTGGAGAGCTGGGGAGGAGTGAGCAAAGAGTGAGCAGGGTGTGCAGGTGACCAAGTTCATGTGCTGAGGCACAGAGAAATATGCAAAAGGGATTTCTTCAGCCCCAAACTGCACATCTTTTAAAAATGTCTTGGTGGGGCAAAAGGTGACAGGTCAAAAGCAAAGTGCTGTGTGAAATTTAATAATTCAACATTTCCTTTCTGATAGTAAAGGGTTGTGGCTTTCTCCAAGCACTGTTTTGTTTTCCAAACAAATTAATCAGATGCACTCAAACTGATTCATAAATACTTTTGTCAAGCCCTAAACCAGGAATTCTTTGAGGCATTCAGGTCTGATAGCCCTGACTGGAGGTAGAGCCAGATATGAGGCACAAAAGAGTCACTGCAGCTGCCTTGGTGTGAAATAAGGAGGTTGATTACCAATATCAATATGGTCTTTTGGAATTGATGTACGATATATTATCAGTATCAATAAGGGATGTTGGATATTTTGTCATGTTACAGAGGAATGTGAATGTCCTATTGATGTACGATATATTAATACATTTATATCAATTATTATATATCCATATATATATATATACACATATATATGCACACACATATATATGTTTATCCATATATATATCCATATGTTATAATCATATTTTTATACGATTGATGACATAACATTACCCAGCTGCAGCCCTGGCCCTTCCACCCTTCGGATATTTCCCATCAGCCCTTTTTAGGTAATTCACCGTTAATTAGAAAAGAAAAACAAACCTTTAATAAAAGGCATGCTGCAGAGAGCAGGATTTGTGTCTCTCTAGCACCTTTCAGACTAATCTGATCCCCGGGCGTAAGGAGCTCGGCTTGCTGGGCACCGGCGAGCTGGGGAATTACTGTGCTGGGGTGTGATAAATCGGGATCAGTGTGATCCCTCCCCGTGCTGCTGGCGCCTGGGGCTGCTCCACGAGCCCCCCCATCTGCTCCCAGCAGATGCTCCTGTTTTGTAGGGGCTTGTTTGTCCCTTTCCCTCAGGACTGTGATGGCAACAGCAGAGGACCTCGAGAATTGCTGCCTGAACCCACTGAGGTGCCCTGCCAGCATGGTCGTGGCTATAGACAGCATCCCTTTACCTGTAGGCAGTGTCCCTGTACCCTGCTAGACCTTAAAACAAGCAGCAAGGGGCTTTTTTCCTGAAAAACAGGCAGAAAACTCGTTTTAACCTGGCTTCTCTCCTGTTTTCGGCTGTTGACAAGGTGCTCCTGCTCAAGGGTTGCACATTTTCACAGCTCTTGTCAGGGCACTTGTTTTAATCCCAAAAAAGATGGCAGTGCCACAGTAGGAGAGTGTTGTCACATCACCCCCCTCCCTGCCAGGAGCTCCTCTGAAGAGTTTCCCTACAGCCAGCATGGTCCACTTCATGCTCTAAGGAGAACCATCAGTAAAACTCTGGTTTGAATTTATCCTTCGCTCTGTGTTCTGGCCCAGAATCTTGGCTTAAGTCTTTCATTTGGGTGCAGGTTGCTTCTCAGGAAAAGAGATGTGGAAAGGAGAGCCATGGGGTGGACAGCTTGCAGAGCTGCCATGTGGGAGCTTGGATCATTTGGCATCTGGGTTGTCCAGCCCTGGCACAGCTGCCCAAGCAAGTGGTGGAGGCACCATTCCTGCAGGGATTTAAAAGCTGTGTGGATGTGGCACCTGGGGACATGAGTCAGTGGTGGCCTGGGCAGTGCTGAGGGAATGCTGGACTTAATGATCTTAGAAGGCTTTTCCAACCTAAACAAGTCTGTGGTTCTGTGATTTGGGTTTGATTTTCTCCTCATTGAGCTTGGTTTAGTCTTTTGGTAGCAAGAGCGATTTTGAGCTGTGTGAGCCCTTGGGATGGACCTGGGATGGCTGGGGACATGAAAGAACGTCTTAATGGACACATACACAGGTTCTTCATGCCTCTAGAAATACCTTCTTCATTAATACCTTGGAAGTAAGTATCCTGCAAGAGGTTTTTGCTTGTCATAGTTACACTCACTGGCATGCCCAGGCTTTTTTTTTTGCTTTTTTTTTCCACAAACCCTTCACATGTAACATAAGTTGGAGTACTCCTCTGTTGGAACAAGCGTGCTCTTTATAGCAGAGCTGTGTCTGCATCTGAGCTATGCAGAGCCAAGTGTATTATTAGAGTGGACATCACTGGGGCTGTAATTGTACACTGCTCCCCTTGGCAACCACGGCCAACAGCACATCAAACAGAAGGCTGATACCTTCTTTTAATAATAATAAAAAAAAAAACACCAAAAATCACGCAACGAACATCCCGGCACAGAGCAGCAGAGCTCTCTGGCCTGCAGCCAGAGCCAGTGGCTGGTGCATCCCTGCACATGGAATTGCCTTGGTGCCAGAGGAGAGGAGCTGGTTCTGCTGGATGCCCTGTGGCACAGCCTGATGTGTACCCCATTTCCCACCCTAATGCATACCCTAGGGCACACTGCATTTGGTGTGTCACAGGACTCGCTGTGGCAAACCCTATGGCACACCCTCATGCATCCCAAAATTTATACCCTAATGCATACTCAGTGGTGTTGCCCTAGTGCATATCCTGTTGGATACCCTGTGGCATTCCCTGGTGAATATCTTGTGGTATAGCCTGATGCATTCCCCATGATGTATTCCATGGTATATCCTAACGCACACCTTATTTCATACCCTGATGCACTTCCCATGGCATATCCTATGGTATATCCTAATGCACCCCCTATTCCATATCATCATGCATTCCCTGTGGCATACCTTGTGGTGTGCCCTGCTCATACCCTATAGTACATGCCAAAGCATTCCCTCTGGTATGTCCTGATGCATTCCCTAATGCACATCCTATTGCACACCCAAATGCATGCCTTGTGATTTTCCTTACTACATATCCTGTTGGATACCCTATGGTACATCCTGATGAATACCCTGTGGTATATCCTAATGCATTCTCTATGGCATCCCCTAAATATCCTATTGCATACCCAAACGCACACCCTATGGCTCACCTATTGCCTACCCTATGGCACACACTGTTGCACATCCTGACACATTCCCAATGGCAAACCCTGTTGCCCACCCCCACAAGTTTTCTTCACCATCTTACTGCAACTTCTTGGTGACCCAGAAATGGCCCTTCCTTGGTTCAGTGCTGTGACTGGCTCTGGATGTAGAAACTTCATAGAAACACAGAACATCCTGAGCTGGAAGGGGCTCACGAGGATCATGGACTCCAACCCCTGACCCTGCACAGGCACCACAAGGACCCCTGAGAATGTTGTCCAAACTCTCCTGGAGCTCTGGCAGCCTCGGGGCCGTGCCCATTCCCTGGGAGCCTGGGCAGTGTCAGCACCTCTGGGGGAAGAGCCTTTCCCTGATCTCCAACCCAAACCTCCCTGGCACAGCTCCAGCATTCCCTGGGTCCTGTTCCTGCCACAGGGAGCAGAGATCAGTGCCTGACTCCTCTCTGCACATTACAAGGAAGTTGTAACTGCTGTGAGTCTCCCCTCGGTCTCTTCTCCAGGCTGAACACACCAAATGATCTCAGCCCTCCGTGTGTGGCTTCCCCTCCAGACCCTTTCCCTGTAGTCCCTTGAGACAAATCATGTGGCTTTTGTCAGAGGTTGCACTTGGGTCTCAGTGGCCTTGGTTGGGTTTGAGATGATTGGTGTTATCATTTATAGAGGGCTCCACCATGAAGGTGGTCAAAAATCCATTGCTGTCATCCCAGGTGGGGGAATGGAAGAAGAGAATTTAGGCTGAAGCATTTCTTGGGATGTAGCATCAGGTACTGGAGAACTGATCAGTTCCTTTTAGTAAATGTGGGTGCAGTGTGAGGTGTTTGCCAAGCTGAATGTGAGGTTTTGGGAAGAATGAGCTGGAGCTCTTCTTGTCATGTAGCCTTTTTAATCTGAGCAAACAACCTCCCAATGACAGCAGCCCTTTCAGCATTGTAGGGCTCTAAGTTGTAGTGACAGCCACAGGTGGATCTTGTGGGAACTGGGATATGGAATTTGGTTGGACTTCATGATCTTAGAAGTCTTTCCCAACCTTAATAGTTATATGATGTTCTATATTATTTTATTCTATGTAATACACTAATGGTTAATGCTGAAAGGCAGACTTTTTTTTCCCTTCTCAACATGATTATTGGTGAGGAACATTTTGTGGTTTGGCAGAGGTGGAGGCTGGAGGATCCAAGTGCAGCTGGAGAGCATCTGACCTGTACGCCATGTCCAGCACTGACTACAAAAACCCATCAGTCTTCTCTCTGTGGCTGTTTTTAATGTGATTTAATTACAGATGGTCCAGTCTGTGCACATAAAACAGAGTGGTACCACTTGTCTCTGAGAGAGCATTGCCCAGCAGACATCAGAGAGGTTGCTTCACTGAGGGACAGGGGATAAAAGGTCCCCAGGTCCCTAAAAGCCATACAGGTTTGTGTCTCCCATGCCACAGCAGTGAGCTCTGCTCCATGGAGCAGCACCAATCCATCTCTAGGAGCTGTGCATGAGCCAACATTGCAGCCTTTGGTTTGTCCTCCAGAAGAGTTTGATGAGCTCTTCCCCCAGTGAGCTGTCAGTGGGACAAGCCTCCTTGCCCCGAGCTGCTCTCCACAGCTGTCTGTGCAGGTGAGGAACATCTTGGTGATGAACCTCAGAATGGATGTCAGCTCCTCAGGAGCCCAACACAAGCACAGAAATAATAAATTTTGTGCTGCCCTTGTGCAGACACCTTCATTTAGGGGTTTGCAGAAACTTGTAGAGCTTGGAAACCTTTCTTCCCTTACATTTCTGATATTGATAAACATCAAACTGTCCTGCTTTTGTAAATCACTGTGGGACTCCCTCAGCAAAAGCTTTGTGTAGCTTTGAAGAGATTTATTTTCTATACGCCCAGGGAATTCAAAGGCAGTTCTAAATTCGTGCACACTCGTATATCTATGTAGTGCTTGAAGGGGCACAGGGAATGCAGCCCCGTGGGTGGTTCTAAGGAGCATCCCCAGCTGCTGAGTCCTCCTGCTCTCAAGCACAGAGAAAAGTAGTGGAAAGGAAACACATTCCCTGTTTTTTGCCTGCACTTGTGTCTCTCGAGACATTCTCCAATCCTTTACAGAGAATTTATTATTTCATTTTTATTCTTTATTACCGTATCATTTTTATCACTTTATTCTTGTATTCAATTACTTCTTATTTTGCTCGTATGTTAATATATATGCTTATTGCATATTTGTTAATTATATATATAATATACGTATATATAATAATTATATATATACTTGCTTATGACATATGTTAACATTATATAACACACAATGTTTGGAAATTTTTTTTTTAGTTCTTAGTATGGGTTTGAGGTTTTTTTCCCCTTCTTCTTTTGCACAGTCATCCGGGGCCAAGCACACCCGTGCAAGTGTCAGCAGCAGGCAGGAGAGGGAGCCCGGGGAGCAGGCTGGCAGCCCGCCTGCAACTGCAGGTGAAGGGCAGGGCTGGGCATCAATTCCAGCTGACCCTGCCTTTGCTCCTGCCCCAAGGAACAGCGCTGGGCTTGGCCACGGGAGGCTCCAGGAGCTGCTGGCTCACGGGGCAGTGCAGGGCTGGGAGGTACTGGAGAGCCCTGGTTAAATGTCCAGCTGTGTGCCTGGCACTTGTCACTTCTCCTGAGCAGAATGGTCACTGTAGGAGCCACCCGGCTCCTCTGCAGCATTCCCATGTGTCCTGGGTTGGCCATGATGCCGGAATGATTTTTGTCTTATCTCTTATATCCCTTTTACACAGTTCTGTGTATCCACAAGTATCAGCAGCATGCACACTTCCAACCTTTTACTTAGTTTAGTGCTCAGTGTTTTGTAAGTGTTCTGCAGGCCTGAGACTGAACAGCCCAGAGCTGCAGAGCCAGGGACACCAAACATTCTGCTGGCTCAGGAACCCAAGGTCTCCTGACAGGAGGATTCTGTAAACCAGGGGTGAGCCCACCCCAACCTCATTATTGGGCCCCCTTGTTGGATCTGTGCTGTGTAAAGTCTAGAACTGGTGTGTGTGACTGACGGGGGTGCATTTGCCACGCTGGCACCTGGGGGAAGTGGATGCACCAAACAGGATCCTGATTAAAATACTGAGGTAAAGACCCCAACCCCTTTAATCATGTCTAGCTTCATTTTCCTAACATCAGGAAAAGGCATCAGCCATATGATTTTTTTTTTTTTTGTATCCTCGACCATCCCTCCTGCTTATGCTGGATATTAAGCTCTGCAGCTGTGTTAGCTTACTGGTTCCTAGAATCAGCTTTTCTAGAGGAGACCCCCCCCCACAAAGGTTTCCTCCTAAAATTTGCCCTTAACCAGGACACCATGGCAAGGGAGCTTGGTGGGGGCCAGGGAGAGCCAGGCACCACGTCCCAGGAGGGTGGTGGGTAAGGTGAGGGAGGGGTTAATGCAGCCCAAGATGTCAGGCTTTAACAGAGTGCAAAAAAAAAAAAAAGGCAGTTTTGAAGTGGTAGGAAGGAGGGGATGGGGACAGGAGCTGTGCCACACAAGCTCACACCAGGAGCTGTGTGAGCTGGGAATAGTTGGGCCAGACCCTAAATTAAACAAGCAGTGGGCTTGTACTGCACATCAGTCTGAGCCCAGGGGTGGGTTTTGGGGATGTTGTTGAGCTGCAGCTGGAGGTGGCCACAGGGCCAGTGGTGAAGCAGTGAGCATCACAGGGTGCCAACAAGATTGTCCCCACTGCTGTGGAGGTCTCTGGGGTTCAGTGTGCCCAGTGCAGCCACACTCAAGGTGTTTTGTTTAGACTAACAGTCCATCATGCAGTTGAGAGTTTGATGGGAAGCAGGACTAATTTTCTAAAAAAAATCCCTTTGAGTTTAAAGATTCACTTATTTGACTTTAATTCAATACACTGGTAAGGTTTTACACCTTACACCTTTGCAATGCTCAGATGTGCTGTGAAAAAACAGCTATCCTGCATTTGTGCCTGGTTTCTCCTGGCTTCTTTTCACATTGAAGGGGCCAAGATTTCAAAGCCACAGTGGGGACCAGCCCGTGCTCCAGCACATGATGGGACCACAGGGATGGCACTTGGTGTCTCATTGTCTCTGCCAGGCAGTGGCTGCCCTGGGCATCTCCCAGTGACGGTGGGACCCAGCAGAAGCTCCATCCTTGCTCCTGCAGGTTGGTGGTGAAGTGTCAGGAGCAGCCTTGGCTGAAACTGCTGCTGCCTGCTGAAAGCACAGCCGAGTTCAGAGCAGGGGATTGAGATGGTGGGACCCAAGCACACTCTGTGCATGGGCTCAGACGCAGAGCAGAGGCTGTTCTGGGCTCTAGGTGGAGACTGCAGACTGCTCAGCCTGCCTGCATCCTGCCTGCAGCCCTGGGACTCAGCCAGGCAGCAGCCTCCTGCTGGGGTGGGCTTCTGCCTGCCCCCAGACATTGCTGGCGGGTGAGGATGCTGGGGGTCCTGATGGAAAAAGCAGAAATTGAAAAAAAAACACCTCAAAATCCATTTATCTACTAATGAGAGGTGAGGAAAGGCAGGGGGACACTTCAGTGTAGAGACCTCTCCAGTCTGGGCTGAACTGGCATCAGCTCCTACTCTCTTGTTTGCTCCCGAAAGGCTCAGACCCACGGGATGTGGGAATATGTTCCTGCCAGCCCAGGAGCTCAGCTGGCCCAAGGCACCTCCTCACTGACCATCTGCTCCTGCCTGCTCCAGCCCAAATCCCCATTCAGGCTGCTGCAGCCACCCCAAGGGAGGGATTTTGGGATGCTGCAGGGTTGGATGGTCCCTGCTCCCCTACCCACAGACACCCTGCTCTGCCCAGCCCTGCTCTTGGCTGATTCCCTTCACCTCACCTGGGGACAGGAGTTTTGGAGGCTCAGTGGGACCCCAGGGTGGATCACCCTGCCTGGGACTCATCCCACAAACCCCACACCTCCCCAGAGTCATTTTGGGAATGAAGCATCCTGCTGGCCCAGGAGCACCCTGGAGAAGCAGGTGCCAGGGACATCACCTTCTGTGCCAAGGCCAGGCCAGATGCCTGGCCAGCATGGGGTTTGGACAGAAGGATGTTGGAGAGGAAAGCACCTCTTTTTGTTCCTGGGAAAGAGGGAAAATGACGTGGGCTCTGCTTGGACCCAGGCCCATAGCATACAGAGGATGCTCTTGTGCTCACCAGCAGGAAATCTCTTGTTTTAAGGTTTTCTAGCTGAATCACAAGTTTCTGTACCAGATTCAGTTTCCAGCCAAGTGATCCTGACTGCTGTGGTGGCACCCAGAGGAACAGTCCAGTGGGACCTGCTTCTCGAGCACTCTCAGCACACTTAGGCTCAGGTTTATTTCATTGGTGGGTATTTTGGTGTTCAGAATCTGGATTTGGAGAACGAATGCTCCCAACAAAGGGCACATGCGCTTCGCCTGCCCTGTGGGTAATGTTTTGCACAGCCTCATCTTTTCCTGCTGCATATATTTAAACAAGAAAATGCAAAATGATGGTGGGAACTGGCTTTGGTGGGTCCTGGGAACACAGGAGTCAGAGGACACTTGAAGGGTGAGGAGTGAGGATTGAGAATTATTTCAAGTCCATGTCCTACAGCTTGCCAGGCCTGATACTGGTGCAAAACACAGCATCCAAATCTTGGGGACAAGGGCAAAAAGGAGGAGGCTGCCCTACCCTGACACATCCTCTGGTCTCATCAGCAGTGCTGCCAACCATAGGATGTCTCCTCATGCTCCTCTCCTCCCTGAGCATCCCAAAACAGTTCTTCCTTTCCCCCTCCCAGTGATAAATTCCTCCACTTCTCTTGCCTTTTTTTTTTTTAATTACTATTGCTCTAAATATTCATTTTTATTAAAGAGAGGATAAAAGAAGCATTCCTGGCAGTGCTGGGAATCCAAACTCAAATGATAAAGCCAGGCTGGGCAGAGGTTGGGGCAAGCTGGTTTAGTGGAAGGTGTCCCTGCCCATGGCAGGGAGGTTGGAATGAGATGATCTTTAAGGCCTCTTCCAATCCGAACCATTTTGTGTTTCTGGGATAACAATTCCAGCCCAGGAGTAGCAGGAACTGAAAGTGGGGACAGCAAGAGCAAAGTGTCCACCAGCTAAGGAGACAGTTTCAGGCTGGGAAAACAGAATCTTTCTATTTCTGCTTTGTTCATAAGAGTAAGTTGTGTCTCCTTGCATATCTTTAATATTCCAGCCCATGCCATCCAATGATCCTACACGGTGATGCTCAAAGTCTGCCAACATGTGGCAAAATACACCACGGAAATCATGAACATCACCTTAGAAATACAAAGGATGGAGGAATTGAGGGCTTTTGCAGGTGGATGTTGTTTTCTGCATCACTTTTCTGTAATCTTAGCTTTCCCAGCATGGATAGGCCACTTCAGAGGCATTGTAGGGTTCTCCATACCTGCATGGCTCAGGGGATGAACAAAAAATATTAATGCATCTTTCACATCCATTAAAAAAAAAAAGAAAGATAAAAACCAGCCAAATACAACATTTCTTACAGCAAAAGCTCCCTGGCTACATAGAATTTGTAAATATTAGCCTCTGAGAAAGATTTTTCTGAGCTCCTTTGTGTAAATAACATTTTTTTCAGCCGACTGGCACTTCACCTCCAGGTCTCGATTTTCAAGCGGACGCCTGTCTCTCCCATCCCAGAGCTGCATTTCCAGCAGGGAGATCCAGCAGTGCTCCACGATGCCCAAGGGGTGCCTGGTGGTGGGGGAGACGTGGTGAAAAGCAGATGGGGGAGATAAGAAGGGGTGACAGCCCCTTTGCTCTGCAGCGTGTTTGCTCAGCAGCGCTGAGTGCTGGGCCAGAGCCACCGCCTCCCTGCAGACTAAACAGTTGCAGTGTTTTCTCTCCCATGACCGAAAGAATTTAGTAAAGGGTCCCGGTATGAAACTTTACACGAACTCTGGGTGCCACGAATATCTCAGGCTGGGAGGCTGTTAACTCCTCCAGTTCCTTGATCACCCATGTGCTTCAGGCCCAGGGGAGATGAAAGGGAGACACCGTGGATCTGGACAGCTGCCCGCAGGACCCCCTCCCTGTGCTCTCCCACCCACCAAGTTTTGTGCATCCATCTTTTTTGGGTTTTTTTTGTTTGTTTGTTTGTTTTTGCATTCTTTTAAAGGAGAGAGCCAAGAACTCTGGCTGCAATGGAGCTCTGGGGTCCTCCAGTTCAGGAAAGACACAGACCTGTTGGAGTGGGTCCAGGGGAGGATTCTCCAAGAGCTGGAGCCCCTCTGCTCTGGAGCCAGCCTGGGACAGCTGGGGCTGTTCCCCTGCACAAGAGAAGCTCCAGGGAGAGCTCAGAGCCCCTGGCAGGGCCTAAAGGGGCTCCAGGAGAGCTGCAGAGGCACTGGGGACAAGGCCTGCAGGGACAGCAGCCAGGGAATGGCTTCCCAGTGCCAGAGGGCAGCAATGGATGGCAGATTGGGAAGGAATTGCTGGCTGGGAGGGTGGGCAGGCCCTGGCACAGGGTGCCCAGAGCAGCTGGGGCTGCCCCTGCATCCCTGGCAGTGCCCAAGGCCAGGCTGGACATGATTTGGAGCAACCTGGGATAGGGAAAGGTGGCAGATGGGTTGGAATTAGATAACCTTTAAAAGTCTATTCCAGCCCTAATTCTCTATCTCATGCCCCTTTGACCTGTTTGTAGCCACCTGTGTGCACTGATGTCCATCCAAAGATTGTCTGCTCTCCTGTGCTGACCCAGCTCAGGGGTTTCCACTTCAGGGACAGGTTTTGGGGATGGAAGAAGCCCCTGAGGGCCCATTCATCCATTGGTTCTGGCTTGCAGAGGAGCAGAGGCCAAACCTCAGCACATTTCCCAGTCTCACCTCATGGTTTGAACACCACCAAGAGGGCACTTCCTACGAGGGTCTCAGCATCCCACAGGAGAACATCCTGCTGCCAGGCACCCAGGAAAATCCCTCGGTGGACTGGGCTGATGTGAGCCAGGAGAGCCTGTGCAGTAAAGCTGCTGATGTCAAACAGGATTAGCTGCCTGCCTTTCCCTGCCTGGTTCTGTTCATTCACTGGCAGCCTGGTCTTTCAATGGACACAGCTTCATTTCCAGTGCAGATGGAATTCCTCCAGCCCTGGTGCCTGGACAAAGGAGCACCTGCCTACATAGTTGGTTTTCCTCCTCTTACATCCCTCTTCCCAAATTTGGCCTGTCCCCACAGATCCCTTGTGACCTCCCCCTTATACAGAGGACACATTGCATGTGCAGAATTAAAAATAAGAATGCATCCTGCTGGCAAAATCCAGCTGGGTCCCCCGGCCCATCCTCCTGGGCTGCAAGGCTTGGCATCTTCAGGCATGACATTTGCAAGCAGGATCCATCCACCACCACAGCTGGGGTCCCAGTCACACCTCAGCCTGGTGCTGGGAGTGGGATGAGCATTTTCTCAGGCATGGCACTGAGAGATTGGCTTGTGATGCTCAGACAGGTGATTTGTTCCCCTTGTCTGTGTGTCCTGCAGGTGCTGGGTCTGGCTGAGGCTGGTAATGATGTTCTGCTGTGTCTGTGTTCGTGGGGTAACACATCTTTAAGGGGATGATGAATTGCTGTTACCCATCTGAGCTGACACCCTGGCACGTGTTTGGGAGCCCAGAAAGGTGTGAGATAGGAAGGACAGCAATAAAAATTAGGTGATGAGGGAGACAACTCTGTCACCTGGGTAGTGCTGGAGGAGGGGCTGGCAAACACCCAGGACAAAATGGTGACAAATTGCTGTTGCTTGTGTGCAGACCAGGCTACTGAATTCACCCTCCTGGTCCTCACAGAGCTTCTACCCAGACAGTGCTCCGAGATCTTGAGCAACTGTGAGGTTAGCAGCAAAACTTTTGTTTGCACGTCCATCATTATGCTCCCACCAGGGTGATTTAAACCTCAGCTAAATCAATAATTAACTGCTTGCACCTCTACAGCCTTCCAAGGCCCTCAGAGACATCACTGGCTGAAGCCATGAGACACCCACATTGGGTGGGTAATTGCTGCTGATCCCAGATTTGGAGCCAGATGGAGAGGTCAGGGGGCAGGAAGTTCAAGTGACCACTCCTCTGGTCACCTCAGGGTGTCTGTAGACATGAGAAGTATCCACAGCTGCTGCTGGCTCTGGTCATCAGCTGCCTCAGTTACCCAAACCTGGGATATCAAATTGATTCTGTTTTGTCCTGGGAGTTTGCCTAGACTCCGCTTTAGAAAAAACAGGAGTTTTCTGACCTTGCTTTCATCTGATCCAGTGGAAGATGTCCCGTCCATGGCAGGGGAGTGGAAAGAGATGAGTTACAAGGTCCCTTCTAACCCAAACATCATGTGATTCCATGAATTGGTCAGTGGCATCTACTGCAAGCTACAAATCACCTGGTGGCAGATGAGGCGTGGTAGGTGCCTGTGGGGTGTTGGTCACAGTCCTGGTAACCTGGACCTTCACCCTGTGATGCATTTCTGAGCCCTCTGTGATTAAAACTGTTCGCAGAGCAGTGACCATCATGAGGTCAGGTCCATGCTGAAGGTAACTGCTAGGATTTCCTGCTTTTCCCAAAATGGCCAGAACATCCTGAGAAGTTGTTCAAATGGTGCATGTTCAAGTGGTGCAGACCCAGCCTGGAGGAAGCGACGTGATGAAAGCCTGTGGGAGTGAAATGCCTCACGGCTGGGTGAAGCCAGGACCTCTGCGAGGCTGGGCACAGGGTGTCAGCTGTAATTTAAAAGCTTTATCTGCTTTAAATGTCAATAGCTGCTTTGTTGGAGTCACAGTAATTGCCGTGATTCGCATGTCTCGGTCACACGCCCCAGAGCAGTTCACAGAGGAAGATGAGCAAATCATTCCCGTTTGTTGCCGGATGGGAAATCAGGGTGCAGAGGTGATGGCAGCCCACGCAGGGCTGGAAATAAACCTCAGGCTCCTGTGCTGCTGTGGCCCAGGTCCTGTGTGGAAGCTCAAAGCAGGTTTTCTGATGTGACTTTGCTCCGCTCTGTCTCTGTGCTGCAGCAGCCTGGGCAGGGATGGTGTGAGGGGATCTCAGTGTGGTCCTGGCCTTGGGTGCAGGCAGAGCTGCCAGGAGAGGGTGGCTGCAGGAAGAGCAGTGCCCATGGGAAGCTGATGGTCCCACTCCATGTCCCACCAGCTCCAGCAGAGGAGTTTTTGTGGTGGTGTCCGTGAAGTGGGACATTCCCAATGGTTCTGTGGGTGTACAGAGGAGCTCAGTGAGACCTCACAAATCCACGGGCAGAGGTGTTTGATCACTCCCTGGGGCTGTCACAGGTTACTCCAGCATCTCCTGAGCTCCTCCTGAATGCCAGTGCTGCAAAATGCTCATCCCACTGGTTTATACTCCTCGGGAAGCAAAGCTGCACACCAGAACCTCCTCCAAGCCAGGACCCAAATACACAAAGTATTTGAATTCTAAATAGGGATGTTAATTGTGCAAAATGCAATTTATGGAGCCCTTTCAAGGAAGGTCTGGGGAAGAGCAGGCAGAGTCTGTGCTTCTCCAGGACAGCAATAAGGGACACAGGCTGTCCAGCCTCTACCCACCAGCTCCCTCCTCCAACCCACTGGATTTGTGTCAGCCCTTTCCAAAGAGCCTTTTAGGGCTCCAGCCTTTCACAGAACATTGCCAGTAAGATCAACTATTTAGCACAGCCCATCTCAGCTTTTTATATAGCTCTTAGCACGGATATCTAAGCATCGTATATTTCTTTTTGTGCAGTATTTCTGACTCAGTATTTCCTGCCTCCTTGACAATGACTGAGTAAACAGCAGAGCTGCCAGAGGAAGAACCCTGTGTTTACAGAGCAACAAGCCCAAATGTGTCTTTTTTTTTCCCCATCAGAAGGTAGCGATGCTTAAATTAACCCTCATTTTTATCCCTCTCTAAACTTTTGCCCTCGAACTCGCTGATGCCAGAGTCAGCCATGGGTTGGTGGGCCCAGATCTGGGGAAGAGTTATTTGGAACTTGTCTTAAAAAAAGTGCAGCGAGCTCCCAAGGGATGAATTTTCGGCTGCAGCTGTCTGAGCTGGAGTGAGGGCTTAGATCTGATGGCAAAATGCTGCTGGTCATCCCACCTGACTCTGCTGCCCTCTAAGAATGTTAGAGGATGGATTTGCCTTCTCTCCCACTGAGTGGCCATTCCTCTTGGTCCTAGTCTTGGGAAGTTCTCCTGATCACTGTCATGGGCCAGTGTTGCATGAACTGCATCTGCATCTGGGATCAGGAGTGGGCTTGGCTGCAGGAGTGGACACCCCCAGGAAAAAGGCACTTTGAATTTCCAGTGCTGGCAGGAGCCTCAGCCAAACTTAAAAGAATCCTACAGGGCATGTCAGAGGTTTTGCTGAGCCCTGGACCATCTCTGTGATGCGTGAACACAGCCACCCTGACCTACCCATCATGTGTGGTAAGGCTCAAAATGATGAACTTAGCCTGTGCTTAGCTTTCAGATTTATGCCCCAAACTTGTCCTGTATGAGAGTTCTTTAGAGGTCCCCTTGCCACATGGTTTCCTAATGAATTCTTCTCCCAAACCAGGCAGAGAAGGAAGGCCAGCCCTACCTGGTATAAATACATTTTATTTTAAACTATAGGCACCGAAGGAAGGTCATCCAGTAAACACACCCAGATTATCTACAGGCCAGAGCACCCCCAAATTAGTAATACAATTCGTGTTTAAAAATACAGCCAAACTGATGAAAGATAATTTGCTTACTGCCCTGACATCACCACCTAAGCATGGGGCAAGCCAATCCACAGGTTATTTTTATATAACTCCGTGAGGCATTTCCAGAGCAAATAAAGTTCAGTGGGCAGGGCAGTGACCCGGCTGTCTGGTTCCAGAGCTTTTCAGCCCCCTCAAGGCTCGTCATCAGCGTGTGGAGGTCTGTGGGTCAGGGCACAGCTCCATGGGATGTGCCCCAGGCACACAGGACATGGGGCTGCTTCTCTGCCGGCCAGTTCCTCTCCTCTCCCACGTGCTGCCTCTGGCTCATCCCTTTGGGTTGCACAGCCTTCGGCTCTGCTCTCCGTGCTCTAAAAAGGTCACAGGGCCTGCTGTGGGCACGGCTGACCTGCAGCAGGTGAGGCAGGTGTGTAACTCCGTGGATCAAACCCAGCTGAGCCTCAGTGAGGTCTCTTCAAACACTCCAAGGCAGATGGGACACCTCTGCTTGGGTGGCACTCAGTGCACACCATGGTACAGGTCAAATTTGCTGTCTGAAGGCCAGATTTAATGACAGAGCTCCCTGGACCACCTTCCTGGGACACTGGAGTAGCACCATCCCAAGGCAGATGGGTTTCTCAGGATGCTTCATGTAACCCCTGGCACTGAAGGTCCAGCTGCCCTGGAGGTTCCTGCCAAGCCCAACTCTGGCCTGTAGGCAACTGTGGTCCAGAAAAATTCCTTCCACTGGCAAGATGCTCTTTGTGCTTTGTCAGAGGAATCAGTATCACTCCCCTCCTTCTGCAGAATATGTGCAAATGACCTCCTTTTGCAAAGTTTGGCCCAACTTGAGTCCGCAAGTGGAGCAAAATTATTCCCACTGCGGCATCGCGTTCTGGGTGGAAATGTTCACGGTGCCTTCTGCGTCCATCCCACATTCCATCCCCCTCTCCTGTCCTTCATGGGGGTCCCTCAAAGTCTGCACAAGCTTTTCTGTGGGTGGAGGAGGGGGGACCCCAGTGCCTTTTCTTTTACAAGGATCTTGTTCAGCTCTAAAGGTGGGGCAGTATTCATTGATGTCTCTGCCTCACCCACCGGGGGCCACAGATTGAAAAAAGCAGGGTGATATGTGGTGGAATCCTTTCCTGCCCAGCTCCCATTCCAGGCCTGATGAGTTTGGTTTGGTTTGCTGGTTGGTTTATGGAATTTTGGGGTTGGTGGGTTGGATGGTTTGGGTTTTTTTACAGAATTTAGAAGACAATGATGAAGAGTCAGTTTTCTTTCTTGCAAGGGTGCAGAGCAGGGTGTGTTTGAAGCAGGAACGGGAAGGAGCAGAGTTTCCTGCAATGGTTTTTATTCTTCCCCAGTAATCTGGGACTGCAGAGCCCGTGCAGTTATTCCAAGCTGCTAGGAATTTCACAGCATGCCCCAGGGATCCCAAAATACAGCACAGCTCCCCAGGTACGTGAATGTGGACCTTCCAGGTCCAGGCAGGACAGGAGGTGCTGGAGGGCATCCAGGCTGGGAGAGGCAGGCTGTTCTGGGGGCTGGAGCTGGCTGGCATGCTGCATGAGGTGCAGGAAGCAAGGAAAAGCTCCAGGGTTCGAAGGGAGCTTTCTGTGCACAATATGGGTGCAGATGAGGGGCATGGGATGCTCTTGTCTGGGCTAACTTTTAATTTCTTAGTAGTCAGGATGTCTCTTTGACTTTTTTTTTTTTTTTGCATTAAAGTTCAATTGAAAACTCCAGAATAAGTAATTGAGTAACCCCGGGGTTATAACCTGAGCTGGCAAATAACTCCTCCATCACTGCCCAGGGATGGGCTGGATAATGAAAGGATGAACTCTGCAAACTCCCCCGGAGAGTCTGGGGAGACCCAGCAGGATTTGGCTGCAGGTTGACTTCGAAGTCGCAGACACAGTTGGGCAACTGACTTATGGAAATGGGTGTAGAGAGGAATTAGTCATCACTGTTTGGTTAATAAGTGCCTCAGCTATTTTACAAGTCTTTTTTCCTGCATATGCAAATACACACTTTATTTTTCCTTTTATAATGAAACATATAAATAGCTCCTGCCTTGGATCTTCTGTGCATGCAGTTGTGTCATGAAAATAATCATCGTGCTCTTGCCTGGCTTTCTTTAGCAGCTGCTTCACTTAGCTTTGTTCTAAAAGGAAAATCTCTTGTGTGTTGTCCAGGGCAAGAGAGCAAACTTTGGTGTGGTGGCTTTTATATCTCCCCAGCTTTGCAGAGAGCAGCTGCAGGTCAGAGCATTTGCAGCAGTGAAGCCCTTTGTCTGAGGCAGTAGGAATAAACTGAGATGAAAAAGATAGAAGGTAATTTATTTAGTAGCTGGATTTCAAAGGTTGTGCAACCTGCACTGGATCACGCAGTGTGGAGAACAAACTTGTCCTCTTCTTCAGTATTCCCCTGCTTAGTGTCTGCTGAATTTTAGTGCCAAGGAAAGGTCACTATGGAGACAGACAAGCAAAGTCGCGAGGGATGTCATGCAGGGACCTCTGCAGCATCTCTCAGAGCCCAGGGAAACCTTCATGACTCGATGTACTCCTTTGTGCCATCCTCTAGTAGGGTTTTTATTTGATTTTCTGTGTTGCCTTGTGCTCTTTGCCATGTGCTTCCATCACATACATCCCTTTTCCCACCCCGTCTTTGGAGAAACCCTTCTTTCTCCCCAGCTGGAGGTCTGATGGAGAGGGAGCTATCTCCCTGTCTGCTTCCTCCTGATGCTGATCCATAAATCACGTCACTGGGATAATCCTTAGTCATGGCAACCATCAGCTCAGGCGCAGGGTGACCTTTTAATGCCAAGCCCGGGCTGCCCTGATCTCCTGGTTGGGCAGGGAGCCAGTCTGTGCCATTATTTTGTGAGACACCAGAGAGCAGCCAGACCATCAGGATGCTCCTGGCCAGACACTGGGTCTGCTGAAGATACTGGAATGAATGGGCTGGGCAGGTCAACCTGGACTACCAAGCCCAGCAAGGCCACCAGCACATCCCCTGCATTTTATTTAACCTCTCTGTTATTACTTTTATTCAGTCCTGGCAGTGCCTATGGAAAAGTGACCCTGTGTCTGCCAGGGGGGACAGCAGGGTGCAGGGGACAGACAGACACCATCCCTAGTGCAAGCTGTGGCAGTTATTGCAGGACTTGGTGACATTTCTACAGTACCTGCTTTCTGGTGGCTGGGCTGTGTTGAAACTGCAGCCGCTCCGCGTGCGTTGAGTAATCTCCCCACTGTTACTAAAGAGTCAGTCAGTCTGTCTGTCCTCCCCCCACCCCCAGTTTCAATTTCCTCCTAATTCCCTCTCTAGACAGCCGTGGTGGTGTTGCTGATGCAGCCTCTCTGTCTGTGCCTCTTGCAGAAGGATTTCTCCATGCGGGAGGAGCTGCAGCAGCGGGACGTGGAGCGCTGGCTGGGGTTCATCACCTTCCTCTGCGAGGTCTTCGGCACCATGAGGAGCAGCACTGGGGAGCCCTTCCGAGTCCTCGTCTGCCCCATCTACACCTGCCTCAGGGAGGTAAATGCCTTCCCACTTTGTCCTTCCCCTCCAGTGGGACAAGCTGTTGGCTGCTGTGCGAGATGCCCGTGGTCCATGGAAAGGTTGTGGCTTCTGCATCCCTGGAAGTGTCCAAGGCCAGGCTGGAAAGGGTTTGGAGCAGCCTGGGATAGTGGAAGGTGGCCCTACCTGTGGCAGGGTATCAGACTAGGCAAAGGATCTTGAAGGCTCTTCCAGCCAGGCCATTCTGGGATCCCATTTTGGCTTTATAATTCCTAAAGGTTTGCTCCACTAACACTTCTCACACGTCTCTGCAGGAATGCTTAGGTCTTCCTGCACATATTCTCTCTGCTCGTTAAAGCACAATAATTAAAGCAGGCACTCACTTTGTGCAGGGTTTAAAGAGGACCAACAGTTGGTATGGCAAACCCAGCACTGGAGTTTGCAAATCCAAATGTTGTAAAAATCCCCACCTAAGCAGCTTAAACAGTTTCTTAAAGCAGGGTAAAGCCACCTGAATAGAGGAGACAGACTGAGGGGAGGAAAGAGGGAAGAAATGAAGTCCCTAATGTCCTTAGACCCCACCCAGTGCAGCAGAAACCCAGGCCTGTCACCAGGGTTGGGGATTTTTCAGAGCCTGATCTCCTGATGAGCTCATTGTCCAGCTCCCCATGGCTCAGGGAGGTGGCAGAAACCTCTGTGAGTACATACAAAAAAGCCAACCCAAGTGTTCATGTTGCACAGAGGAGAGAGGGCTTCCCTCCATCCTGTTTTAAAGCCAGTTTTGTCTCCTGCTAGTGCCTGTAGAAGCCTTTTCTCAGAAAAACCCGCCTCATTTCCCAGAGTTGGAGCTGTGAATCTCAAATTGTCAGTGGTGCTTCTGTCAGGCCATAAATAACTCGCTGTAAAATAAGTTCTCTTGCTAGACCTCAGGCAAGGGAAGGATAAAGAAGGAGCTGGTGATTACTTTTTTTACATGCATGGGAAGTTTCCTCCGAAGACAAACACACCATAAACAGTTTGTCTAGGTGGTAGTACTGTGGGCAGGGCTCACAGATGGTGACTGGAGCAGTGAGGAGTGCAGGCCTCATGACGAGGCTCACATACCCAGAGGAGGAGATGGGAAAGGGATTCCAAGAATAGCCAAACTTCCCCAAAATCTCTGCCCACGGAGCTATGTGTCACCTTCTGGGGAAGAACTTGACGTCTAGCAAAGCCCCCGTGCCCATCCGCTTCCCATCCTAATCGTGACACAACACAGCCCTGATTCTGCCAGAGATTTTCCCTGCCCACTCCTGTCTGCCCTCACCATGCTGTCACTGTCCCTCTTGTCACCCTTCTGCTCTGTGGGGACGTGGTGGTGATCTAGAGGTGTGCGGAAGGACGTGGATTTCATATATCAGGGATATTTTTTGCTACGGGGCAGCTCCATAAAAAGATTTACTAATTATATCAAGATGTCATGCGTAAATTTGCTCTTAAAAATACATCTCTGTTCCTTAGCAGGACAGGTCTGTCCCTGTGGTGTTGTTTGTCACAGATGACTTTACTAGATGATCTTTAATAGCGAGATGATCTTTAGGTCCCTTCCAACCCATGCCAGTCTGTGATTTTAAGAAGACTTCTAGCTTAGCTGACATGGGTGAGCCTGACTTTTCTGCCTCCCCTGCCCAAAATGTTTGGTCTGTGACTTCTCTCTCCACAGTGCTCTGACCTTGATTCATGCCTTCCCCCTTCCTTAGCTCTGGACTGGGTTTATCCTGCCACCTTTTTTTGCCATTGCCAGCCCAGGGGAAATGACCACCTATTTATCAGCAGTGCCAGGCTCTGAGGTGATTGCCAGGGCCAAAGTTGGGCTGCAGACACAGCCAAGGAGGTGCTGCTGTGCTCTCCCAGTCACACCCCAGAGAGGACAGGGACATCTGTGGGAGTGTGAAAGTCCCTGACTGTGCAGTGTGCTCATCCCTTGGTGATCCATGAGCCACACGGGCTGCTGTCCCAGCAGAGAAGAGGGTGTCACCATGGCCTGTGAACTTTGGGACTCTCACAAGCCTCAGGACAAGTTCACAAAGAGTAGCAGCACTCACCATGGGTTTTTTCCCTTCTGCTGCTCAGAGCATACATCTCCAAGTAGAGCCTCAGCCCTTCACCCCTAACTCCTTTCATGTTGGGTATTCCCCAGCAATCTCCCTCTGTGCTGCCCACAGTCCTACACAGCTCCCTCTGCCTCCATCCACCCATCCTTTGACCATAAATCATTAGCAGAGGCAAGATAACATCTTACCCTCTGCTTGTCCTTTCAGCTCCTCTTGCTTTTTAGTTTCTCCTTTTTTTTTTTCCTTTTTCCCTTTTCCTTTATAGCTCTGGCAGACTCAGCCAAAGGTCAGCGAGGCAGTGAGCAAGAGGAAGGGGAAAATTGCCTGATGACTGAGGCAGGAATGTCTCTTCCCTTCCCCCTGCAAAGCTTCCTCTCTCCAGCTCCTTTCCCCCCCACAGATAAAAGCTTATTCACACCATCATTAGCCTGGAGAGAGCAAGGGTGGCCATGAGGACATCAGTGCCAGCTGGGGAGGAGTTGGGGACATGGCTGGGGCATTGGGTGACAATGCCAGCGCTATTTATCGATCGGTGTGGATGGGTTGGGTTTGTGGGCTGGGAAAAAAAAAAAAAAGCCAGACAAGTTCATTTCAGGCGAGGCTGGAGTGATAAATGCTGGGGTTTGCTGGCTGTTCAACCCCTGGGCTGTCCTCCGTGTCAGACAGGGCCGTGGGTGTTTAACCATGGCAAAGGAAATTCGGGTCAGAGCTGCCTCCTCACCCAGGCAGCATTTTGGGAACCAAAGGAGTGGCTGTGCCCCTTGGCACAAACACAGTCCCACACCAAATCCCCATCCCAGGGGCTCTGCTGCATCCTCCTCCATCTCTTGAGCTTGAAATGGGGGGAGAACAGTGTGACGGCATCACCCAGGAGCACAGTCCCTGCCAAATGAAAAAGTTTTATTTCCGTAACTGTTCTGAGGGTTTTGGGGTGAGTTGTGTGCAGACTGAGAGTGTGTCCTCGGAGCAAGGTCTGGTGAGGTCAATGTCGGGCTTTCAGGGAAAGAGATGGTTTGCCAAGGGAAGTAAAAGGTGGGTCCAGCTCTCGTTAAAATGGTTTAATGGAGCACAGTGCGCTTGGATGGTGGTTTGGACCAAAATATGTTTTTCTGTTTGGAACGGTGCATATTTTAGGTTGGAGGAGGGCAGTGGATACTCAAGGTTCGCCCAAAGATCAGACCTGGAGACAACTGGGGAAAGGAGGAGACCATTTGCAGATGAGAATGAGAATTGCAGCCCTCAGATCTGGGAAGCCTGGGAAAAGAATAACAAAGCAGAGATGTTAAATAGAAATAAAAGCACTTTCCTCCTATTCTTCCCTCAGAGCTTCGGGGAATCGAGGGCGAGCTGGAAGAGGGCATTGTTCCTGGGATAAAGGCTTTCCCCAGGGATGGTTGTGCTGCAGCCAGGGCACTGTGGGTTTGACCCTTGCCTGCTTCCAGACCTGCCTGTTCTCACTTGGGAGCAGTGGTGGCATCTTGCAGAAAACGTTCTTCATGAGTCTTTTATCTGCTGAAAACATTTTAAGGAGTATTAAGTTGTCCTGTCTCCTATGCATGATGGTCTTAAGCAAGAGGGGTGTCCCACTCTCCCCTCCCGACCCTGAAAGCCCTCTTGAGTCTCTTATTTCACAAGATTTGTCCCTGAACATCTCCTTCCAGGATGGAGAGAAGTGAACATGCTGTCATCTTTCCTGCTCCAAAGCCCCATGTCCAAACACCAAGGACCATGCTGCGCCATGCTCCAACAATGCCTCATGTTGCATGTCCCCCAAAACCAAGTAAAGCCAGGAGAATTACCAAGGGACTTTGGTTCTTTCAGCCTGGCTGTATTTCGTCTTTTCTGTGGCCTTTGGCAGCATCAGCAAAATGGAGAAAATGGGTGGTTGAGGCAAGGGAGCAGCAAATGTCAGTTGAACCATCAGAGCCTTGTGCGCGGTGCAAGAAGCGCCCGTGGCGACTGAAGATGTGGAGATAATAAATAATGCTATTTGCCATCTATTGTTCACTGATTGTCACCACTTTTGCCTTCCCCAAGCACAGTTGGAGCTGGCTGTCCCTCATCCAGCTCTGTGCTCCTGTGTCTGTGTCTGAGTCAGCGGGGTGGCCGTGGGCCACCCCAGCTCGGTGCCATCCCTGCTTCATGCCCTGGTGCTGCTGGGCAGGGGGCATTAGGACTGGATCCTGAGGGGCCCAGCACAGTTGTGGGTGACATCTGAGGTGTGCAGGGAAGGAGGGATCACAGTGTGGCTGTTGGTGAGTGCTGTTGGAAGCTTTGCCTCCTCCGGTGTGTCTCATCCTCAGTGGATGTTGTTGGGCCCTGGGACTGGGAGCTGCCACCTCCCTGCCAGCCCTGTGCCAGGAGCAGCCACTTCCAGCCCAGTTGGTTGGTGCCAAGGGCTGATTTGGATGTGTTTGTTTGTTCCTAGGTTGCCATTTAGCAGCCAGGTAACCTGAGCAGTTGCCTATGGCAGCAAAGCAGGGAGGTGGAAAAACTGGCTCAAGGGACTCAGGCTCAAGGTGATGCCATGTGGCAATAATGCCACTGTGGTCCCTCGAGGCACCTCCCCAGCTGGTGTCCCACACGGGCAGGCAGCACAGGGAGAGCTCTGCCCCTCTCACACCCCCATTATCTCTGTCCCTTACCCATGTCCCTGCTCTTCTCCTGAAGAGGGATGATCTTTTGTTGAAAGTTTAAAGTTTCCTCTTGCCACTTGCCTTCACTCCTCTCATTGGCAGCTCCTTGAACACATTTCAGTACATCCCAAACTTGCTGTCTCTTCCAAACTTCCCGAGGTTGTGCTCCTCACCTCCTCCAGGTCAGGATGCTAATTAGGGCAGGTCCTGGGATAATAACTTGGTGGTCCTCATCCCTGGCCTTCTGGCAGAGCTGGGTTGGAACCCAATGGCTACAACCCTCTGAGCCCAACCATCCAACCTGGTTTTTTACCCATCTCGTTGTCCTGGCTTGGATACAAAAGGCCTGGGTATCAGGGGTGACAGGGAGCTGCCTTGGCACCATCCCACTCTGAGCCTTGGTCGGGGCCATCGGGGCAGGTTCAGAGTAAACCCCAGGAAGCAGCTCATCACAGAAACACTAATTAAACTCCATGCAGGAGGCTGCAGGACCAATTCTCACAGATCCCTCCCTCTTGAGGGGGTTTTTGCTGCTCAGGCTGGGTGTGTACCCCAGAGGTATCCCCATAAGAGGGATGTGGTCATTGGCTGACCCAAGACAGATGATTTCAGGGTCTTAATATCCACCCTGAGGACCCAGGGCAGCTCTCAGGCGCTGTGAATCAGCAGGGATCAGACCCAGCAGGCTGGCAGCAGGCAGGACAGTTGCTTCTCTGCAGGAGTTGTCTCCTACCTCCAGTCTGGTTGGCAGAGACAGTCCCATTTCAGCATCGTTTAAAATCTTGGCACGCTCCCATGGCTTCCCTGCCTTGGTACACGCTGCTAACTGAAAGCCTCGGGGTGGTGGTGCAGGGAGGATAAATACTCCCTGTCTAATTGCCTTCCCCCCACGTCTGAGTCTGCGGTGCAGTGTGTAGACGGGTATCCACTCCCCTCCCTTCTCTTAGTGCCTGTTATCTCCTGGGGCCATGCTGCGTAATTTAGCAAAATATTCTAACACGGTAATTAACGTCTGAACTTCAAGAGGGCACTGCCTTTTCACTGTCTCCTTCAGAGGAAGAAAAAGGAAAACCTTCCCGGCTGCAGTCGGATGAGCAAGGAGGGTGGTGCTCCCTTGGAAAAGAAAATTGTATCTTTTAACGTGGGCTGTGTTGGGTTTTGTTAATCACTCTCGCTTTCTAAAAAGCATCAGCCTTTTGTGTCGAGAAAAGGGTCTTTGACAGTATAATGAGATGCTGGGATTTTTAATATTATTTCCCGAGTCAGAGAATGAAACTGAATTTTTTGCTTCATCAAATGAGCAAAGGCACCAAGGGGGTTGGATCTTGACCCCACACCACTCTTCCACTCAGGAAGCTCTGTAAGGCCAGATCTGAACACAGAAAATATGTCCTTTATGAAGAAGTCCCCTTGTGGTTGCCCCTATCTGATTCTGCAAAAAAATCAAAGGTTTGGTCTCCAGTCTGGTGGGACTGGGACAAGCTGGGAAGTGTTTTGTCCAGGGAAACGATGGAGGAGCAGTGAGGGCTGTGGGCATGGGAGGAAAGGGATTTCAGAGAAGGGGTGAAAAAGAGGGACTGGAGGTCAGGGTCACAGGGAGGGAGGAGAAATGAGGAGAACAACAAGTGGGGAATTATCCTGGGAGTCCACGAGATGTGGGTTGAAGTCATGGAAGAGCTGGGAGGAAGGTCTGGGATTTGGAGCAAGTGAGGCATGTGGATATAAAGGGAATTTAGGCTTCCAGAGCCATGACGGGAGGCAGAGTGCAGGAGCAGAGTTTGCAAAGAGCAAGGGTGAATGCCAGTCTGAAGGACCATGCAGGGCAGGGAGGGATGTCCCTGTAACCTCTGTGCCTGCCACACATAAAAAAATAATTAACCATGCAAAAATCTCCCACGCCCCCAGACCCCCGTAGCCGTGCTGGCAGAAACATTCCTATGAATGCAACTTGTTTGGGAAACAACAGATTGCTTTTAATCCTGGTCATTTTGATCAAAGGGCAGAGTTAAGGTGGAGGAGGCCGGGTGTTATTGGGAGCAGACGAGGACAGGCCAAACCAAGAGGGCTGCCCAGTGCCTGGACACCCATCTGCCCTATTGAGTATTTTATGTGTAGGAGCATATTCTTGGAAAGCCACAGGACTCATTTAGTCCCAGCAGTGGAACCATGTTGTTGCATCTTGAATAGGGGAGGGAAAATGCCACCCTCCTTTCTCTGGGACCCGCGGAGAAGGCAGAGGAAGCAATTTGCGCAGATAAAGAAGTGAAGTCAGATACCATCTCACAGGATGGTCCCTCCTCCTCGCGTGGCTTTGTTTTTCTCCCTCGCCCTCCGTACCAGGCATTGTTAGTTCCCAAAAACCCTTTCAATGGGATGTAAACACAACTATTTGCGTCTGCCGCCGCGCACTCTGCCTGTGCAGAGCCAGGAAAGCGCAGAGCCTCCGGCCAGCCAGGGTGGAGCCCGCTGCAATCAAGCACCACGGTCTTGCCACTGTTTCTTTCCATGTTTTGTGTTTCCCCGGGACCCTTGGGATGAGATCACATCCTCCTCTCCCAGGGTTATTATGTCTTCGGACGGGCAGGATGAAGCCAGTCGTCTGGGTGGCTTGAACTCCCCGTGCACCCAGACCGGGTGGCTCTGGTCGTCTGTCCTGCTCACCTTCGGGTCCCGGAGTCCACCTCCAGCCAGGGGATGTGTAACCACCAGGCTACTGTTGGATTGCAGCGTCTGGGTTGATGAGTGACCAAATTTTCTTCATCATTGTCTCCAGTAATTGCCTCTTAATGGTTTCCATCTTTGCAGGAATTCCTTGTGCCGTTCCAGATCCGGGGAGAGAGAGTGTCGTGTTTCATGGTTTCCCTTGTCTGCAGTGGAAAGGAGTAGGAGGAGTTTCCCACGACTGGGTACAGGGTTTTGTTCCTCTGGCCTTAATTCAATTTGCTGTTAAGTATCTCTGAGTTCCTCAGGAGCCTGACAAGGAGGATAACCAACATTTTGGTTTACTCAACGCAATAAACAAACTAATCTCTTCTTACCATCCTCCCAGGGAGCCCTGGTTGTGTAACAGGAGAAGTCTCCTCCTGAGCTGAGAGGAGCACATCAGTGTAAAAGGAGTTGGTGCCACCAAGACTCATTTAGATTGTCCAAAATACGTTAGAGAAAGTGTCTGCTGTGGACATGGCTCTGATGCAGCCATCCAGCACAGAGCTCCTTCCCCCTGTGCCACCTCTTCTGGGCAGCTGCTGGTGGGATCAGCAGTGGCCTGTGCTGGTGGCCTCTTTCTAATGGAGCAGCAGGAGCTGCTGTCACTTCATTCTCACCCAGGCTGAGACCACAACGTCTCATTCAGGTGACTGAGACTCATGAGACTCATGATCTGCATCTTCTGGAGCCCCCAGAGAGGTGGGAGCAGAAGGGAATGGGGAGAGAAGCAGCACTGCTAGTGGAAGCCCCTGCACATGGACTGCCTCTCCCAGCTCAGCTACGTTTTCAAATCTCAACAAATCACATTTTGGAGCATGGCAGAGCCCATGCCTTGTGCAGAGATCAGCATAGGCAGCTCTGTAAGGGAGAGATTTTCCCCAGAACTTTGTGTTTGGGCAACCTCAGCATCAAATGGGTGAGAAGAAATGATTTCACTTGTGAACTTCTAGAGGTGTCTCCAGACTGAGTGACTCTGTCTCACTTGTTTCTTCTCCAGACAAAGTCAGTCTCATCTGACTTCCCTCGCTCCCAGAGAGGGACTCAGTGTCCCTTTAGAGAGGGTGGCACTGGCACAGCTTGTTGGTGGGCACAGGATGAGCTCAGCTCATCTTCTGACATCCTAGGTCAAGGAGTTGCTGGTAGCAAATTGTAGAAATCCTGAAGCTGGGCCTGTGGTGGAGCATTTTGCAATCACCCATCCCCACACCCATGATTGTACTTTGCATTTCCCCGAGTCCAAGCTGTTTTCACCACCCAGTGCCCTGAGACAAGAAAAGTGGAGCTGTACCATTGCCTGTGTCTCAGAGAAGTGTGTGACTCTCCCCATGCAGAGTCGTGCAGTCCCATGGATCTTATCTCAGGCATCTTCCTTGAAGGTTTGTGGCAGGAGGTCAATAAGGGGCTGCTGGAAAGGCAGAAAATTGCTGTTGATGGCTGTCTGCAGAGAGCCCGTGAAGCAGAGTTGGCCTGGGCTCACAGGAAAACCCACCTGGCAGAATCCAGGAGGTTTTGGGGGCAGGAGTTCCCCACTGTGGGGCATGAGAGCACTAAGTCTGCTTGCAAAGCCACCTTAGCACCTTAACTGCACTGACAGATATGGGGGATGATCGCAGAACCACAGAATGCTTTGGGGTGGAAGGAACCTTTAAAGCTCATCCCATTCCACCCCCTTCCATCCCACCTTCCACTATTCCAAGTTGCTCCAAGCCCCATCCAGCCTGGCCTGGGACAGCTCCAGCGATGGGGTGGCCACAGCTTCTCTGGGAAACCTGTGCCAGGTTCTCACCACCCTCATCATAAACAAGTTCTTCCATCTCTTTAGTCTGAATTTCCCCTTTTTTAGTTAAAAACTATCACCTCTTATTCTGTTGCTACAGGTCCTACTAAAAACTCAGTCCTTATCTTTCTTACAAGCCCCCTTCATAAGGGGGTTTCCGTGATGATCTGTGATCTGTGATTCCACAAAGCTGGAACAGATCCATCTGTAAAGATCCATCTGAGCAAGTCCATCATGTTTCCCCCCAGGGCTCTTTCTGATTAAAACCAGGACTGGGAAGCACCATTTCTCCTGCACTTCCAGTCCATTCTGTCCAAGCTCTGAGTGTCTGATCTTTCACTTCCTCACAGGAACGTGCCTCCCTCTTCCCCCATGGCCTTGCTCCACACCAGCAAGCTGTTTGCTGCACTGGGTGCTTGTGGTCATGCTCCACAGTTCCCTGGGAGGGGGAATCCTGTGAGGCACCTCCTGGTGACCCAAGGGTGGATGAAAAGCATACCTGTGGGCAGCCCCAGCCCCAGGCTGCCTGGGTGTCCGTGCGTGTTGCCACTGGACACACAAAGCCGGGCTGCCCTTCGGGGCGAGCGGCGCGTGGGCTGCGGTCAGCCCGGCTTTCCCTGGGTCTCACCCCAGCCTCTCCGTGGCTCTGGGTGGATATTTTCCAGGTTTCTTGTGCTTTCACGCTGGAGTCATCACCAAAGTGTCATGAAATGCTGCATGCTAAGGGGTGGTTAGTGGCCAGAGTTGCTTGTGTGTCATTCTGCAAGCGATATCGTACACAGTAATTAGCACTCTGCCTGGCAGGAGAAGTATCATTGTGTCTGGAGAGGGTGATGTGTGCCCTGGGCTGCTCCCACCCCTTCTCCTGGGCAGAATTGCTGAAGAACACGATTCAACCTGCGTGGTTTGGTGATAAGGGGCGGTGGGGCGGGTTCTCCTGTCCTCCTCAGGTGTGGGCACTCCTGGGAGTACCAGGTAAGCACTTGAGCTTCTCAGCTGGCCAGGTGATCTCAGAAAGCAGATAACAAACCCAAATGTTTGGGGTGAGTCCCATTTGTCTTCACTTTCTGGGCTGCTCATGGTGGTCTGCACCCTGTGCACGTGCATCCATCGCTGCTCAGAAAGACCAAGCTGGTTCTGTCTGTGCTGAGGCACAGCTGCAGTTTTAGGGCTCCTTTGGTCCTTCAGCCGTAGCTGTGTGTCCACCCTGCGTGGTTTATGATGCTTATCTCTGCAGAGATGTGGAGAGAAGGTTCTGGGGCCATGGAGGCCAGGGGAGATGGGTCCCAGTTGCACTCAAGGGCCACCCTGAAGGCACTGCAACTCCCCACAACACACAGCACTTCTGGAGCAGATCCTAAAACTCACTTTAGGTTACTAATACAAATATCTGGCACCCAGAGCCCACCTGGGCACAGTGGCTCTGCAGAGGACCTTGCCCAGGGCTCACCTTTCAGAGTGACATAGAAATTGAAAGAGAAGGCGCCTGGTATCTGCCACCAGTCTGCACAGCAGCGAGTCCAGCACCAGAAACAAAAGTGAGAAGCCTTTCGCAACTGAGGCTGGGGATTATATGACTGGCCGGGCAGATTCTGGCATGCAGCCTCCTCTCTTAGGAAATCAGGCAGACTCTTTGTCTGCTTTCCAGCAGGAACTGGTGCTTTCATTGCCCGGCTTCGCCCGATACGGGGAAACCGGCTGGAGAGCAAAGGGAAGTTTTTCTCGCAGACAGCCCCTGCCTCCAGGGGATGATTACAGGTTAAACTGAGGAGCACATGAGTCCCAGCTCACCTGCCCTGTTGTCTGCCTCATGCTCCTCTTTCAGATCCCTCGTCCACGTCCACCAGCTGGTTTGAGCCCTGTGGGAGCCTGGTGGAGAGGGATGGGATGGTGCCTGTAGTGGGAGTTGGGCAGAGACTCACAGCAGGGAGGAGCAGCTATAAATAGTTAAATAAATAATAATTCCAATGTGGGAGTGCTAATTTAAAGGGTATAGAGCATTTACCTTAAAATATTTTAAGTAAATATGAATTAGATTGCGAGCAGTGAGTGTTGGGTGGTCACACAAGTGCTGGGACTTTAGGGCTGTGATTTCCCTGGAGCTCTCAAAGTATTTCCACTCTTTTTTTCCTGCATTCTTGCTCAGGTCTGACTCAGGGGTCACAGAGCTTTGGGAAACACTGTGCTCTGGCCGAAGGAACCACCCCAGTGCTTTGAGTGCCTGGTGCTCACATGGGGCACCATCAGTGGGGATGAAATATCCTTTGAGAAACATTTGCAAGCTGTCATCAGCGGGTGAGGACATCACAGTCCTTGCAGTCAGCAAGGTTCAGTGCCCATGCCGGGCTCCCTGGTCCCCTCCTGCCCCATCATGCAGGGGTCAGAAGCAGGTAGTGCCTACAGCATGCTGCAAACATCATCTGCAGCATGCAGAGCAACACTGACATTGTCTGATCCTCCAGGCTTCAGTCATTGCACTGATGCAGGTGCTGGCAGCTGTCTGTGGCCATGGGTTTGGACTCTGGTCCCTGGAGCAGCAGCAGATCTGACTGCTGGGCTGTCCCCTCATGCTCAGGGATGTGCCTGGGCTTGGTCAGCCTGCATGTCACGGGCGGAGGCTCACCTGTAGTGCTTCAGGTATCTCTCAGTGCCCTGATGGAGCGGTGGGGCACTTGGTACCTGGGTAGCACATGGATGGATGGGGCAGCACGTGGTGCAGTGGAGCTGATGGACCCTGGGTGGATGGGATGCAGTGCACGGTGCCTGGATGGATGGGTGGTGTCTCCATGGACAGGGTGGAGCACGGGGCACCCTGATGGACACACTGGAGCACACACCTTCTCCCTGCTCAGCCAAAGCACATCAGATGGTGAGCAAGAAGTTGGAGGGTGCCTGCCCAGGGCTGGGGATGGGATGTGTTCTTTGTTTCATCAGAGGTAGGTGAGACTGTTCCTCATTAGCAGGTATCTGAGCACTTGACAGGGACATGCTCATCCTCACAAACACCTTTTGAGGTAGGGAAGTATGTCCCAACCCTGTGTGTGGGAAGCTGGGCTTAGTGAAGTTGCAGCCTTTCTATGACCACATATCCTGGGCAGGGAGCAGGAGCACTGAGGAGACCATGGCAGAGAAAGGGCTGGAGCCAATCCTAACTCTAGTTTCATACTTTAGTTCTTTACTAAAGAATACCAAAAATAAGAAAGGTATTGTTCAAAGGTATTGTCTGTTACTTTATTTGCAGCCCTGCTTCATGTCACACGCATGAGCTAAATACTCCAGGAGGCAATATCTGGACTACTGCCTGTTTATATTTCTCCCTAACTGATTTCTTTTTCATTGTTGGTGTTGGGTTTAAAATAATCTCATGTTTTCTTGTGAAGAATCTGAACTGTGAGAACTTATCTTGTAGCATGCGGCTTGGTCTTAACTAACATTTTCCAAACAACTCAGCAGAAAGATAAACTGGCGGGGGGGCGGGGGGAGCAGGGAGAAAAACAAAACCGTTGCATGATTTGAAAACCCTGGCTGAAGCTTTGGCTAACAAGAGATAAAACCGACGGACAATGTGCTCACTGAGATGCTGTAAACACCATCTTCAAAGCGAACAATCTTCTGCCGAAAACAGAAGGCAGTGAAGACAATGCTCTGAGATCAGTGATAGTTCCTTGTGTTACCTCTTCTTTCCCCTATCTATTTTCCAACCAATGTGGAGCTGGTAAACAAGCAGGCATTTATTTGTGGAGGACAGGAAACATGGAAAAACAAGAGTGGGAAGGAGAGATGATAAGGCCTAGTCACAATTCTGATTTTAACTAACGGATGCGACTTTGGAGTAACATTCAGTTACACTGAGCAGTTTTTAATCAGATCAACTGCTTTTACAATGTCTGCCTCCCTCTAATGAATTTCAGATACTAGTGAAGCCACTTTTCCCATTTTTTTCTCCTTTTGCTCAGTGGTTACTGCACACAGGGATTAGCTCAGGGCTGTAAGGACTAGTTCATCCCAAAGTGATGGGATGGAAGTGGCTGTGGCTTCAGTGCTGCCAGCACCTGTAACTGTCAAAAAGATGAGAGCAAAGAAAAATATTATTTTGGGCCCTGTTTTGAGGGTCCTTGCTGATGATTTCAGTGTTTGTGGGGTGAGATGTGCTGAGCTCCCACACCTTGCCCTTGTCAGGTTGGCACTCACTGCACACCCAGTCTGAACCAACACAGATGAGCCTCTTCCTGCACCATTTTGGGTCTTTCCTGCTCCTGCTTGCAAGCTCGTGTTTGTGGCACAGTTCTTGGAGAGCTGAGCAGGGTTGGAGTTGGTGCACCTGAGGCTCCCTAGTTTTGTTGGCACCCTGGCCCTTGCACCACTGTGTACTCAGCCTGGAAGGAGCCAAATTAATCGTGTTGTGTTGGATGTAACCCTTCCCGTGAGCAGTTTTGTGGCTGTCAGAAGTGTCCCCTTGGGGATGGAGAGGTTCAGGGGTGGGTGGCAGAGCCCTTCCCTTACAGTGAACCTCTCCCAGGCCTGTGCTGCTCCAGTTCTGGGATTGACAGCTGCATTTATTCCCTGTGCGTGTGAAATGAGAGTTTTCTCACTGCCTGCCATGAGATGAAAAAAGCAATGTAACCTAAACAAAATTTATTGTGAAAGTTGTTATTCTACGTTTTACCCCATGTTTTATCACTGCTAACTTTGAATTTTTGTGTGGACAATTTGTTTTCTCCCCTCTTTCTGATTTTGTGTCCTTTCCTCCTGGAAGTGTCAAAAGCCGAGCTGGACAAAGAAGGAAGGTCATAAGGCAGGAGGAAAAGGAAGAGGTCATACATTTCTCACTGCTCTGTCTTCTCTCTTTTGCAGTTGTTGCAATCTCAGGATGTGAAGGAAGATGCTGTGCTTTGCTGCTCCATGGAGGTAGGGAAGCCCTTCTGCATCTGCCCTCACTGCTTTGCCCCTTCCATCCTTGCGTGTGCCAAGCTGGATGTTTCCAGACCCAGCAGCTGTGTTGCCTCTGTGCATTTTGGAATGACCTTTTGATATCATTTAGTCCAAGACACCTCTGCAGTGATCATGGACACCTCCCACTGTCCCAGGCTGCTCCCAGCCCCAGTGTCCAGCCTGGCCTTGGGCACTGCCAGGGATGCAGGGGCAGCCCCAGCTGCTCTGGGCACCCTGTGCCAGGGCCTGCCCACCCTCCCAGCCAGCAATTCCTTCCCAATCTGCCATCCATTGCTGCCCTCTGCCACTGGGAAGCCATTCCCTGGCTGCTGTCCCTGCAGGCCTTGTCCCCAGTGCCTCTGCAGCTCTCCTGGAGCCCCTTTAGGCCCTGCCAGGGGCTCTGAGCTCTCCCTGGAGCTTCTCTTGTGCAGGGGAACAGCCCCAGCTGTGCCAGGCTGGCTCCAGAGCAGAGGGGCTCCAGCCCCAGGTGGGATCTCACAAGAACAGTGTAGATAGAAGGCCACTGTGAGGTATGAGATGGCTCTTGAGACTCTGCCATGGGGCTCCTGGAGCATGGAAATGGATGCAGGAAATTTGATAGCTGGGGTCCCATCACAAAATTCTGTCATCCTGGTTCCTTCAAGTCTCACCCTCCGTTAGTTTTTAAGCACACAAACAGCTGCATTGGAGCATAAGCTGCCCCTGACTCACACAGAGCTGCTGTGCTCAGCAGGTTTTCCAGAGAAGCAAATGACTGGACATGGCACTCACTGCTCAGGTCTGGTTGACAAGGTGGTGATCACTCACAAGTTGGACTCGATGACCTTGGAGGTCTTTTCCAAACTAACTGATTCTGTTAAATATAGCAGAGTTTTATTGGTTACTTTTTTCAGAAGTGATTGGCCCATGGGGAGAGATGCTTTTCATGCAGAGAGCAATTGAAGTTGCAGCCTGAATAGTTAAAATTCAGCAAAGCAGACAACGAGGAGGGTTTGATTTTTAAGAGGAGGACTTTGGGGAGCTCTGCTCGGGGAGCCTCCCATGGTGGTGGACTCATCTCTGTCCACCCCAGACTTGGACCTCCTCTGTGGAACCACCTAGGGCTTGTGCTGCTCGATGGAAGCTCTCCAAGGGAGTAATTGTTGTAGAAAAAGCCCTTGGCTGTCTCCAGCAAAGCAGCACGACAGGTATAAATGCAGATCTCGGCAGGGCAGGATTTGTTATGCACACAGGAGCGTTCTGCTTATTCCAGCTAATGACTGGGAGTCACTGGGAGCTCTGAATCAGCGAGTAAATGAAGGGCCAGGTAGAAGGCAGGGATACCACATCACAGCCTGCACTTTGTTTTGACAATAGCATGATTTTTAGGTGGGATTTTTTGGGGTTTTGTTTTTTTTTTTTTTCAAAAGCAATCCGTCGCTGCTGCCTTTGAAGTCAGTGGGAGCTGAACCATTCACTCCTCCAGCCTGGTGCGGATGCTTTTGAAAACCTCGCCCTTCGTGTTCAGCTCTTGGAGCCTGCTGCTGGGTGGTTTTGGTTTTCAAAAGCCACGACGCCTTTAACCTTGCCTGCACCAGGCAGGGCAGAATCCAAGGGACGGGAGGTGTCTGTAAAAAGCCAGAGGGGTGTTTTAATACCACAGACTGATAGAGTCATAGCCTGTCTCAAGCTGGAAGGGACCCACAAGGATCAGTAATCCATGGCTGACCCCTTCTTCTCCCGACAGCTGCAGAGCACGGGCCGGCTGCTGGAGGAGCAGCTGCCTGAGATGATGACAGAGCTGCTGGCCATAGCCCGTGACAAGATGCTGTGTCCCTCTGAGTCCATGCTGACCAGGTCCCTGCTGCTGGAGGTCATCGAGCTGCACGCCAACAATTGGAACCCCCTGACGCCCACCATCACGCAGTACTACAACAAGACCATCCAAAAACTGACGGCTTGAGGGGCAGGGCGAGGTGGGGTGGTAAGGGACGAGAAGAAGACGTGCGCCTTGACGGGACCCGGCAAGAGCTTTTCTGATTTAAATCCCCCAGCAGACCAAACCCCAGCATGCTCGAGAATACATTTGTGGGGTGGGAAGGGAGCAGCATGTTTCTTTTTCAGCCGCGTCGCCAAGTGCCACCCCTCCTCCCTGCCGTGGTTTTGTTTTAGGGGTTTCTTTTTCTGAACTCATTGCTCAAGCGGCAGCAGCGCATCCCGCCGGGTTATTGTTTGGCTTTCGAAAGAAGACAGAGAATTTGGAAAAGGAGGAAAAAAAAAATAATCTAAGTGGGGGCTAGTATTGTTTTCACGCCGTCCTCCTGCCTTGCCCTGGCCAACTGGCAGGAGACAGCAGGCAGCAGATGTCTCGGGAGGACAAAGCCAGGCACACACTACACCAGACGCTCGTAATTGATGGCTTTTGTCAAGCGGGGCTTGCGTTAGGTTCCCCCCCTCCTTCTCTTGTTTTCGACTTTCTGTGTGTTCCCCCACCTACCCGCCACCCCTTCAGAGGCAGATTGGAGAGCGGGACGACTTTCTTATTTGCACTGGCTTTTCTTCTTCTCGAGCATCTGTAATTTCTTCTTATCTTATTGTGTTGTTGGATGGACAGTGGTGAGCAGCTCGGGGACGGGGAGAGCAGCGCCTTCCCTCGAGCTGGTTTATGTGAAGATGCTGAAGCAGAAGGAGTGTTTAAAGGAGTCCTAAAGCCACTGCAGAAGTTACGTAGCCACCGTCATCTTGCCAGTAACCTCCTCGGTGGATTGAGAAATGTGTCCTTTGAGCTGGGGGCTCTAAAAACAGGGGATTCTGTGGCTCTTGCTGTTCAAGTCGCCGTTATTCCTCAGCCACTATAATCATTTAACTTTTTTTGTAATAATTTTTTTTTTCCATTGAAGGAGTGCTTTATTGTTATTACTGTCATGGTTGTAATTATACATTTAAATCCAGGCCTGTTATAGTTGGGCCTCATAATGTACAGGGCAAGGGAGAAATGAAGGTTTGATGTTCTTTGGAGACTTGTAAAGAGAAGACAAGCAGCATATAGCAAAAAAAAAAAGATGAAAAAAGAAGAGGGAAAAAAATAGAAAAAGCCAAAAATAGAAGTTTTGAGCCTGGCTTCTAACTAGCTGAATAATGCTATCCAGAGTTCCTAGGTGTGCAGTGTGAAGCAGCTTTGTCCTGTGCTCAGTGTAAGGGGCACAGTGCCATCGAGGGATGGGGGACGTCTTCAGAGAGGGCTGAGTGTGTTGGGGATCCCCAGGTTGCTCCAGGATCCCCTCAGGAGCATCCCAAGGGAGAGGAGGGCTGGGGGAGATGGTGGGGAGGTGCCACCCAGAGGGTGAGAGGCTGGTCCGGGGCAAAGCCTGAATCATTAAATCACTGTGGGCTCCTTATTTGCTGATCTGCCAACATTTTGACTTAAGAAATCCCTCCAGGTGCATTTTCTAGTGAAGCCTAGCGAGGGTGCAGGCTGCCCCATCCTGCCTGCAAGGAGCTGAGGAAGGCACGATGCCATCAGCCCATCCCGATTTCTTCTCACTGTTCAATTTATTTGTGATGACAAGAGAATTTATCCCACAAGGATGGCACACATGGACCCCGGACCAGGCAGGCTGGGCCTGAACTCAGCAGCTCTAACCCATTTTTCCCAGCAAAACGTTGCATTTCTGGTGGCTCATAGAGGAGAGAGATTTCACCCCGACCTCCTTGGATGTGCAGAATGTTCTTGGGTGCCTTACGAATGTGTTGGTCTGTCTGCGATGGGGAGGAAGCTTTTGCTGCAGAATTTAAAGGGCAGAAATTTTCAGCAGAAAATGCATTGCAGGGGGTGAGAGTCACGACGCTGCAGTTCAGTATTGCCCGAAGTTTCATCTGGTTGTCTGCTGATCCAGTTTTCATTCTGCACTTGGAGCAAGAAGAGCTGGAAACAGGAACTTCAGTTTTCCTGTCTACCCAGAAAGCAGCAAAACGATTGCTGAGTGCACTGGAATCGTCTGGAAAAATTAACTTTTGCTTCACTTATTCAAGCCCAGGAGCTTCACGCGGTGACAGCGCCTTGCATTGGGTCAGCTTCGTTAGTAGCAAAGTAGTTTGATAGTGTTAATGAGCAGATGAACTTCATTAAGGCGGCAAAGCCCATCAGTATTACAAGGCTCAGGGTTGTGCCCATTGCTCTTTGTTTTTTCTGCTCCCTGAGCTCTCAAGGAGTGGAGGAGAAGGGGATATAACACCCATCACAGTGCACTCAGGCAGAGTGACAGTCTTCTGGGAGAAGGCCTGAGAAACTGTTTTGTCTTTTTTTTTTTAAGAATAGATAAGTCCTGTAGCAGGGACAGCAACCTGATGGGTTGGAGTGTCAGGGATCCTGCCAGCAGTGATCCAGACTGCCACTCTGGCCCCTGCAGCTTCTCACTTCCCACAGAAATTTTTTCTTGGGATTTAGTGAAAGAAGAAAAACATAAAAGAAAAACACAGATAATTGGGGATTTTTTTTAAAAAAAAAACTTGAATTTTCACCCATAAGTGCGTCAGGAGGCATGCAGAGTCAAAGTGTAAGCCACAGGGCAATATTTCTCCTAAAGCATTTCCCTACCCCTACCTGCTGTGAGAGCTTATTCAGTTTTCTCATTGTGGGGCAATCTTGCAACCCCCACTGGCCAGGCTTGGCCCATGACTTTCCCTTCCAGCACTGGAAATGAAGAACTTTTATGTGAAATCCGTCGGTTTTTAATGTCTTGCCATTTATCTCTGCTATTAACGTATGTTCATCCAGCCATTAACTGCTTCGATGCATCAGTCACTCTGTTGATGTCCGAGAGTCAAAATGTTGACCAAAAATGGGGTTTTTTTCTCCCAAAAATTACATGCTGCCAATGGTATCTTTCTGAAACTCATCAGTAGGAAGCTGGCAGGCACATGGCATCATTCACCAGGGTACCGTGTTGGGAAAAGAGGCACCATGAGGTCATTTGAAGGGGATGGGGAACAGCTCTGGGGAATTTTTGGGGAGGTGAGAGTACCTGGGGATCCTGGAGTGTTTTCTTCTCTTTTTTTTTCTTTTTCTTCTTTTTTTTTTTTTTTTTTTTAAATCTTTTGGCTTACTTTAGAAACGGTCGCCAAAGAGCGTAATTCTCCAACGTGTATTTCAGGTGCAAAGCTACATCTCCCCAGATCAGCCAGATTCCATCTTTGCTGCTCAATTAAAGTGTCTGTGTGGGGTTTCACCGTGTTGACCCCATACAACTGCATCAGCAAAGGGAAAAATAACCCCCTCGGGCCAAATGTGTGTGGGGCCAAACCTCAGGGTGATGCGGAGGCTGCAGCATCACCTCTGTTCTCATCTCCCTGGGATGCAGAGCAGGTTTGCTGACTCCCTACCAGGCTCCCCAGCGTGTAATTCACCTCATTCCTGGTAAAAATGTTTCCAAACTAATGGTTTTGCTACGCAGAAAGTGACTTGCTTGGTTTCCCCATGAGGGATTCCACTACTGTTCAGAGAAGTCTTGTGTACATGGAGGTGAAATGAAAATGGGGAGGAAAAAAAAGGAAGAGTAAGTGATTTGCTTGGTTCCCCTCTTCCCCTGAAGGAGATTAATTAGTATCTATTCTTGGCATGATTGATGGCTTTGAAAGAAAACTTGTCAGAATAACTTATGATTTACTTTCGTGCTTATTTTTGTAACACCCCTCACTTGGAGATCTCTCAAAATCTTAAATATGATTTTTTTTTTTTTTTTAATTTCCCTGCTGGGTATTTTATGGCTTTACACTAATTTTGCTCTTCTTGGTGGTAGCTGTTAGGCAGTCTTGGTGATATTTTCAGTATTTTTTCAGAAGAAATTATACTAAGGGTTGCAAAGTCCACTGTCAATAGCCAAGGGAGCTGCAGTGTCCTGCAGAACACGGAGTTAACGCTAGTAATTCTTTTTTTTTTTTTTAATGTATTTATTTGCATTTGAAAAGGTGACATTTTTAATTTAATCATATTTGTTAAACTAAGCGCTTTAAAAAAATTTTTGAAAAATTAAAAAAAAAAGGAAAAAGGTTTTGGGGAGAGTAAAGACTAGATACTCATACTTAGAGAAATCACAAACTCATTGTTTTCAGCATTTCAGAGACTGTTAAAACAAGGGAGCTCATAACTCTTTGTGGCAATTCAGTCTTTGTTTATAGAACATCCAGACCCACTGTATGCTATAAAATGCATCATCTGAGTAATAAATGTTTAAAGCTTGACATTTCCCCATCTCTTTTTGGGTACGCGCTGTCGCTTCTCCAGCTCGGGGAGGGACCATCCTTTGGTTCAGGATGGAAGTGAAGGAATATGTGGGTGGTGGGAGCAGAGCATCCCATATTCGTGGTGGAAATGCTGCCTGGAAGGGCTCTGAGGGGACACCTCAGTGCTCCTGGTGCCTCTGACATCCTGCTGCTCCTCCTGTGGGGGTTGCTCCCTCTCCCCATCACTTCTCACAAAGGTGGAAAGGGCTCAGAGCTCTGTGGTTGATGGATTGTGCCCCTCTCCTGATCTGCCTCCACTGCTCCCCATCCTCTGCCGAAAGCCAATTTCCCAGCTCTTTGTGTCCCACCTCAGCTGGGCCCGGGGGTCTTTTGGAGAACCTCCCTGATTTAATCACATCCATTCCACCCAATGCTGCAGCAACAGGGGCTCGCCAGCCACTGCTGCGTGTTAAAAATTGGCTTTTAAAATGCTACTCTAGATGTCTATCACAAAATCACAGAACATTCCGAGTTGGAAGGGGCCCACAAGTACCATCCAGTCCAGATCTTAAATGGATGTCCCGTACAGGGATGATGCCACAATGTCGCTGTTACCAGCACCATGCTCTGATCAACTGAGCCAATCGCAGAAAAAACTCCAAGGTCTCCTCTGGAAAACCCTTCTCAAACCCAAGACAATTAAATTTTACCTAACTGAAGTGCCTGCCTCTTTTCCTGGCCTGAGGAAGATAAAAAGAGAAGCAAAAACAAGACGGAAGTCAAACCAGGAGTGAAAACACCACCAGGATCCCACCAGGATCCCACAGGGAGCTCCATGTTGCTCCTCTCACCTCTAATCCCCACATTCCCCCTCCATTTCCCTCATGCCACAGCATCTTCTCCCTCTCAGGGGACAGGGGCTCACAGGACACAACTGAGCACCTCAGATGTCCAACTCACCCCTTCCCAGAGCCAACCTGTGAGCTCCAGAGAGCAGGGCTTGGTGGAAACTCCCTGCCTTGCCCATAATCAGTGGAGGTGTCCTGACTCCAGGGTGGTGTCCACTCCCTGCTCACCTCACCTTCTCCCACTGCTTTAAGCAATGGTGGGCTTCAAACTGAGCCCCAGGAAGCTGGAACCAAGAACATCTAGAATTTAGATGGGAGATTGGGCAGGAATTGCTGGCTGGGAGGGTGGGCAGGCCCTGGCACAGGGTGCCCAGAGCAGCTGGGGCTGCCCCTGCATCCCTGGCAGTGCCCAAGGCCAGGCTGGACACTGGGGCTGGGAGCAGCCTGGGACAGTGGGAGGTGTCCCTGCCCATGGCAGAGGGTGGAACAAGAGGGTCTTTAGGGTCCCTTCTAACCCAAACCACCCCGGGATTCTATGAAATGCCATGCCTGACAATGTGCCACCGTTTCCAAGGATCCACCCCTAAACATCCCCATCATGAGCCCCAACCTGCAGCCAGACCCTACAGCTCTGGGCTGTGCTGGAGATGGAGCTTGGCCTGTTCCTAATCAGGGATTTGAGCATCTGGACCAGCTCTGGGAAGAGTTTAGCAGCACTGGAGTTGGGCTGGGAGCAGACAAGCCAAGAGCAGAGATGATCCCCGGGGCCCCTGGGACCACCAAGATGTATTAAATGAGAAAATAACCTGCAGCAGCACAAGATTTGGAGCAGATGGATGGGCATCACTACAGAGCTGAAGCTTTCAAGATGCAGGAATATTTCTGTGAATTCCTCATGGCTGCCAAAAACCCAGACAGCATCAAATAAAGACTCCATGGATCTGAGTGAGATTGCTTCCCTGTAGCATGGCAAACCTGCAAAAAGGCAGGATGAAGGATGTTCTCCTCTTCCAGCAGCTCCACATCTGTGCTGGGTGTTAAGGGCAGGTTTTAAATGCTCCTGCTGGTGGCAAGATGGGCAACAAAGAAAAGTAACCTGAATGTAACTGCATTGGTGCTCTGTTTGCCAGCTGAACTGTAGCTTAAGTGATTATTGCTTGGGATGCAGGAGAAACAGTGATATTAAAACAATAATGCACATTACAAGACCATGAGGCCTCTTCCTTTTGTATCCTACACTGTGATCCCTAATTATAAAGCTGGAGACTTTTATGGCTTTATAAATGTGACTTCTGAGCCTAGCTTAATGTTCATCCTGCTCCCTAGGATTTCTTGGACTCCTACAGAAAGATTCCTGCAAGAAATATTGCATCCTTGGTCTGTAAATTACTGATGTAAACATTTTCAGGAATGCAGGCATTGCTGTACGTCTTGGAGGGGTTATCCTTGCTGATACAGGTGAGTGTGGGGTCTCAGGGATGGATGGTCCCTGAAATGGATGTTTGGCTTTGTCTGCCCCAGAGACAATAGGAAAAAATTTCCAAGTCCCTCTCAAGGGAAACACCATTATTTCAGAATTGCATTCTGCCCTAAATCGTCCCAGTTTTTCACCAAACAAAGTGTTTTGTTTCAATGTATGTTGTGTTGCTGTAGCAATAACATTTAAACAAATTGGATTTTATTAGCTCATACCTTTTCAATAACTTCCCACAGAGCTTTCCCACAGAACTTTGCACTTTGGGGAAGCGATGCCAGGAGATGGCAACACTCTGATGGGAGAAATCACCTTTGCTGTGGCCCTGGGCTTGATTTAGCCTCTGCACCTCTCCTCCCAGCAGCATTTCTGTCCCCCCATCATTCTGGATGTCCAAATGCATGGTACATGTGGCCTTGCAGCCAAGACTTCAAGCTGGACATCAGGAATAATTTCTCCATGGAAAGGGTGCTCAGGCCTTGGCAGGGGCTGCCAGGGAGGTGCTGAGTCCCCATCCCTGGAGGTGCCACTCTTGGCTGGGTGACAAGGGCTTAGGTTGTAGGTTGGACTCGTTGATCTTGGAAGACTTTTCCAACCTAAATGATCCCAAATGAAGATGGGGTGGGACTGCACAGACCCTGCTGGTGCTGCTGGTGACCCCACGGCAGTCACTGGGGTGGAGCTGTGAGCAGAGACCGGGTCTTGGAGCAGATCCCTGCAGCTGGTGGAGGTGTGGGATCAGCTGCCTGAGGAACTGGGCTGCAGTGAGGGTCTGCATGGGCAGGAGAGGTCATAGAAACACAGAATCACAAAATTATTTGGGTTAGAAGGAACCTTGAAGATCATCTCATTCCATCCCCTGCCACGGGCAGGCAAGACAGTGGTCCATGAGATCCCACAGCATCCAGGACCTGTGGATAATCCTAAGTGGGATTATGAAGACCATTTCCACACTTCTGCTATGTGCTGTCTGGTTTTTATTTGGGGGTGCTTGAAGGTACAGATGGAGAGCCCAAGTTTCCCAATCCAAGGTACAAATCCTACCTGCCCTTGCTTCACACAGGCACTGGGGAGGAGTTCGTTCTGGCTGCTGTGCTGTGGGTGGAGGTGGGCAACCAGCAGTGCTCTTTTACCTTTAAATCTAACAACAATGAGCTCTGCAGGAGCTGGGTTTCCTTGGCACGGAGTCCTGTGCTCTGGGATCCAACGTGCAGAGCCAGGGTTTGGTGCACGGATGGGTCACGAGAGCACCATGGCCCGGTGTCAGCTGAGCTGGGGCTTCCCCAGGTCCCATCTGTCAACCACGGCCAAATTATCTGACACTGGAATTATTTTTTTCCCTTTTTCTTCCTGGGATAAAACCCTAAAGTAAATCCAGACCAGCAGTTACTACTCCCTGATCATAGAATCGTGGAATGTCAGAGTGGTTTGAGTTGGAAGAAACCTTAAAGATCATCTCATGCCATGGGCAGGGACACCTTCCACCATCCCAGGTTGCTCCAAGCCCCATCCACCCCAGCCTTGGACATTTCCAAGGATTAGCAACATTCAAACTCAGAAAGTAATTTTAAATTGACTCTTTTTTTTGGATAATTTAAAATTTTGAGGTCCAAAAGAGGTCAGCTTGCATAGCAAGTCTGGCAGAGTGGGTAGATTAGGGTGGGAGGAAAAACTGCACCAGGGAATGGGTTGTCCAAAACCTGTCTGGTGGTAATTACACATGTCGGCTGATGAAAAACTGGTTTGAGGGCAAACACCGTAAAAACATTGCTGTGGGGAGAGAAAGACGACAGAGATTGTGAAATCCAGCCGGCAGATTGTTTTACAGCAAAGGTAACTTCTCTCCCCAGGGCTGGATTTTACAACTCACGTAAGAAACCAACCCCCAGCTAGCAGGGCTCTGCTCTGCTCTTCTTTTCAAGCACGAAAAATGCGGGGTATTTGTTAGAAACCAGGGGTTTGTGCTGATTTCTTGGAGATAAATCCAGCCTTGTTTTTGGTGGGGGGTGAAAAAGCATTTGGGGGAGGGATTGTGTTGCATGTGGTGACTGCAGTTAGTTTTTACAATCATTGCATGGACACATCCTGCTGTATATATTCTTTATATAAAATTGCATTTCTTTGTTTCTCTGAGCACTTAGGGAGGTGTTTCAGGGGCTCACAACTCTCCCAAGGGGGCTAAACCCAAATAACCCACTGCTGCTGCCTGGGTTCTGTTTTTCACCTCATTTTACACATTTTTTTCCTCCACTTGCTCTCTGTCCTGTCATTTATATTTCCCTTTGCTCCCTCTGTGTTTGCAGGCAGGTTTGCAGCTCTGTGCTATCACATTTGGCCACCTCAGCTCCCTTTTCACAGCTGAGGTTGTCTCCTCCTTGGGAAAAATTATTTGTCCTTCTGCCAGCCGCCGCCTGCACTCACCTTTTTGGGGACAGGTGGCCATCCTGTGTCCCTGCAGTTCACATTTAGGTCCCCAGAACCTTGCTCGAGAGTTTTCTCCCTTTGTTAGCACTTTTCTGCAAACACTCAAGAGTAAGAGAATCCCAGAATTGTTTGGGTAGGAAGGGGCCTTCCAAATTATCCTGTTCCACTCCCTGCATGGGCAGGGATGGTTCCACTATCCCAGGCTGCTCCAAGCCTGGCCTTGGACACTTCCAGGAGTGGGGAGTCCACAATTTCCATTTTCCCTGAGGTTCACTGGATTTTCATCCCAAAATCCCACCAGGAATCACCTCCACCCGTGTTCCCCTGTGAATGCCAGGAGGAGGTTGCAAGGGAGCCTCATCTCCTCCTGTCCTTCCCTCCCCTCCATGCCCAGCCCCTTGTCCCCCAAATCCTCCCCTAACTGCCCTCTTCTCCAGTTCTAACTGGTGGTGGATTAAAGTGAACACTCCTAGGGGAAGGAATGGGGAAAAAACCAGCCCAACAAGCAGGTGTCCCCTTGGAGAGCTGTCCCAACCCCTGCCCAGACATGGATGGGGACAGCCACCCCTGTGGAATGGTGATGCACCATGGAGATGCTCCCTTGGGTATCTTGGACACTTGGCCTCCTGTTTCTGGTCCCACTGCAGGTGTGCAGGAGTTTTTGGGGACATCCAGAGGGGCTGGTGAGGGTCAGGCTGGATTAGCCCCAGGGCGCCATGCTGGAGCCTGTTCTCTGGTGGGAATTGTCAGGATAAAATTAGAAGTAGGTTGAACTTTATCTACGGCTTGAACTGAGGCTGAACTCGTCCCTGTTTTGTTTTAGTTTTTCAAAGTTCAGTGGAGTTCACAGGGAGGGAGGAGAGTCGGGGGCACTGGATTATTTTATTTTAACTTGGTCTTTTCTGTGATTTGACTGTAGTTTGACTCCTCAGCTTGGAAAGGCTCTTCTCGTGGTATTCCCAGTGATGCAGTGGCTCAAATACTGCCATGGGATTTATTCCATTTCAGGTTGGATTCAATCCATTTCAGGTGTTTGTGGCTGGGGTAGTGCAGGGCTGACCAAGCCTTCCCCTGGCTCAGCCCTGGGTCTGCCCCAGCCCAGCCCAGGATGAGAAGATAAAGGGGAAAACAGAGAGTAGGCTTGCAGAAAGACCACTGGAGATCCTTCAAGGGATTTTTGGCACTTTTTTGGTACATTTTTGTCCCATTCCAGCCATCTCATCTTCCAGACACCCTTCCAGCACTGCCGACACTTCTAATCTTCATTTTTCAAGTGGCCACCCTGTAGTGGGGGCTGAATTGGACACACGGCGGGACCCACGAGCCAGAGCTGTGCTCGTGTCCCTGACCCGGGGGTTGTGCAAGCTGCTGGCCCCGAGCAGAGCTGTGTGGGTGGTGCAGGGAGCACGTACAGGGCTCTGCACCTCGCTCTGGGGACACAGCAGTCCCCTCTGGGCCAGGGGAGGCAGCCAAAGCAGCAGCACAAGGATGTGGTCGAGGGGGTTTCACACTGAACCCATCCCAGAGCTGAAAAGGGACAAGCAGCACCTCCAGGGCCAGCTGTGATTCCCAAAGAGCCCACCATCCCTTCCCAGAGCAGACAGGAGGCTTCTAGCACACGCTTACTTTTCCCCCGAAATTACTCAAGAGTTTGTAGGAACTTCACCAGTTTTTAACAAAGGTGCCTCCTAGATCACTGACAAATCCAGGGAATGCACAGGCAGACTAATTTCCTGGAATTGGACCTACTGGAGGAAAAGTCCCTCCAGGCTGGCTCCTAACTATGACACATTTGTTAGCCATTCAAGGACTACTTGGAAACTTGTCATTTGTCTCTGTGAGGCTTCAGACAGTTTCATCATCGGTTCTGTGAAATAAAACCAGCTAGTGTCTTCCAACTTCCGAGGTTTATGTGGGACGTATCACAGGGGTGATTTTTTTCCACCTCCCCCCCAGTGTTTTATACCCGGGTGCAAAGTTACTTTATCCCTATTGCACCTTGTTTTCTTTCCTCCTGGCAGGGTGACCTGCCTTGTCCCATGGAGGGTGGCACGGGCTGTGGGTGTGCCTGAGCTGCCACCACTGTCAATGAACTTTGGCACCTTAAACCGTGGAAAACCCGACGTGCCAGAGGGAGGGATAGGTGCCTGGCGGCCAGGAGATCAGATTGCCCCAGGGGATTTGCTGGGAGTCCCATGATGAGCCTGGAAAGGAGCCCAGACGGCAGGGCACCGCCGTGCTTTCCACCCAGGGCACTCAGCCGGGGTCCCTGGAGGACAGCGAGTGGCCTTTGTCCCTCGCTGTCACCCTTGTGTGTGCAAACCCCAGCCCCACATCACCCCAAAGCCTTGCTGGGCTGAGTGGGACCCACCCGGTGGGATGTGAGCTCTGCAGGGGCTGATGGCACATGGCAGTGGCAGCCTGGAGTGAATCCCCCCTGTGCCTGCACTGCCAGTCCCAGGGGACAATTCCCGAGCTTGCCTGCCAGGGGAATTCACCAGGCTCACCCCAGGGGCATCTTCCTTGGGGTGGGCGGTTTTTTAGGGCAAGTCTTCAGCTGTGACTCACTTCCCTGTGCTGCTCCAGATGCAGGAATTATTCTGTTCCCAGTTCACACAAGCTGCAGTTTGGCCACCAGCATGGTCCGTGCCCCTCAGCCTCACGAGGCCATCCCAGGGTCTTTCACTGCTGATTTTGGCCCCCAGTAGGATCTCAGCACCGGCAGTTTTGAGGGGAGATGAGGAATCCAGGCCTGCAGAGGGGTTTTTTTTTAATGTCACCCTTCTGAGCCCTGCCATCCCTGTGAGCTGTTCTAGGAGTCCTTGCCCCAGAGCTCTGCCTCCAGGAAATGCCATTATCAGCCGCCTCCATCGGCTGCTCCACTTCGAGCTCCCCGCCTGGCTCCCGGGGCGCCCGATCCCAATCCAATTTCTACTGGAAGGAGATAAGACAACAAAAGGAGATAAGGGCCAGCCAGCAGGCTGGTCACCCTGACTCACAGAGGACAGGTGTCAGCATGGGGGGGACGCTGTCAGAGCAGTGCTTGCAGCCCTGAACTGGTGGGTGGGCTTGGCACGGGCAGCCAGGGGTCCCCAGCCCGCTGGGACAGCTGGGTGGCACCAGGACAAGCACTTGGGGTAGTTTGTGATGAATTCACCCCCCTTCTGGGATAAGCACAATCAAAACTGGGCATTCACAATAATATTCAGGGAGAGGGGTCAAGGGTGGCTTTGCAAAACCCTCTTCTCATCCCTGTGCAAGCTGCAGGGCAGGGGGTTCCTCCCTTTCCTCCCCAAAAGCACAACCTCACACCTCTTTTCCTCAGCTGCCCCTCATCTCCTCCCCTCCTCACAGTTCCAAAAATTCCCAGATTAGCGACAGAAATGGAAAGACATTATGGTTAGGGACCACCCATTTATCCCCCCAGCTGACTGGTGAATGCCCTTAATTAAAACTAAATGGTTAATAGGAAGCTGAGCAAAGGTCTCTCCTGCTTGGCTGCCGGCACAGGTGCCAGTGGAAATCGTGCTGAGGGCTGAAGTGCTCGGTGTCGAAACAGCCAGGCTCCACCTTGTCTCTGTGCCAGGGCACTGACATTACCTCAGAATCTCCCAAACCCTGCTGGCCCTGGTGCCACTGAACCTGTGCCTCTGAGAGGGGACATCACCGTGGACACCTTCTACCCCTTCCACCCCATGGACCCCTTTTCAAACAGGGCTCTTGTCCCTGACCTGCAGTTTTGGTAGGAAGTGGGGTTTTTTAAAACCTGGGGCAAGTTGTATTTTGACTGTTGCCCATTTGAGGGGGGGCGGAGAAAAATGAGGAATTACCCAATACGAAGCAGTTCCCCAAGGTTGGGAAGCAGGACGTTGGAAGTAATAATTAATCGACAGTGGCTGGCAGGGGCTCGGCTCACCTCAAACAACCTGGTCTAAGGGTCACTTCACAAAGGTGTCTGCAACTCTGAAAAGAAAAGATCTTGTCCTGGACAGAGGGAGGAAGAAAGAGAGAAAAAAGAGATAGGAGGTGAAACCAGGAGTGAAAACACCACCAGGATCCCACCAGGATCCCACAGGGAGCTCCATGTTGCTCCTCTCACCTCTAATCCCCACATTTCCCCTCCATTTCCCTCATGCCACAGCATCTTCTCCCTCTCAAGGGACAGGGGCTCACAGGACACAACTGAGCACCTCAGATGTCCAACTCACCCCTCTCAGAGCCAACCTGTGAGCTCCAGAGAGCAGGGCTTGGTGGAAACTCCATGCCTTGCCCATAATCAGTGGAGGTGTCCTGACTCCAGGGTGATGTCCACTCCCTGCTCACCTCACCTTCTCCCACTGCTTTAAGCAATGGTGGGCTTCAAACTGAGCCCCAGGAAGCTGGAACCAAGAACATCTAGAATTTAGATGGGAGATTGGGCAGGAATTGCTGGCTGGGAGGGTGGGCAGGCCCTGGCACAGGGTGCCCCGAGCAGCTGGGGCTGCCCCTGGATCCCTGGCAGTGCCCAAGGCCAGGATGAATTGGACTTGGAGCAACTTTGGATAGTGAAAATTGTCCCTGCCCATGGCAGGGGGTAGGACAAGAGGGTCTTTAAGGTCTCTTCACAGTCAAACACTCTGTGTTTCTCTGATCATCACCCTTGATGAAGCAGACATCATTAAACACTCATGAAAACACAATTAAATGCATTTCAGTGTGCATTTTATTCTCAAATGGCCTGAATTAAAATATGCAGGAGAGTAAATGGAGCTCTTTGACTAAAACCTCTGCAGTATGTGCAGACTTTTCAAGCAGAAAATAAGTGCCCTGTGCTGTTCATGCATTTAAAGCACCCTCAGCAGACATGCAGTTCATGCACAAAATTCACTGCTTTGCCACATGGATCCCAGGCCTGGTCTTCAGCTGGAAAAAACCATTCCTAGCTGTGCTTCTGTAGGGCTGGAGATTTTTACTGTGCCTGGGGGTCTGATGTCCTCTGTCTGAAAGGGAAAACCACTCTGCACTTGTGGCTGATGCTTATCTCTCTGGTAATGCTGTTCCTGGAATTCCAAGGTCCTCCTTATCTGCAGCAGAGTCAACTATATCCTCAGAGATAATTGCAATAAATAGCACAAAATGCTTTCCCATATCAAAAGGTCTTTGTGGAAAAAACTCATCATTTCAGAATGGATAAAAATGTGGTGTACTTGACCCATTGTCATTTAATGCCTGGTGAGGCTGCTCCCTGCCCGTCACTAATCTGGGGACTTCACTCTGAATTTCCATGGGATCCTGTGAGCTGGAATTTGTGCAGCCCAGACTTCCAAAACCACATAGACTGTGGAGGAATCCCAAATTCCTGATAAATGTTTATATCTCTTTGGAAGCAGGATCCTCTAAGATATCCATGCAACGGTTGGGGAGTTAGGAACCTCTGGGCTGGTCCTTGTCAAACCCCCTGTCCTGGTTTAGGGCAAAATTTAGGAGGAACAGGACACCCCCCCAGGTTCCCTGTGGTCCTATTGCAGTGTGGGGCTGAGAATAGCTGCCCTTACACACCCATCCCTCACCTCTGCAAAGCCATCAAGAGCTGGCAGATGGCTGGATGACAGCTATTTCATTCTGTAATAATGAGAAAAGATATTGTAATAAACAACATTTACCCGAGTAAATGATGTCAAATGAATCCTGGATAATGACTTACTAATAAAGGTGGTAAACTGGTATTAGAGGGAGTCTGGTGTGAAAAGTGCTTAGAAAATCAAAAGATATCCCACAAAGGAAGCTTGAAGGACATGGTGTAGTTTAGTCTAAAGAATAAAAAAAAAAAGATGAAAGAATATTGTAAATCGTAAATACGGCTGCTGAGAGAAAGAAAATAAACCCTTCATTATCACAAAAGAAGGGATGAGAAGTTGTGGGCTTAACCCGCAGGAAGGAAGAAGCAGACTGGGTGATGGACAGATGATAAAGGCCTGGAAAAAATTGCCTGAAAAAAACATAGTAATGCTGCACTTATGATTTTTAAGAACAGGCTGGAAAAACACTGACTGCAGGTAGTTTAAGGGATCCCTGCCCTTGGGATTAGCAGGGAGTTAGTTGGTTTTAAGTGGTCCCTTCCAGCACCATTTTCTATGAACTCAATTTATTGTGCTTCTTGACTGGGTTGTGTTTTGAAATTTAAAGAAATACCTCACTTCGGCATTTTTTTTTAGACCAGTCCTCCTGCTGGGAAGATGTCTTCTCCTCCAGCAAAGACAACAAATATCCAAAGGCAGGCAATAAACCTGAAGCAGGGATTACTAGCAGCAAAACCCAGGGATGTAGTAGGCAATGCTCCAGATATTCAAGGTCCAGTGCTGGACAGGTGGGAGCTCACTTCTTTAAAACGTTATCTTTTAGAAAGCTGTATCAACCTTGAGGAGTTTTGTTCCCATGAGAATCTGTGTGTCTGGAGATACTGTCCCTTGCACAAACACCAGGCTAGACATGATAAATCCTTTTGAAGCTCCTCAATAACAAAAAAATGATAGGAAAATGACGGTGAAGAAAAAGCAGGCAGTGCTTTGCACCCCAGGACTTATTTACAGAGGAGGGATGTGGCATGGAGAAACACCCCAAAAAAAGCTGGGCCTGGAGAGACTTTATTTGGGAAGATCCCAAAAGTGAATGAGGTTTTAAGGAGGGGTTACAAGAGGAGGGTGAGCAGGGAGTGGTTAGGAAGAATTTTAATTAACATCAATGTTTGCAATGTTATTTAATAGGGTCAAAAAAACCATCTGAGAGTAACGAAAGCTGAAACCAGCATTTTCAGGGCAAACAGAGGCAAGTGTGGGGCTGGGGGAGCAGGGCTGGCTTCCTGGGGTGTGAGGGGCACCTGAAGAGGTGGGAGATTGGGAGAGAAAAGTGGTTTTGGGAGAATTGCAGGGTGGAGAAGAGCCAAGCATCCCTGGGGTGGGAGAGGCTCCTGGGGTGTAGGGACAGCATCAGGTGACATTTAGGGAGGCCAAAAACAAACAATATCAGCAGCTGAGGCTCTTTGTCACCCAAAAACCCCGCAGCTGAGGTGCTGCTGCCTGGATTGAACACTTTGCAGTGGCAGCCGAGCCCATTCCCAAAGGGAGCCCATTCGGGCATGGAATGGCGGAGCCAGGCCTTGCTGAGGGCACCCATGGCAGCCACTTGCATTTGAGGCGTGAAGGTGGGCACGAGCTGCAGCATGGCAGTGCCCGCAGGCCACACATCCACCATGACCTCATTGTCCCTGCCAGGAGGGCAGGACAGGTTCTGTCCCCTCTGCTGAGGGCTCGGTGGCCCAGGCCAGGCGGTGGCAGGCCCGGCAAGGCC
>JAHLSL010013815.1:394914-405902 GCA_025920805.1 Petroica traversi | reverse complement strand
CACGCCGGCGGGGACGGCGGTGGGGCTGGCACCCACCCGTGGCCGGCCTGTCACCCTGCCTGGGCACAGCTGGGGCTGGGGACAGGGGCCCAAGCACAGTTTTTCTCCTGGGCACCCTAAAACGGGCTGTCACCTCGCTGTGAGAGCCTGGGGTTGGCCACAGTGGCTGGGACAGGCATCCCCCCATGCCCGTGGCGGGGAAATGCATGTGGGTAAAGTTACTGGTTCCTTTAGTGTAAGTGATACCCACTGGCAGACAGCGGGGATGGAAACCATGCAGCCCCGCATCCCTGCCAGCCCGGGGCTGCTCCTCTACGAGTGTTTTTGTCCCACCGAGTTTTAAATGTCCCCAGTGATCAAGTTGCCGGCGCTGCTCGGGGGCGGCGACCGCCAGCGGAGCACGGTTCGGACACTCGGCTTCCAAAATTCTCCTTGCTAGCCCCACTCTTCCCTCAAAAGTGGCACGCTGTGGGGTTAAAACTCCTGTCATGGTCCCCCCAACCATCGGCCACACTATGATGGACTTGCTGGTTCTGGGGTCTCCTGCATTTTATATTCAGCTGTACCCAAGGCTGGCTGGGAAAATCCACTGGCGTCTGGAAAAGTGGGTTTAATGAAGCTGTGCAGGTATGGATTGGAACAATCTAATGGGGGCAGCACCTCTGCTATCATTTCTTCTTTAAAACACATTGTAGGAGAGTATCTAGGAAAGGCTCAAGAGGCTCTAGAGCACTTAAAAGTAATTATTAAATGGATTCTATTTGCTTTGGAAGGATTTTAATCGGCGAAACGCCCGGAGCTGGGAGGAGGATCCCGGCTGTGTCCCAGGGGGGTCCCCACAGGGTGAGAACCCCCTTTAAAAAAAAAGAAAAAAAAAAAAGAAAAAAGAAAAAAAAGCCCTCACAGGGCTTGAAGGAACCAGAGCGGGTGGCCAAGCCAAGAGCCCGGGGTCAGTGCCAAGCACCAGCTCCCTCCTCCCAGTCGGCCACGGTCAGATGATGTGCGAGGCGAGCCGGGAGGCTCCTAGTCTGGCAGGCAGCCTGCTCTGCTCCAGAGGCTCCAGTGCTGTCATCCTGGCGTTAACCCCTGATAACCTTGTCCTTTCCAGGACGGGACTGTGGTTTTTAGGTAAGCAGGGAGCAAGGGGGTCACGTCTGCCAGCGAGGCTGGGAAGGAAAGGGTGCAACGCCCCGCGACGCTCGAAGAAAATTAAAAAAGTATTAGAGCGACGTAAGCTCAAAAATAAACTAAAAATAAGTGACTTAAAGAAAAAAAAAATTCCCAAGCAATTGTTTATCCCTGGGACAAATATACAATCCTAGTTCCACAGGAAGATGTCTCAATTTCAGATTATAATAGGATGCCAATTTGTAAATAAAGGCATTTCACAGGAGGTTATAAACTCCGTAGGGGAGGGAGGTGGAAGTAGGGGGGACGGGAAAACACAGGCAGGGCTCTGGCGGAGAAACAGCACAGGATCCTGTTTACATGGGCGGGGGGAGAGCGACAGGGAGCCGCTTTGGGGGGCAAATATCTCCGGATTTGGACAAGGTGCTTCTTCCCCGCCGAGCAGATACCAGCAGGGATCAGAGGCATAGTGAAACATTCCCGGCCTGTCCGCAATTTTGGAATGAAATGTCAATCAGCCAAGAGGTCCCTTAAACCAGACAAGGTCCCACAGCACAGAGAGCCGGAGCAGGGAATGGTGCCAAGGCTCTTCCAGCCTGGGGAAGTCTTTTCCCCGCGTTTTTGGTGTGGAGCTGGGAGGGAGAAACTCAGTCTGTGCCTGCTGTGCAAGAGCCCTGTGGGTTTCCCAGCCTCAACACCTTGATCCAGCATCATCACTACATCCTCTGGCTCTTGGAGACCCTGAGGTGCTTCCAGAGTTTGGGCAAATCAGCAGAGTCGGGCTAAAATCTGGATAAACTCTCAGGTTTGGTATTTTAGGGACAACCTCTATGGAAAAGCAGTGGATGTGGCGAGGACACAAGGCAGCTCAACTTGCTCTCCCTCTCTGAGGACAAGCTCTGGACTTCTAGAGAGCTCTGCTTTGCCAGCAGGTCCAGCCATATCCACCTGTCCTGCTGGAGAGCCACCCCCTCACCCACCAGGGACACCACCAGCCAAAAGCCACCAGCCCCAGGCCACACACGGGCAGGACAGAGATGCCCAGGGCTGGTGGAACACATGGAGACCCAGCACCAACAGCACCAAACACCTCCAGCTCACTTCTCCCCTTGGAGCAGAGCTTCTCCACGGGTCATACAGGAATTTGGCTCCCACCAGTGCGATGCCACCAGACCAGAGGCCAGCCCCCTCCAGGCTCCCCAAGCATGGCTTGGCTTGTTTGAAAGAAGTCACAACCAAACACATCTGCTGAGAACAAGTCAGCTCAAAATACAGGAAAGCCACCCTCTGTCTCCTATTTACGGGAATTATTTTTGTCTCCAATGGGATATTTTTGCTCTTTAACCACACTGAGGACAGAGAGGATCAGTAATACCTGAGGCACAGCCGTGTCAGTGGGAGAAAACGTGAGCGAGGAGTCCTGACCTACCCACAGGCTGACCACCGATAAAAATAAAGATGATATAAGAAAATAAATAAAGGCAGGAACACAGAAGCAGGAGCCAGTGCCTTGGGGGAAGCAAGGGGAACATCCAAAGAATGGGATGGCTGGGGAAGGCAGAGCAGAGCTGGGATGAGAAGAAGACACCAGCATGGTGTGAAGGACTACCCAGAACTGCATTCCTGGGCCAGGAAGGAGAACAGAAAGAAGAGGGAGGGGAGGGAAGGGAAGAGCAGCTCAGAGGAGTTATCAGGAGGGGGAAACACTCCCCGTCCATCCCCCCTGCCACACGTCCTGCAGAGCCTCTGGGATCCATCAACACCACTGCCTGCAGCCCCCGTGGGAGACAGAGCCCAGCAAGGCTGATCTGAGGCTCCTCCTCATCAAAGGCTTCTCGGGGAGAGCGCAAGGACGCTCGCTTTGAGCCCCTTCACTGCTCCCCTTGCCACCATCCTCTCAACCCCTCCGTGCTTTCCCCTGCCGGAGCAGCTGTGAACCCCAGGCTGGCCCCGTTCCCAAATTCTCAGTGCTGAGAGTGATCTTCCTTGCCAAATCCTGCTCTTTAAGACATCAGAGCAAGCCTACTGGCCCTGCTGCTACACCAGCGTTCACCACACATCGCTGACAACCAAGGGCTGCAGGAGCCCAGCATCACCAACAACCACCTGTGATGTCTCTTTCCTCATACACCCACTCCAGTTTCCAAATTACCAAAATAATTCCTTTTCTTTTTTTCTCTCTCTCTCTCTTTTCTTAAGGCATCCTTTCATCAAGGAGCCACAAATCCAACACGTACACACGTCTGGAGGGGACGAGGGATGCTGGATTCTCCACCCAGCATCACCCATCCCTATCTGCCCAAACACAGATAAGACCGAGCCAAAGAGCTGGCCATGCACCCTGCCAATAACTCATTAAAGCCCTCTTCAAACACACTCTTCTGCTAACTAAAATATGCAGGAGGGGGTAGGGGAGAAAAAGGAGGAGAAAGTGAGCTTTGGAGGATTGCTCTGAGTGCGTTTATTTTCCTTTCTTGACTGGGTCTCTCCAGTTGGGAATTTTCAGCACTGCACTTCGGCGCGCGGAAGGGAGATGCCAGTAAATCAGAGCAAATTCAAAACAAATGCTCTTTCATGTGGAGGCATTCGGCTTTGTTTCAGGGCTTGGGTAGCTAACCATATCCCTTCAAGAGTCAACTCTCCTATCAGCTCCTCATTAAACTAAATGGCTACAATTACATTTGGGGAGGAAAAAAGAGCGGTTAATGATCGTAAAAAGGTTCTGTTTCCAGGCTTGGGGAGGGGGGGAAACCTTTGATAAGGGAGACAAAAAAAAAAAATGGAATTAAAAAATCCAATCCCATGAAATAGTAACAATAGAATAAAATAAGTCAAAAATGTACTTTCAGATGGAAAAGTGACTTCTTCATTTGGGGAAGAAGCTCAGTTAAGGAGCTTGGGGTCCCCTGCCCGCCGCCCTTTGGGAGGCACCAGGAACGAGCCATGTTATTTCCTGCAGCCCAAGCCCCCACCTCCTGCCTTCCCTTCGGGAGCAGAGCTGCCAGACGAGATGTTATCAATAGGCTGAACCTTACAGAAAGCCCCCTTTTAAAAGCGAGTACTTCCTCTGCTTATTTCATGTGGTATCCTGTGGAACCAAACTCTCTCCTCCCCTCTGCAACGGGTGTATTTCAGGAGGAAAAAGGAAAAAAAAAAAAGGAAAAAAAAAGATCTAACAACATCCTTATTGTGTTGTTTTGCTTCTTGTCTTTTTTCTTTCTACAGTCTCTTTTTTTTTAACTCCCTGAAGCTATAGGCTCCAATGGTAAAATAATTGAAAAAAAAACCCAAAGCCTTCTGCCTTAAGAAGAAAAACCCCAAACAGCAACAAGTTTTCCTGTTCCCTCTCCCCCTTTGTTTGATTAATTCTCATTAGGTCCTTTGAACAAACAATATGCTCCCCTCTCAAATAACAGACAGGGTATATATTACACCCAAAGAAAAACAAACAAGGCTCACTTAAAGACATCACATCCACACCAAACGCAATTCCTGGAGAGAGGCAGGGGCAGATGCACGCGTGCAGCCGCCGCCGACCTAATTCTGAATTCCAGTTTCAGGGTGATGAATAAATCATAAATCAAGGAGACGTCCCCACAAAGGCAAGCACCTTCAAACGTCACCCAGTACCTGCAGGTACGTGGTTTCAGACACTTTAATCCTGGTAGAGACACTGAGGTGGCCAGTCTGGGGTGGGAGATGAGGTGCTGGAGACATCACACCTTGGAAATGGGGTTGGGAGTTGGAGGAGGTGACCTTCAAAGGTCCTTTCCAACCCAAGCCACTCTATCTCCAGGCAAACCCCAAAAGGGGTGGGGAAGCTGCCTTAAAGCCTCCATCCTGTAACAGCAACTGGAGGCTGAAGGAGATGGCAAACAGGAAAACAGTGGAAATCACTGAATTTATCAGGACGGGATACAAAAGCAGAATCAAGTCTCTCTGCAATATCCTCTACAGAAAAAAGGCCACCTTTCCTCCCCGGGCACCACAAGGGTTGTGCATCAGATGAGGGATGCTGGTGAACTCACCAGGAGAAAAATCTGAGCAGGGCTCTCATCCCAGAGACAAGAGATGCCCCCACCACCAAGTCAAGGAGACCTCGACACCACATCCTTCTTTAAGCATAGCTGCACCTGCTCTCACAATCCACACACCTGAATGAATTGTCAACCAGTGCTGCTTTGCCTTCCTCTGCCTCAGTCCTTTTGCCTCCTCCTGCCTCAGCCCAAAAATGAATGGAGCACGAGGCCGGGATTCAAAGGAAATACAGGCATACGGGGATGGAGGGCCTTGTCTGGGATTTCAGCACATCCTCTGCACAAGAGGTGCTGCTGAAATGAAACCCAACTCCCCCTCAGAGATGTGCATTCCCAAAACTCCCCAGCATCACTTTGCCTTTTGTCAGGGCCCTCAGCCAACACGACCCACGGCCAAGATCAAGGGCAACAAGAGATGTCTTACCTGAGAGCCCCCCAGGGGCTAGACAATTAGTTCCCCCTGTTTCAGTGGAGGAAGGCACAGAGTCTGGACAATCTGCTGGAGCAGAGGAAAAGGAGGGGGGGAAGGAAAAAAAAAAAAGAAAAAAAAAGTGAGTATATAGGTGGTTCTTTGCAGGCTCCCAGCATCGCCCCAAGCAGAACACACATTCCAAAGGGCTTAGCAGGAAGCGATTACTAATTGTCCGTGCAGAGACGGTAGTTCATCAAGAAGCATCCACCCTAACTCGTTGTCTCAGTCAAGGCTGTGCTTCATCACCAGCCAGCACTGATTATAGACCGGCAGAAATTACAGGCTGGCTGCCACCTCTCTGGACAAGTCACCGGCTAAGGAGATCAAGGTTGTCGCCGTCCTGATGCAAGCCAGCTTCCAAAAATGCCTAAACAGTGGCTTTGTGCACCCAATTTAGCCAGGACCTGTAACTCACCGAAATGGGAACCGAAAGGGAAGCGTCTCATTGCTGCCCTTCTGCACAAAACAGGCTGAGTTCCTGCTGCCCCACTCGGTTTTTGCCACCCCCAGCTGCTGGCAGACCTGATTGCCACCTCCTGGGCACCTGGACCTGCTCCTCCAAAGGGCAGGGTAAGACTGGATGCTCCATTAGAGGTTTCTCCCCATGTGTGCAGGTGCTGGAGCTCAAGGTTTGGACCTCTCCGTCCTAAACCTGCTCCTCCAGGTGACAACAGTCAGAAGCCAACCCTGACCTCCTGGTCCTAAGGACCAACTCCAGCTTTTTGGCCAGTAGTGACTGAAGAACAAGCCTGAGAAAACCTGTGAGGTTCAAGCAAACTTCTGGTCCTCATGGACCTTGGGTTTCACCAAATTTGGGCTCTCCATGCCCTCATTTCTCTCATATCTGTATCTCATAGCAAGGGCTGCCACCAGGAGAGCTGAGATGATTTTCTCCCTACTGATAAAGCCGTTCTGCCAGATCCCACCCCTGAAATACCAGTGAATAAGAAATTCCTGTCTGCATAACCTCATTTTATCAGAGCAAAGTAAAAGCCCTAACAGGAATATACAGTTTAACAGGATATACTTAATCAAACTGAAAACAATAGGGGAGACAGGAAATAGACTTACTTGTGAAATACTGTATATGATATGCTCTCTAAATGCCTTGTCGTGCTTTCTATGCTTTAAAGAAATAGTTTTTACTTTTTTTTTAACCCTTTCTAGTCCAGACAGGAGATTCCCCTGCCATTCCCCTGTGATGGCTTCAACTGCTTGAGCTACAGGTGCTTTCTGAACACAGAATGGACCACTCTGCCCTGCCCTGGGTTCCCTGTGCCCACAGCTGCAGCTCCCTGAGGAATTCCTGAGGATAAGGGAGACAATCAGTCCTTTCCACATTTCCTTGCTGTAGGGATCATACATGACCAGGTTCTCTGTCAGCACACCAGGCAGGAGAGAATCCTACCCAAACCTCCAGCACAAAACCCTAGCAAAGGGAGGATGCGCTTCCACACTTCTTCCTCAGCTCCCTTCCTATGTCCCAGCACTCAACAGGCAGCTCCCCTCAGCCAGGAATCACCCCCTGAACTTCATTTACAAAATGCAGAACTGGCGCAGCTCAACTCTAGACTATGAGTCAGGTGTGGGATCAGCCCAAAGGCAGAGCCCTCAGAGGGTCTGTGCCCTGAGGGCAGCTGGATTCACTGTTCCTACTGCCCACAGACCTGCCAGGGCTGTGCTAGCAGGGAGCACTGGGCTCGATTTACCTTCAGCACCAGAGAGGTGGCAGGACCAGACGTCTGTCTGAGCCTGGCACACATCAGTCTGCTCCCAACCCTGCCTTCCCACAGCACAAAACCGCTGTGGAGACACACAGTTATTCCTTGTGGCCACCAGCCCAGCCTTGCAAGGTGTCAAATAGCTCCTGGGAGCTGCCAAACCTCCAGCTCCCCTGAAAGCTGATGCCACAGGAGGGCATTTGGCCCCGCAGTGACATCTCAGTGAGTTTCCTGCACTCTCATACTCCAGCACCACCAAGTCCACTCAGGCAGGAGCACAACCGAGCCACTCACAGCCCCCTGTCCCGCTTAAAGCCCGAGTCAAAATTCTGCCTGAATTATTTGAGGGCACTACTCTCCACCTCAGTTTCATCACAGCTGCAAGTGGCAGCTCCAGCAGGGATATCAGGAATGCTGGGTGCCCACACAGCTCCATCATCCACCCCTGTCCCATGTGAGGAAGAGGGAAAGCCCTCTCTTTGATTAAAGTCCTCCCCAGCCCTGGAGGTGTCCAAGACCAGGCTGGAGGTGGCCTGGATCAACCTGGTCTAGTGGAAGGTGTCCCTGCCCAAGGCAAGGGGCTGGAAAGGGATGAGTTTTAAGGGTATTCCAACCCAAACCATTCTGGGATTCTATGAATGGCCAAGCCAGGCTGACCGACAGCCTTCCCTCAGGTACCTCAGCATCAAGGGCAGATCTTTCTGTTCTGAGTGACAAGAACTCAAGTACCACATCTGTCCAACCAACACAGCCTGATGTGGCATTTCACTGCCTGCAGTGGAGTCCCAGCTCCTCATCCATCCCTGCTTTCCTCCAGCCTGAGGTACAGCCTGTCCCAGCCTCTGTCACCTCCAGAAAAACCAATTTAATCCCCATGGTAAGGGTTTTAAATAAAAAAACCAACATTTAGATGAGACTGACGATAGAAATTGCTAATGATGGCAGTGATGGGATCTGCCCAGGGAGATGGTAGATCCCCCACTCCAGAAACATTCCCGATCAGGCTGGATGAGACCTGGAGCAACCTGGTCGAGCAGAAGATGTTCCTGCTCACTGCAGGAGGGCTGGACTAGATGGTCTTTAGGGTCCCTTCCAACACAAACTGTTTGTTGATTCTCTGATCTGGCGACCCCTGCCAGAGCCCACACCAGCCCAGGTTTACTACCTGCCTGTCTGTCCCCATGGAGCACTGACAAGTCATGGCAATGAATACTTAAAAAACTTTTACCACCACTATCGTGCTTGATGGAAAAGCAGAAGTTTCCTGCTGGATGCACATTCCCAGCCTCACAGAGTCTAAACATCGGGACTGTTCCCACCCAAGGTCCCAGGTGAGGAGATGGCTGATGTGCACCAGCCAGGTAAAACAAAAATCCTCTCAAAGCTCTCAAAGTGCAGCTGGGGAGCTGCCACAGGGAGATGGCACTAAGGCTGGGATGGGAAACCCTCAGTGCCTGTGCAGAGGAAATGCTGAGAAACCCTGAGCTTGCAAAACCCACTACCACCACAGACTTCCAGGCTCCGCTGGTGCCTGTCACAGCCCCGTTAGTCAGAGCTCAGCTGCCAAGTGGATCTTTCTTTCAAAAAGGGTAAAAAAAGGAGGACTTTTTGGTGAGTAACCCAGTTGTTTCTGTGTTTCCGATGGGCAGCGTTAATCACTTCCTATTGGCCGATAGGAATAACTTTTCCTTTCGAAATGGCACATTCATGTTCTGCGGCTTTTCTGTTTACACACATTTTGCTACCTTATGTCAACACTTGCTAATGAATAAATATATCATTCGGCTAACTGAAAATGAGATCCTGGCAGAGGCAGATTGGATGTTTAAATCCTGCTAATAGATTTTATCCTAACATCTTTACAGGAAACCAAAAACCAAGCTTTAACCGTTCTCTCCAGCAGCCCCAAACCCCTTTGCATCCCATGCCAGGATCATCAATGGGCGGAAAGAAGAGCCATAAAGGCAAAAATAGGAACTTTTGGGGGAGCACTGCAGGGATGCAGCCAGAATTATGCAAAACCCACAAAACTTCATGACCCAGCAGACCCTCAGAGTCTATTACAGAACTCTTCAGCATCCCAGCACATGCTGAAGAGATGAACCTACTCCCAATGTCCCTCTTTCATTCATGAGCCCTTATCTCCTGTTTTTTCCACACCAAGGCAAGATAGTTCATGCTTTGCAACCCAATTGTTTGCTAAACAGTCTTGTTTATTTCCGCAGTGCAAAAAAAATAAAAGATTTATTAGCGTTCCCAAAGAGTCTGCAGAGGGGGAACAACAGTCCAGCCTCTGAGGGAGCAGCGGGCAGGATGAGACCCCACCTCAGCACCAGAGCAGCCTCAGTCTGGGGTTTCTTTCAGCCCTGAGACACTCAAGAGAGGTAATTTCACAGACACTTTGAAAAGAAAACCCAACCAAACAATCTTCAGGAATATCTACCCACCTCCCCTCCCTGTCACCAGCACGGGACGCGACCACAGGGACCCCCGTGCTGCAGCCCACTCCAGAGCCCCCAATCCCCAGGAAGGCAGGGGCTGCTCCTCCCGAGCTGCCCGCGTTTCCGACTCTCCCCACACCTCTCCTCCTTCTCCCAGCCTCATTTATCTCACGCCCGGCGAGCTCGCTGCCAACCAAGAGTTTATGCAGACAACCGCAAAAGAGCTGGTGCCAGCCTCAAATGGGCTTCTCCCCTGGCACCCTGACACTCAATTACAAGCAACAGGCATGCACAGTGCTGCTAAGAAATTTCGATTCTAAAAAGGTTAAAAAAATAACTTTTGAAATTCTTTTCCCGTTTTTTTTTTTTTTGTTTGTTTTTTGGGTTTTTTTTTTCCAACCTGATGAGGTAGGATTAGGCTCCTATGAGACTCAGATTTCCAACCAGCCAGTCCATCTGTCAAGATTCGTTGGGATACCCAGGCATCAGAGAGATGCTGTGCTGGATCCCAACCTAAATCCCTAAGAATTCACCCAGGGGTGCAGGAGCACAGCCATTTCCAACGGGAGCCCAAGGTTTTCCTGGCTGACTCAAGCAGCACAGACCTGCGCTGCACTCCAATCCCTCCTGAAGTTTCCTGCCAGAGTTTTAAAACCCTACTTTGTGCACAAGCTGGCTTGGATAAATTACATGTTAAGTCTTACAGGGGTAGCAGAAGGCACAGAAGCACACAAGCAACCCAAAAGCAAAACGCATGACAAAGGCTTTCCCTGATAAAAGGGCCGTTTTGCCATTTTTTATCTCTTAACCAGTATCGAAAAAAAAGTCCACTTACCAGTTGGTTTGAGAAAATCCATTGGATATCTGGAGTAGGGTGGAGGGGGAGACTCTGGAATTGGAGAAGTACAGAGAAAATAAAGGCAGAGCCATGAGAAAGAAAAAAAAAAAAAAAAAGAAAAAAGATAGGAACTTATGATAACAGTGGCATTCTTTTAGCAAAACTGTTTGTCTTAGCTCTGGGGGTTGGAGGCAGGGCAGCGAGGCGGTGATTGCCTTGATATTTAGCTGTCAGATAAACAAAAGGGGCCGTCTGGCGCCAGTCTCCCTGCTATCTGCCGCTCGGGCTGTCTGATCGGGGCCTCCTTGGCTCGGCGGAGCCGCGGCAGCGCCGGGGCCGCCCGGCCCTTAA
>JAHLSL010013815.1:354620-384914 GCA_025920805.1 Petroica traversi | reverse complement strand
GGCTGGACACTGGGGCTGGGAGCAGCCTGGGACAGTGGGAGGTGTCCATGCCCATGAAAGAAAGGGTTGGAATGAGGTGAGTTTTAAGGTCCCTTCCAACCCACACCACTCTGTGAGAAAAATGAGAAAAAAGCCTGGTGAGGGTGTCCTCGCCAGCGCTTTCCATCCATGGGAAAACCATTCCTCTCCCAAGCCCTGAGGGTTGGTCCATCCAAATCAAACGTCCACCAGTGGCTGTGACAAGCACTGGTGCTGTCCCTGGGGGGCTCATTCCAGCGTGGGAATACTTGGATTCATGAGGACACTCACCCAGGCCTGACTGTGACTGTGGGCTTTGCTGGCTGAAATTCTGTTAGCTCTGTGAGCTGACCACACAGATGCTGCAGTGCTCAGGTTTGGCATCCAGAGAGGGATTAAACACAGGCCAGTCCCCCTTATGCCAACATAAAGGAAATTATACGTATTTAAGTACATATTAAAACTATACATCTCCCTAATTTCTGTAGGAGAATTTGCTGTTTGCAGTGTAAGATGCTGGTGTAACTATGTCTGTCAAAGAAGAATAAGGTGTTGAAGGGATCAGGACCCAGTGTGTGCAAGGAAGAACCAACTGTGGCTGCTGCCAGAGGGAAAGTGCTGCTGGCAAAGAGGATCTGGTGTCCCATGGCCATCACAAGGCACAGGAGCAGTGCCTGCCCTCCCTGCTGGTCACTCGCTGACACGCTCAGTGTCCCCAGAGCTGCCACACCTCTGTCCCTCAAATCACCCGTGGCAGAAGTTCTGTCACCAGTGGGGCCAAGGGTCAGCCCAGCTCCTGCTGGATGTCACCAGTGGGATTTATGGCCAGGAGGTCAGAGGGATTTAGGTCAGACAGTCTGGGAGGGGATGATGGTGGAGCTGGGAGGGGAGCGCGGTGTGATTTGGGAGCCACAGGCCAGGCAGGGGAGAGACAGGGCTGTGGGAGAGAATGGAGTCAGCTCCAATATTCGATTTAACAGATCAAGGGAAGCTTGAAAATGCCTTCACTCGGGACATGCTATGCTGAGGAAAAGGCTGGCTTCTTCCTTCAGCAGCCCAACCCAGAGATCCCAGTTCCTTTGACATCTGCCTGCACCTAGCTCCTTAGGATCTAGCAGAGTCTAAGGCTTAATGTTAATACAAAACATGCAATGTTAATGCTCCACCTTAATTGCAATTCTTCATTTGTATTGTACCTGTATTTCTGTGTTTCTGATGTCCAAATTAGTAATTTAAATTTTCAGATTTGTTTTGGTGTCTAAGCTCTCAATAAGGGAATTTTCTATTCTGTGACAGCAAAGTAGCTCTGCTGGAACACTTTGAAGAGAAGCACATGTGGACAGAATAGCTGGTATCCCTTTTCCAGTACTTCAGTGTAAGTCAAAACCCTCTTTATTTCAAGTAAGTGCATTTGCACTGACTTGCAATGTTTTATTTGTAGTTACCTGTGGGGATCTCTGGATCAGACAATGGGATGCATGGAAAGAGCTGGGGCTGACATGAGAAACTGGGGTATTTGTTACCCTGGGATCCCCCCTCCTGACATCTCAGAGGAGACAGAGATTTTCTGCTTTCAGCCACACTTGCCTGCAGACCTGCCCGTGGCAGGCAGACTGGAATCAGAGGATCCTGAAGATCCCTTCCAACCCAAACCTCTCTGTGATTCCAGGGCCTCAGGGTGCATCCCAGGTGAGGATCCACTGCCTCCTGGACTCTGGTGTGCCCAGCATTGCAACACCAATGCCCAGGAGCGCTGGGGAAGGGTGGGGTGTCCATCACTTAAAAAGCAGCATTTTAGTCCTAATGTTGTCAAGCCAATCCCTGAATTCTGGCTTGAGGGGGATTTATCAGATCCTGAGGGATGGGCTGCCACAAGGCAGGGATGTGCCTTTCCTCTCACCCAGGAGAGGAGGCTGAGGTGCCACTGCCCTGCAGATCACTTTACCAGTGGGAGGAGCCCACAGTGCCCTCACTAAAACCAAACAAAACCACCCCAAACCCTTTTTGGCAGAAGGAAATTGTTGTAAAAGGGATAGAAGAGCGGCAAGCGAAGCAAGAGGAAAAGCTCCAGCTTCTGTATTTCCTATTGCTGGCAGGTAGGGGTGTAATTTTGGAGTTCCTTCCTTTTTAATGGGATAGGTCGTAACCTCACCATCATTTATGTGTCTCTCTGTATTTATTGCAGTGGCCTGGCCAGATGCACGGTGGAGCTGGTTCCTCTGCCTCAAACATTAGTCATGTCCTCACAGATGGCAATGTAACAGCCTGTGCTTTTCACAGGCTTCACCGAGTGAAATCCCCAGTGATGCTAATGGGAATTTTGGCCAGTCACAGACAGGCATCGGCCCGTTGTAAAAAAGAAAATTCTCATGTTTGTGGTGAGTTCTTCAGCATCAGTGTACCTCTTTCTGACCTACAGCTTGACATAAAAAAATAATCCAACCATCAGACATCTGCAATCAAGGACTTTATGAAGCCCTGACCTTTTTACATGTGGAGCATTGCAGTGACCCTGTACAGCAGTCTGCTTCAAGGAACACAGTTTGGATTTCTTGTCCTCAAATCCAATACAAATACTCACTTAAAATAAAATTATTAGGCATTTCTTTATATTTCAGCTCTCTGGGAGCATTACAGCTCTAGACTACAATATTTTGGACTTACATATGGTTCACCTTTTTGAGGTAAAGATGCACACAAATAATTAAAATATGCTCCAAATTCAGGACAGCTGAGGCAAATAATGTTTTTTTATCTGCGATAACTTAGTCACAAAATTACCTGCATGGGTGAAAAAAAGAAAAGGTAGATGCTCTGCTAGGAGGACACAATTGAGAAGTGAAGCATCGTTTTTCAACAGTAATGATCCAGGTGGAGTAATTAAGCACTGGTTGAGGTGGATGTTTTGTCAATAGTAATTGTGAAATGAGGTTTTGGTGGTATTCGGCAGATGAGCTCCAGCTGGTTTAAACCTGCACAGGGTGCAGGGAGCCTTTCTGCCCCGAGTTACTCAGGTGGGTTAGTCTAGACAGTAGGAATAGCTCTTCATACCCGATAATTTATGAATTAGTAGAGCCAGTGTATTAAAACAGATAATTGAAAAGTCCTCATTTGTCTAAATGCAGGGTTGGGATTCTTTAATAACTTTTTTACAAATATTAAACCCAACAGAAATGCTTTCATGACAGCCTTGCACATGGCTCAGTTCCAGGAAAAGCAACCTGCTGGGAATTGATTTTTTTTTTTTCCTCTGAAATTTCCAAGTTATGGAAATTGCTTGAGAATGGGAGAGTAGCACTAAAATAAAACTGAAACTCTGTCTGATAGTCACTGCCTTCAGGATGAGACCATTTCTTTCAACCTCAAGTGAGGGAGTTTCAGGCAAACAAGAAATATAGGGTCGGACAGGAACCGACTTTCCTTATTTCACAATCCAAATTGCATGAAGTGAAGAAAAAAAAGAAGTATTAGAAGTAAAGTGTAATTTAAAGACTGGAGTTTCAAAAGCACATTACCAAGACCTGCACATTTATTTTATCTGCAGGGAAGAAGGCACGCCATCTGATAGCAATGATTAATCCAAAGGAGGCCCAGACATGTTCTCTTCATTTAAGAGGAAAAATTACATATTCTGTGAGGAGGTAAAAACAGCTGTACTGACTGAGGTACCTGTGGCTCCCTGAGAGATTGCAGAACATGGCTCACCATCTCCCATATGCATTAATTTTGGGGGTTTTTTTTAAAGACATAAAAATAACTTTGGGTCTGAAATATCCAAAGTGAATTGGAGACATTATTTTTTTTCACTTTGTGATTTTTTGGGGGGTTTGCTGATATAATTTTTGACAGAGTGTCAAACCACCCAACACCACGAATGGAATGGAGAAGAAAACTGATTCACAGCAAAGAGGAAGAGGTCACTGTAATGGATCATATGTCAACTGTGCCTTCAAGTTCAGAGAAAGACCTTAGATATCAAAGTGTATCAACTACAGTCATCAAAATTTAAAATATTTTTAATTGTTTGCTAGTCCTGGTAAGGGTATTTAATTGTGACCTCTTCCCAGTGCTTTCCAACACTCACCTGCCTCCCAAGTCCCAGAGACTGGGAACAGCACTTCACAAAGAATTAAAGGATGACTTTATAGCCATTGTTTAAAACCATAATTAACACGGTGTTTAAAGCAAAAGTGAGACAATTACCACCTCCTAAAGCCCTTAAGAAATCCGAGCAGCAGACCTCCTGCCAGGCTTGCTGATATCACAGGCACCATAAACAGAGCTCTGCAAGGACCATCCCATTCCCAGCCCCGACAGCTTTGTCCTTTGTGCTAAGTATCATTATTATTATTACGATTGCTCTCTCTGTTTGTGGTGATGCGCTCGGAAGTCAGCAGCTCGAGTTTCTCAAGACCTACAAAGAGCAGCCTCACCTCCAAAGGGTGTCTGTCAGGGGGAGTTCAGAGCTCTCAGGGCTTCTCCACCAGCTCTTGGTCCGTGTGGAAGATCTCAGGATCCCGGGATGGCTCGGGATGGAAGGGATTTTAAAGCCCATCCAGTCCCACCCCCTGCCAGGGGCAGGGACACCTTCCTCTAGATCAGATTTCTCCAAGCCCCATCCGACCTGGCCTTGGACACTTCCGATGATAAAAAGGGCAGCAGCAAGGTCTCAGCTCCTTGGGTCACAGCTGGGAACACCGTGACACATCGTCCCCATCCCTGCTGCCAGCCCTGGCTTCATCCCCATCATCATCTCCCTCTGGCTCACCTCGGTCTGCAGAGCAGCAGGCGAGGGGAGCTGGTTCTGCTCTCAAAGTGCCCTTAGTCCGGACTAGTTAAACCCTTCTGCTACACGTTCATTACAGAAAAATGTGGAAAATTGGGCTAAGTGAAGTCAGAAAGCTCTCTTAATTGCTTTGACTTACCGGGAGCACAAAACCACTGGGAGTCTCAGAAGAAAGGATTCATTTTCTGTGCACCTGAACTATTTTAAGTGCTACCTCCCTGCCTGCAGAGTCCTGCTAAACACACACCCTCTGCCCCATCAGGGCTCTCACAGTGCCCGGGATGCAGCCCCGGGATAAAGGATGTGAGCCCTGCCACAGCTCTGGAGCATCTTGCAGTTGGACAATGGGAAACACGTGTTAATGTGCATAAATCACAGAATTGTTTTAGTTGGAAAAGCCCCTCAAGATCATTGAGTCCAACTATTGCCTCAGCACTGCCCAGGCCACCACTGCCCCATGTCCCCAAGTGCCACATCCACATGGCTTTAAATCCCTCCAGGGATGGGGACTCCAGCCCTGCCCTGGGCAGCTGTGCCAGGGCTGGAAAATCCTTTCCATGAAGGAATTTTCCCAATTTCCAATTTAAACCTTCCCTGGTGCAACTTGAGGCCGTTCCCTCTCTCCTGTCCCTGTTCCCTGGGAGCAGAGCCCGACCCCCCTGAGCCCCCTCCTGTCAGGGACTTGTGCAGAGCCACAAGGTCCCCCCTGAGCCTCCTTTGCTCCAGGCTCAGCCCCTTCCCAGCTCCCTCAGCCTCTCCTGGGGCTCCAGCCCCTTCCCCAGCTCCGTTCCCTGCTCTGGACACGCTCCAGCCCCTCAGGGTCTCTCTGTGCTGAGGGGCCCAGAGCTGTCCCCAGCACTGGAGGTGTCCCAGCAGTGCCAGCTCAGGGGACATTACAGGACACACAATAACTCCCCTGCTCAGCCCAATCTCGGTGGGATCCCCGGGGCTGGGGACTCCCTGCCATTTCTTCCTCTTTCTCGTCTCCCTGCCACCTTCACCCTCGCAGCCCCACCTGCAGCCACACCCGGTGCCCACTCTGTTCCAGGACAACTTTTTCACCAGGGCCACCCCCATTTCTCAGCTTACCCAGCCCTGGCTGTGCTCACCCACAGGTTATTACCTCTCTGTGTCATTACTCCAGGGCAGATCAGCCACTGGCAGTCAGAAGGTGCAGTTACTCCCCTCCCAGGCTCCAAAGGGCACCTACTGCAAGGCACAACTCATTTTTTTTTATTCACAGTTAACACGTAATCCATGGCCTAGCTGAGAACTAAGCAGAAAAACGGCTAAGAGGGAGGAAACTATATAACAAACCTAATTTCTATCTCCCTACCCCCCCCCCCAAAAAAAGAGAAGAAAGTCTGTCATTAGATGACATGCTGCTAAAGGAATGCTGTAACGTACAGAAATCCCATGCCATTATAGGCGCCCCTGAGGGCAGTGTGGATTTCTGTTCCAGCATCTGCCAAGGCACTTCATCTCTGCTCACCAGGCTGGGTAAGGAAAGCTCAGTGTCTCATCCACCATTTGACACTGATTGAAAACATTAATTTCACTACTGGCACTCTCCTGGCTGGGCCATGCAGAGGGTGGCATTCACCTCACATAAATTTTGACTATAAAAAGATAGGTGTCTCCCTAATATTTTTTAGTATCTCTGAGGGGTGTCTGAGAGGAGAAAAATCCCTTCAGAGAGAAATTTCTTCTCCTGGACACCCACTGCGATGTGGGTGTTGGCAGCCTGGCACCCCCAGGAAATGCCCAGGGTGGTCCGGGTAGGACGCGAGGTGGGATGGGTGAGGGATGCACTGCAGCTCAGTCAGGTTTGTTTTGGGGATCACTGCTTTGGTACCCTGGGAGGTCTGCAGCTGCTTAGGGGAGATGGCGCAACTGCCCAGCTGGGAGCAGCTGTTTGCATGGAGTCAGAATGGTTTTGAATGGAAAGGACCTTGAAGATCATCCCAATCCACCCCCTGCCATGGACCTTGAAAATTATCACATTCCACCCCCTGCTGTGGGTTGGAACCTCTTCCACTGTCCCAGGCTGCTCCCAGCCCCAATGTCCAGCCTGGCCTTGGGCACTGCCAGGGATCCAGGGGCAGCCACAGCTCCACGTCCTTGTGCTGTTGTTGCCCAGGGCTGGAGGCAGCTCCGCAGGTGGGGTCTCACCTGAGCACAGGGGCACAATCCCCCCCTGCCCACAGTCTGGGTTATGGCCCACCCTAATTCCTGGTCACAGCTGTCACTGAGTGCCTGCATTCAGTCACAAAGCAGCCAATTCCCTAAAAGAGTGAGGGAAAACTGGACCCTGTTTGATGGAACACAAAGAATGATGTGCCATTTCACCAGAAGATTTTCAAGCTCCAGATCTGGGAGCTGACGAAATCAGGATGTCCTCTTGCAAAGACCTGTGCCCAATTGCCACCTCTCTCTCTGTGGGTGCGAGTCCCAGGAATCCTGACTCACCCTAGAAACTCATTTTCTTGCAGTGGCAGAGACACTGCAAAAGGCTGGTGCTTTTCTTCCTTTCTGATTCAAGAATAGATAGGAACAGGGGAGGCTGTGAGTTGTGGAGGTTGAAGGGACTGAGCTGTGGAGGGGAGGTGAAAAAGAACAGCAGAAACACAACGACAGTCAATACTCAAACACCAGAAGAAACCCAAGGAGACCTCTTTCCTCCTCTCTACAGATTGAGGTGCTGAAGTTTCCTGCCTGGGAGCGATTTCCTGTGCCCCATTGCCTTTCACACCTGTCTGTTCCTTCCCTACAGATGTGAAAACCATCTCCACTCTTTGTCAGGAGGCAAATCCTCCAGTCCCTCTCGGGTGGCCGGGCAAGCCCTCGTGGTTTTGTGCTGGCAGGCACCATTGGGAGTCACCAGCCCTATGTCTGATCTGCAGACGATTACAAAAGCATTTCAAACCCTTTATGAAGCCCCATTGCTTCCTCTTCCCGATTTCTACTTCCCTCTCCCTGCAGTTTTTCTCGCTGCAGGCTGAACTTTGCGAACCAGCGCATCCTCAATATTTAAACTGCAGTTCTGCAGGGAGCAGGGAGCTCCATATGGCACTGGGAAACCTACACCTCCCGACCCAGGGCACAGCCTGACAGGGCAGGTGTAGAGGTGAGGGTGAGCACTGTGCCCCAAGGACACGGGAGGGAGGATTGCCCTTGAGAGCAAAATAACTTGCGTCAGCCAGAACACCCAGTGCTCGGGGCTCAGAGCTGCAGGGCCATTAATAAACACAGGCAGGGAGAGAGAGGCAGAGAGAGGGGCTAGAAAAACCATGCATCTGCATTGTAACCCCTCATCACATGCGTAATTACCCTGGCACAAACTCTTGTGTATTAAATAGTCCCCCAACAGCCTCCTTGGGAAATTAAGTGTTGCCTGCTAGAAGGAAAACATTCAATAAAATGTCATTTTTTGTGAACAGGGCTTTGGAAACAGAAAGGTGCTTTGCCATCATATGTATGGCAGAAGAACGCACACAGGAGGCAATAAAAGCTAATTAAATTATTTTGCTGTGTGCTTGATAATGGTATTAGGACAAGGTTTGCACTTCTACATGTACGTACCTAAGTGAGGTGTCCCTTCTTTGTAGTTCCCCAACATCTCTTCTTGAGCCAGCATTTGTAAAATGATATTTCTATATTTACTTAAGCATCTATTTAAAGAGGAACCCCTCACAATTACTCACCACACAGATAGATGACACTGTTTGGCTGTGTTTATCCAGTTTCTATTAGTGATTGGCAAAAAGTCCATTGTGGCTTCAAAGCAGATATAGATGAATGACCCGTTGATCATAAAATAAAGTATGATGATCCCTCCTGGGCCTTGTGGAAAATGGCATGTAGAGGGGACATGTATCATTATCTCATCCAGTCTCTTTGTGATATAACATAAAATCCAGTCTTTCTGGTAGGTTTGGCTCAAGGGAAGATGTACATTCAGCATTGGCAGTCTAAGGAATGGAATAAATGGAGTTGAGAGGAATTCAAGGGAAGCTGTTAGCGTCAAAGCATGAGTTCATTTGTCACTGCAGGTGAGACATCTTTCTACAAGTCCTCTATCAATGATGACAGACAAAATATGAGCCATCAGAATGTTAATCCCAGATTTTTGGCTTGCTGGTACCTGCTGGTGCACGGTTCATCCTCTGGGAACTCCAGCACAGGCTGTCCCTTGCTTCACTCTGAGCTGGGTCATGGAGGGATGTGGATGACACAGACAGAGCAGCACCTGGACTGTGATCAAAGGACATCTGAAAATTTACTGTTTGCCACCACGTGTTTCACTGCCCTGAGAAGCTCTGCCCATGGAAAGTTTGCAGGGTGCCTGACCTACCCTTTTTTTGGTTTGGTCACTGGGGCAAACACTCATCAAGTCTGACTCCAGGTGAATGGCCCTTAATTAATGCTTTTTCAGCAGGTGTAGCTTTGCAGGTAAGGTTGGTTAAGGCAGAAATTGGTGATTTTTGTGCTCAGGGGAGTTAGCAGCAGAACTGTGGCCCCCAGACACTCCTTGCTCAGGAAATTCATCTGGAACTGACTTGTAAACTCCTGGTGTGCAGTTCAAACCCCTGTCCCAGGTGGGATGAGCTGGGAGAGCAGGAGGACCTGCCTGAGTGGGTAACCAAAGTTCACACTCCTGAGAGGATATTTTTGCTGACACTCATCAGCCAGGTCAGTCAGACCTCAGTTCTGACCCACTGACCATCTCCTTTTCATTTCCAAGGTGTTGGTCCAGGGCCCTTGTTTTGCCCACCGTCCTGGATGCTGAACCATTCATGGAGCAGGAGCTGCTGCCTCGTGAGGATAAACAAATCCTCCAGGTTTGTGAGGATGCTGACGTGGACAGATCAGAAATTACTCCAAATACAACTTTCCTGTGAATTTTCCAAATGTACAGGTGAGATGAAGACAGAAGCAGGGCACTGAGCTGTCCAGTGCCCCTGCTGTAATTCACACTCTGTGAAATGCTGTGCAAACCTAGCATGCACAGGTCAAAGCAGGAGTCCAGCGGGATTATCTAAAATGAGATGCCAAAATAACCTGAAGTACTTTTAATATGCCTGGAAACAAGACTTGCTCCCGTGGGATGTAGAGCATCCTCAACTTTTGCTGAGGGGAGAGCTTGAAAGTTCTTTCAACCTTTGCTGTAGCCAGAACAGCTTTAGAGACAGAGGTGTCCCTGCCTGGACTGCTGGGTTTGGAGTATGCAGCACCTTGGTTTTTACATTTCTGGGAGATGTGTGATCACAGACCAACCAGGAGGGAAGTGAGCGACAAAGGGGAGAAATCCTGGGGAGAAAGCCCAGGGAAGAAAGAGGGGAGATGTGTCTGCAGCCCAGCTTCAGTCCCAGTGCACACCTCCTGCACAGGAGCTGGATTTAAGGACTTTTAATGAAAGAGTGACCAGACAAAAAATCTTTTCAGGTGGCCGTATATGATTTTAGGAAATGCACAACAAACAGACCCTTTAGGCACTTCCTTGTGGGTGAGTTTGTCTCCTCTGGACAGGGTGACCCCAGGAGGTTTTTGTCCCCAGACTCCCAGTCCAGACTGCAGGATAGATAGATAGATAGATTTTATTTAATTTTTTTTTTAATTGGGAAATACTCTTCTGTATCACACTGGCACTCTTGTTAATTTTTACCCCAGATTTGTGGTTTCTGTCATCTGAAATCATGTGCTATTAAAGATACACATATACAAATATTAATGTATATTCTGCTGCTGTCAATCACTATCCTTTCCTTAAACTCACCAGAGTTCCTTGCAGACCTTGGCTTTGCTGAAGGCTGTTTTTCTCCAGTGGGAAGTTATTGACGTTACACAGCGAGATGCTGGATACATTTTGTTGTTATCCTTGCCTTTTGATGATGCTGCTGTCTGAAGGTTATCTGCCACACTGATTTCATAATCCTTTAGAGTCTCTCCCGTATCTTCAAAAGGCAGGAAACAGGGTTTTTTAGCTATTCAAGAGCCACTCGTCTGCAGGTAAAGAATTTAACAGCTTGTGGGAGTGCTACTTACTGCCAGCAATAATGTGATTGATCTTTCCTGGAACTGAAAAAATGATTCTTAGAAGCGACACTGTGAAAGGCAGAAATTGAGATATTTTCTTCCACTTGTCTACTAGGAACACTTAATATGAGAAAATAAATACCCGGTATTGAAGGGTGACCTGTCTCCTTGCATTTCCGTGGCAGAATTCAATAGTTAACTTTTGGGAGGGGGAGCATTGATGGTTTCATTTGCTTTAGGATTTGGAATAGAAAAGGAACAGCTTGCTCAAAGCCTTTCCAATTGAGATGTTTTTAGCAGAAAAATAAACATGTTTAGAGGGAACTTAATTTTTTTTTTTTTGTGGGGGGGGGACAGGAGGATTTAGGAGCAAAACCCAAATTTCAGGTGTTATTGTATGACACAGTGCCCAGAAGGTTAGGCTGGCTTATCTTTGTATGTACTTGATTTTGGCGCGTATCTCCCTGGTTTTTCATTCAGAGCTACCTGATGAGCCCTCCCTGTGTAAGCACTTACAGTTATTCCTCTCAGGCTGCAGGAGTTGCGCTGTTTTATCTCAAGGCCGCTTTCCCATCCCGGGCACAGAAAAACAGAAAAACAGAGTTAACGTGGTGCAAAACACTCAAATGAAACAATATCCACAATCTTGATGGAGCCGAAATGCGGCTTTGGTGACCTGGTCTGTAGGAAAGGGTCCTGGCTCATGTCAGTGAGTTTGAACCAGGTGAAATTAAAGTCCCTTTGCACCCAAACCAGTCTGGAATTTGAATCATCACTATAGAATTATTGTGATAATATATAATGATTTGAATTATCAGTATAAAATGCTTGAATGAGTTGCTTGACTGGCTCTGGACTCCCACAGAACAGTGTTTTGGAATCTGGGGTTGATTTTTTCAGGCAAAATGACTGCCCGATGCCCCATAGTCCCACACTTCAGAAAAATAAATAAATAAATACCTTTTGAAGGCCTGAAACATCTTTGTGGCTGAGCATGTCCACACATGGGACATGGGCTTTTTTTTCAAGGAGAAATTCGTGGAGGTGGGAGCTCACTGGGAGGGGGTTTCTGCCCCAGGGGAGCTCCCCAGGACACTACCCTGAGGAAAAGGGCTCCTGAATCCCTGATTCCTGTGGGAAAACCCCCTGGGAGCCGGGTGACAGAGTACCTGACTTCACCAGCTGCTTCCCAACCTCAGAACTCACTGAGTTCCCTAAGAGGAAATGAGGCTCCCTATTACCTTGGTCTGGGGCTATTTGCCAGTGTGAAAATTGTGATGTGAAAATATTTACTGGAGCTTTCCTTTTGCCTAGAAATAATAATAATAATAATAATAATAATAATAATAATAATAATAATAATAATAATAATAATAATAATAATAATAATAATAATAATAATAATAATAGGAAGAAATTGCACACGATCACAGAGTGGTTTGGGTTGGGAGTTAAAACTCGTCCCATTCCACCCCCTGCCATGGGCAGGGACACCTCCCACTGTCCCAGGCTGCTCCCAGCCCCAATGTTCAACCCTGGAAACTTCCAGGGATGGGGCAGCCACAGCTGCTCTGGGATAGATGAGCTGGTGAGGGCCTCCCCACTCTCAAAGGGAACAATTCCTTCCCAATCTGCCATCCATTGCTGCCCTCTGCCACTGGGAAGCCATTCCCTGCCTGCTGTCCCTGCAGGCCTTGTCCCCAGTGCCTCTGCAGCTCTCCTGGAGCCCCTTTAGGCCCTGCCAGGGGCTCTGAGCTCTCCCTGGAGCTTCTCTTGTGCAGGGGAACAGCCCCAGCTGTGCCAGGCTGGCTCCAGAGCAGAGGGGCTCCAGCCCTGGCAGCATCCCTTTATTCCTGGCCCTTTGTTTCTGTCATTATTGCTTGTTTGGGGATGAATTTTCAGCCTGACTTCGCTCCCACTCTCCCGAGGTGTCCCAGTTGATAATTTGGAGCGGTGCGAGGAGCCCCTGGCAGGATCCCTGCAGGCTCAGCACCCTCTGGCACCACTTTTTCTCCCACTCGTCGGGTCCAGCATCGGGGCCTGGGGATTATCTGTGCACGGAAATGTTTATTTTAGCAGGAACGGCAGGGTGGTATTTTTAGTAGTGGCGGTAGCAGCAGTTCCATGTGAAAGCCCGCGGTTCATCAGCCTTTTCTGCCCGTATCTTATCTGGGAAATGTAAGCGTCTGCCGGGGGATATTGTACAATGTTGCCTTCATCGCCCGGCACTTAATCTGAGCGCGATTTATTTACTTTAGTAACTAGAGGAAGCAAAAAAACCCCTCGGCGTGTCTCGCTTCGAGTAACTGAATCAGTGCTGCGAGACAGAGTATCGCTGTGTTTGGGAGGTTTTTATCCTTCTTAAAAAATAAATAACTGAAAAAAAAAGCTCCAACCAAAAATACAAACAAACAACAAAAAACCACACCCAAAACAAAAAAAAAGAAGAAAAGAAAAAAAGAAAAAACTACAAACAAAAAACCCCAAAAAACCCCAAAAACCAAAAATACAAAACCCCCCAAAAAACAAAAATACAAAAAACCCCAAAACAAATAACAATACAAACAACAAAAAACCCAAAAAACAAAACAAAACAACAAAAACCCTAAACAGAAACAAAAAAATCCCAAACAAACAAACAAAAAATAAAAGACAAAAAACCCAAAAAACAAAAGAAAAAACCCACCCAAAACCCCAGAACAAAACAAAGGAAAAAAAAACCAAAATAAAACAAAGCAGAACAAAAGCAAAAAATGCACAGCCCCAGGCAGTGCATTAAGTGAAGCTCTCTGGCCTGCCCTATCCAGGTACCTGGCAGGGTAGGGAGAAGTCAAAATCTCTTCAGCAACCAAACCAAAATGTCAAAGTCCTTGCAAAAGCATCTTCTTCCAGACCACTAACACTGCTTGCTTTTTTTATGGCAAAACTGCAGAGTTGGTTTCTCCTGCAGTGTTTATTTTTGCTGGTATAATTAGCTGATTTTTCAACCAGTAATATTGCTTAGTAGTGACTTCCTTTAAATAAAAAAAAAAAAATTGTTTTAGGCTGTGCAAATCTTCTTGGCTTTGTGTGCATACAATGACTTGAACTGGTAGGACCCCAGTGTACTGAGGCAGCGCTGCTAATTAATTCTTGGCTGCAGAAGTCCTGATAAGAGTAAACAAAGAGTGAAATTTGCTCAGGAGAAGACACAGGAATTCGCAGGCAAACCCACATCCTTCCATGATATCATTGGGAATCCGCCCGTGCTCCACCCATAGGTTTTGACTGAGCCCTGGCCGAAGGCAACAGAGCTGATTTTTGGGAGGCTGAGCTGTGCATCCTGCAGAGACTCAGCGTAATTTACAGCCTGCAAGGATTTTATTCCCATTAGCTTGGAGAGCAAGATAATTTACTTTCATTCTCCCATGGCAGAGCCAAAATCCAGGGCTCCCACACCCACCCTGGTCATCTCTGCACCACCCAGCAAAGCCCCTTGCTATGGGGAGGCTGCTGAGGGGCACAAAATGTTGGTCTTGTGCTGTTTCAGAGGCTGAAAAGCTCTGTTTGTGCTCTGGGGAGGATTTTGGCAGCAGACAGGGAGGTGCTCTCAGCCACCTGCCCACAGCAGTCCTGGGCAGAACAGAGCCCTCAAATTGATGCTCACTGGAGAAGCTCCCCAAACCCAGCAGACCTGGAACTATGGGCAATTCTTCACCTCAGTGCTAAACTGCTGCCAAAATTATGATTTTTTTATTTTTTCTTATTTTTATTTCCAAGAGAAGGCAGTGAGGAGATGGTGAGAGCATCACAGCGCCGGCGTGTGTTGCCATGACATTGAAGTAATTTTTGTTACTTTCTCTGAGAGAAATTAATTCTTTCGGAATTAAGTGACCAATTTTGCCCTCACTCAGCTGCAGCAGGGAAAGGAATTTTCTGTAATTCAGCAAAATAGATATATTATCCCTCTGCTTCCACAGTTTTTTGCTGTTCCCACTGTTAGCACGGGGAAATTGTGAGACTGGTGACAGAAAACAACAAAATGCAGTCTTGAATTTTCCCTAGAGCACACCAAGAGGGGAGCAGGAGAGAATAAAGCTGCAAGGTGGCACAATTATGTCTAGGCTGGCTTTAAAAAAATCCGGTTCCCTCTGGATGGTTTCCTCTGGGGTTTAAGCCACAGCTCCCTGACTCAGCGGGCACCGAGGATGTTCAGATTTACCATTTTTTTACAACATTTGACCACACTTTTGTCAGAGCCACCCAAGCACCAACCTGCAGGGCCTGTGCTCCATTCCCTGATGTGTTCCATCTCAGCCAGAACTGACACATAAAAACCTTGCCCGGGTAGTTCAAGGTAAGAAAAGCAATTAGCTAAAACCCAGGGTGAGGTGAAGCTGTACCAGAGCAAGGAGATGGAGTGAGCCCGGCTTAGTGAGGTCTGGGAAACCTGAGTGGGTTTAACAAGCACCCTGCAGCCTGGCTGTCCCCCAGGTCACGGTGTCCCTGTGCCTGCCGTTCCCAAGCTGGGATGAGTGGATCCCAGACAGCTCCTGGCAGCCTGTCTGGGCAGGAGATTACCAGCTGCTGAGGGCAGAGCTCTGCCCAAACCATCCCCTTCAGGATCCGGCAGGTTTTGCCCATCTCCCCTCCTGGGTCCCCTCTTTATTAAAATTCTCTGTGGTAACAAAGGCTGAAAGGACTCCTCACCCAGGAGTTTTGGCATTTGCTGCACAGAAAATTGCAGCAGCACCTCAGATTTCAGAATTGATTCACATTTCTTTTGGACATTAAAGAGGAGAAGGGGATAGATAGGGAATATATATTTTTCCTGCCCATCTCGCAGATAGGAATACTGAGGTTAAGGAGATTTAACTGGCAGGAAGACCACCCAGCCAGCCTGTGGGGGAGCTGGCAAATGAACAAAGCCCTCCTGATTTATTAGCAAGCATCCATCCTAGGAGATGCTGGTCCTACCTCCAGAGAAGGGGATGGACCCTTAACAGTGCAGTTAATTAGGGATTTGTTATATTTCTTTATTTTATTTGGGCCATACTGCACCTCAAAGAGTTGTCATATTTTTCCTTCCAGCACCTGGGGGAGGATGGTGGAAAATCCTGCTGGCCTTTGGTGGCCCCAAAGGTTCTGCTCAGGCTCCTGCCCTTTCCCTGCCACACTCTGAGCAGCCTTCCCGTGTGAAACAGGGAGGAATTTTGCTGAGCCATGATTTAAAACAAGGTTTGGGTGAGCATCTCCAAAGCTTCCTTGAAACCCCCGTCCACCTCCGAGTCACTGGAGGGACTTTGGAAAGCAGCCAAAGCAAACAATCCCCATCCTCCCGGAGCACCGGCAGCCCTGGGTCACTGCTGGTGGCATCAGCCCCTCATGTCCCTGCCCTGCTTCCTGACTGGAGCCCCTGTGCCTTTGCCAAACCCAGAAATGGGTTTTTGTTCCCATTGCTGCTCCTCTGGAGTTCACTCCTTATCCTGGAATCCTGACCTGGATGTGTGAGGCTCCTGGGTGATGGTAGCTGTGAAACACAGCTGGAAATTGTGAGAAAATTGTGAAAAAATCCCAACAAATGCAGACCTTTTCACCCAGGGCTGGAGCCCCTCTGCTCTGGAGCCAGCCTGGGACAGCTGGGGCTGTTCTCCTGCACAAGAGAAGCTCCAGGGAGAGCTCAGAGCCCCTGGCAGGGCCTAAAGGGGCTCCAGGAGAGCTGCAGAGGCACTGGGGACAAGGCCTGCAGGGACAGCAGGCAGGGAATGGCTTCCCAGTGGCAGAGGGCAGCAATGGATGGCAGATTGGGAAGGAATTGCTGGCTGGGAGGGTGGGCAGGCCCTGGCACAGGGTGCCCAGAGCAGCTGGGGCTGCCCCTGGATCCCTGGCAGTGCCCAAGGCCAGGCTGGACACTGGGGCTGGGAGCAGCCTGGGACAGTGGGAGGTGTCCCTGCCATGGCCCTGGATGAGTTGTAAGGTTCTTTGCCACCCAAATAATTCTGTGATTCCATGTTTAGGTGATACCCATCTGCTCAGTCCTTTCTACCCCAAAAGCCTGGGGGCTCCTCAGCATCTCAGGAAACCCCAGAATAAGGAGGGGACTGTGTAGGAACCACAGATGAGATAAAAACAGGGGCTGATGGCTTGACAGGGAGGACACTCTGCTGTCCAGAGTGGTGTGACCAGGGCATCTCTCTTCTTATTTACAGAATGTACCATAAAGGCATTTTCAGCTCTCACTAAAAGCCCCAGCCCCAGTGCACAACAGCAACATTCAGACCATGAAAATGGGCCCCATAATTAGACAGCAAAATATTACATACAGTTTCTTCTTTTCTAAGAATGGCCAGCAAATAAGATCAGGGCAACCACTGTGTGCTCCTAAAACTTTTTCCAAGTGTAAAATTCATGACTTCAGAGCGAGAGTAGGACCTTGGTATTTGGTTCATTCTGGAAAATCTATAAATGGCAGGTTAGAATTGCCATGGACTTGGAATTCTGACTATTGTCAGGTACAATTTGCACTGAATAACCTATGAATGATATTCTGAGTCAGCTCAAGTGTAAAGAACCAGAAAGGATCTATTTGTGGCCACATGCCATGTGCTAAAAAACTGAGCCGAGGTCTTTGGGGTAACACTTTGCGATCCCACAAATCCACCTGGATCTCCCTCCAGTCCCTGGGGTCAGGTGGGATGTGCCAAGAGCGAGGGCAGGAAAGGAGAATCCACAATTCCCTCTTTCCTGCTTTGTACATCAGCTCATCCCTCTTGCAGCCTTTATTGATCTGGCACCAGCCTTGCCTTTAATGGGTTTGTGAGAAGTTCTGCTCTCGTTGTTTGTGTTCTGAGCTGTGCTCTGGTGCCTTCAGGGCCCAGCTCCTGCTGGTCTGAGTGGTCTGGGCTCCATGGGCTCAGCAAGTCCAGGCCTGGGCCAGGCTTTGCAGCCCTTGCCCATTATGCTGCATTTGATGCATTAGCATGCAAGAACAAAAAAGCTGAGCATCAATATATAATTCTCCTTCTTTTCTTAAAAGAAGTCTCCACCTCTCCCAGGAAAAGCCTCCAATCTAAACAAGCAACTTTACAGGAAGGCCCAGTGCTTTACTCCTGTGGCTGCTGAGAAACTGGAGTCCTTTAGTTGGATTTCCAGGTAACAGGGCACTATCCAATATAAGGCCTCCCATGGCTGTTTGTGAAGTGAGATTGTCTTGCTTTGCACAGTGAAAAATCACCTGACAATCCCTGACATTACAGTATTTTCCACCCTGATTCAAAAAAAAAGAAATAGGAAGTACTTTTTAAATTGAATGCCAGGGAATAAAGCACATGGCAGGGCTTGGTTTCAAGGGGAAGGTGACTAGCACAGCAGACACAGTAATTTTTATTATTATGGCACAACTCCTCCATCCTCCAGCACGTGAATGATTTTGTTGTGCCTCCAAAGGAGACAGGGATGTCCCTGTTGGCCACATGTGGTTCAGCAGGGAAGACACAGATCCCTTAACCCACGAAAATCCAAACCACTGGCACCAGTCCCTGCCCCACATTTGGCACTTGGCTTCCAGAAACATCAGTGCACATCCCTGACATCGGCTTGTGCCATTTGAAAGGACTGAAAAATCAATTTTTAAAGGGACTCTCAGTGTGTTGAAGGTGGCCTTGCACGAGGGCTGGACTGGATGCTCCCAAAAGGTCCCTTCCAACTCAGGCCATGGTTCCATGATTTCAGTGTGTTCTTGTTTTTTCCTCACTGGTTGGGTTTGCAAAGGTCAGTAAAACCAGAAAAAAAAGAAAAATATTACTCACAGCAAAACTCTTCCTGCAGGAGCTCTGCAGAACTCACCTTCCCACCTTCCTTGTTCCATAAATGTGCACCAAGTCTGACACAACCATCAGGGGAGGAGATTTGGGGGTTTTCTGTGGGGTTTGGCTGAGCCTGGGCCCCTGGGCATCACCCTGGGATGTGTGCCCTTCACCGCAGCCCCGGGGCACCAACCCTGGCATGAACCCTGTGAGAAACCTGCTGCTTCCAGCTGATGGAGGGGGTAAAGGTGGGTCTGGGTGTCCTGCTGAGCCCCAGAGCAGAGTGTGAGTTGTGTTTAATTAGCATTTACTCATCAGTGCCTCGGGTGCTCCTTCAAACTGCAGGAGCTGCAGAGCCTGGGAGGGCCTGGCTGCCCTCAGCCCCTCACAGCCCAGGAGGGACAGGAGGTGACAGGAGGTGACAGGAGGCACAGCAGCACTGTCCCAGCCTTGCTGGGGACCTGGCTGAGGAGCACAGGCTGCAGGTGGAGATGGATTCACTCACACCAGGAGCAGGGATGGAACTTGCGGCCTGCTCAGTCCCTGGCAGAACAGAAACCCCTGGCCCTGGCCGATGGGATCCTGCAGGAGAGCAGCTCCATCCTTGCAGGCCTTCAAACACAGCATCACTTAAACACAGCAATTTGTGTGTCATAGAATCATGGAGAGGTTTGGGTGGGGAGGAACCTTTAAAACCCATCCTCTTCCACACTCTGCCATGGTCAGGATCACTTTCCACCACCCTAGGTACTCCCAGCCCCAGTGTCCAGCCTGGCCTTGGGCACTGACAGGGATGCAGGGGCAGCCCCAGCTGCTCTGGGCACCCTGTGCCAGGGCCTGCCCACCCTCACAGAGAAGAATTCCTTCCCATTATCCACTCTAAATCTTCTCCCTGGCAGTGTGAGGCCATAACCCATTCTCCTGTCCCTCCAGCCCTTGTAGACAGTGCCTCTCTCAATATTTTGGTGTCTCCCTCAGGCACTGGAAGGCCACAATTAGGGCCACCCCGGACTTCGCCCACTCCAGGCTGAACAACCCCATCTCTCCCAGCCTTTCCTGACACCAGAGCTGCTCCATCCCTCTGACCAGCTCAATTCCTCCTCTGGGCTCTCTCCAGCTGCTCCTCCCTGTGCTGGGGCAGCTCTGCAGTGGGGTCTCACCTGAGAGGGGAGAACCCCCCAGGACACAGCACAGGGAGATGGGGCCAGCCCTGCCCCTTCCTTGGGTTCACAGGCAGCACCAGCCCACAGCCCTGCTCCCCAGCCACTGCTTTGAATAAGGCAAGGGCTGCAAACCTGGAACATTTGTTCTGCTGAATATTAACAATCCCTGGGTGCTGATGTTTATCTGGCCAGGCCGTCTAAATGATTGGAAAGTACATGCAGGGGTTCAAATGAGCCTTCCCCTGCCTTCACCCCTGTGCGTGGCAGGCCAGGCAAGCTCCCTCAGCCTCGTGTTTTGTGTTTGGGCAGCTTCAAAGGCCTCTGTCAATGCATACAAGGTGCTTGCCCACACAAAAATGAGCAGCAGAGAATCATATAAAGCTGGTTTCTCTTATTTATTTATTTATTTATTTATTTATTTATTTTCTTTTTTTTATTTTCAATTGACCTTTCATTAACAAGCACTGATGGGCCACATACAGATCTCACCTTCCCTTTTTGCTCCCCTACAGCCACGTGGTTGTTGCCACCATTCTGATAATTTAAACATCTTCCGCCTCAGGCAGGTCCCCGATGGCAAAAAAAAAATAATATTTTAATTAAAGTGTTTCAGACAGAGTCTCTCCCCCTCGCTCCTCAGATGCTGGTTTTACAAAGGACATTTGTTTATAAGGCTCAGCTGGATTTTTCTTAAGAAGTTCCCTAAGCATTTCAGTTGCCATCTGTGCACCTTTGTTGTGCGAGTGCATTAGCAGAACTTCCCCAGTCCCATCTAAATTGATAAATTCACCCAGTCCCCACTCGGTTCCACCCCAGAGCAGCTGTTTGTGGGGCTGTTTAATCTCCATTAGGGCACTGTGGTTAAAAGCCAAGCTTGCATCCATATGGAAACGTGGCACCAGGATTCTCTGCCCCTGCAGGTCCTCCCGGGCCAGGGCTGTCTGAGGTTGCAGCGAGCTGGATATTTAACATTTCCCTGAAAACCAGGCTGGCTGCAGGTCTCCCTGGAAACCTTGTGCTGCCTGAGAGAACAACCTGCTTTCTTGGGTGTTTTTGCACCCAACAACACCAGGTTGTTGTTTTTATTTTTCCCCGCACCAAATTGATTTTGGGAGACGCAGAGGTCACTGAGGCAGAGGCTGGGAGTCAGACTGGTGTTTACTCAAGGAAAGATGTTCTGTGAAAGCCTTTCCCTTAATCACCTCAAGTGCTTCTGAAGGGATCTACGTTGCACCTTGTTTTGTCTGCAGGCAGTGAGATGTGGACGGCGAGGCTCTCTTTAAATTACATCTGACAGAGAAATGGAATCTAGATTATTTTTAAATCTCCTTATTTCCCTTCCACGACTTCCAATCCATCTCTCTCAGTGACAGCTGGGGTGAAGTGCCCGCCACAGAAGTTCCTCCCCAAGGTTAATTACAGGGAAGAGAAATTATTTTCTCCAACATTTATGTGGCAGGAAAAATAAGATCAACTTTTCTAATTCATTCCTTGGTCAGTTTTTCATCAAACAAATATGTGAAGTATTGCTCAGTGTGAGTGTCTCAGTGCTCTCTCCAAGTGCAATCCTGTTGGGATCACAGCCAGAAATCTCTCTTTTTAGTGACCTGATGCTCTGGGAGGACAATTTCTCCTTGTAGCACAGCTGGGTTTGTCTTTGTGCTCTGGCCCTGCCCAAGACAGCAGCATTTTTATCCCCAGCCTCGAAGGACTCATTGATCCCAAAGGATTCAGGCTTCCAGCTCCTGCATTTCCACCCAGGATTTGGCTGGGCTGTCCCTAACAGCCCTTGCATTTAAAGAGCACAATTTCAGACACCACCACAACTCTCTCCCCCTGAGGAAGTTCATCCTTCCCAAGGCACAATTCCCATGAGGAAAGGGCGAGGAAGCAGCAGCAGGAAGCTCAGCCAGGCTGAGCAGGGAGCAACCCAAATTTTGTCTCTTTGTCCCCTGTGGCCCCAGGGGTGACAAAGGTGGAGCAGAGAGGGTGGACGAGCCTCTCTTCTCAGGATGGCATGGTGGGATGCAATAAAGAGATTATATAATCCTGCAGGGCCAAAATGTGCATGGTTTGGCTGGGATTTTATCTAAAAATCAAACCCCCAGGCTGAAGTGATTGCCCAGAACTTAAATCACAGCTGGGACAAAGCCAGCCTTGGGCATTCATGTACAGAGCCATCCCCTGAGCTGGCATGGATGTCACAGCATCCCTCTGCACATCCCTGCCCCTGCTGTGGCTGCAGAGAGCCCGGGGACAGCCCAGGCTGGGCTTTCCTGCCTTCTCCTCCTCACCTGCAGTGGCAGTGACAGGACACTGATGGCAAAGGGGATCAGAGCAGAACAGCCTGGGCTCTGCTGTGGGACATCAGCACCTTCCCTGTCACCCATAGCAGCAGCCTCTGTGCTGGGCACCACCCTCAGCACCAACACCTTCATCCCCATTTCCCTGGGCAGCTCCTCCTTCGTCTGGGACCTTCTGACAGAGGCCCTCAGGGTTTGAAACCCAGAATGGTTTGGGTTGGAAGGGACCTTAAAATTCATCTGTTCCATCCCCTCCCACTGTCCCAGGCTGCTCCCAGCCCCAGAGTCCAGCCTGGCCTTGGGCACTGCCAGGGATGCAGGGGCAGCCCCAGCTGCTCTGGGCACCCTGTGCCAGGGCCTGCCCACCCTCCCAGCCAGCAATTCCTTCCCAATCTCCCATCCATCGCTGCCCTCTGGCACTGGGAAGCCATTCCCTGGCTGCTGTCCCTGCAGGCCTTGTCCCCAGTGCCTCTGCAGCTCTCCTGGAGCCCCTTTAGGCCCTGCCAGGGGCTCTGAGCTCTCCCTGGAGCTTCTCTTGTGCAGGGGAACAGCCCCAGCTGTGCCAGGCTGGCTCCAGAGCAGAGGGGCTCCAACCCTGGCAGCATCTCCGTGGCCTCCTCTGCCCTGGCTGCAGCAGCTCCACGTCCTTCCCACTCTGAGTTACTGCTCCTGCCAACTCCCCAGGATTTTCAGGGTCCCACATCTGTGGTAGCTGGCAGAGCCCATCCCCTCTCAATCCCTGCAGAAACAGAGCAGAGAAGGGAAACGACTTTGCTCTGCTGCCTTCCCTAAGGAAATTTTTGGGATTTTTTTCCCTGAGCACATTTCTGAGCCTCCCCCTGCTCACCCCACACACAGCACAGGGCCTGTCCCTGTGTCCCAGGGAGGGAGAGCAGGAGCCTGGCACAAGTGGGGAGCCCTGCACGGGCTCCAGGCATTGCTGTTATCAAATTACAGCCGTGGCAGATTTACAGATTAATGCAGTGCACGCCGTCCCTGCTGGAGGAGGTGCCAGCCTGTCCCACACTGTCACCCAGGGCTGGGTGGGGACAAACCTCGGACACAGCTCTGGGATGAGTTGGTGTGGCCTGAGGGAAGCAGCAAAAGAAATAATGGAATGTGGTGCTCTCCTTCTGAGTGTCCAGATGGGCCTGTCCCCACCTGTGGGCAAAATACAGAACTTTAAATAGTATTTTTTGTGCCAGTGGTGGCATTTCAGCAAGAATTCAGAATCACATGCAAGGATACAGTTCATGAGGGGTGAAACTGAGGAATGACAGGAAAATGAAGTCTTAAAAGATGTGGTAGGGGAGTCCTGCCCATCACTTTTCTGCTGGAGCTTGGAACTTCATGGAATCCCAGCCCTAAGGAGAAAGGAGCACCCAGGATTTGCAGGTGTTCATGATCACAGGAATGACAGGAGTCAGAGGGTCTGTGAAATCTTATAAAGTTTCATTACTGGAGTAGACAGATGTAATGGAAATTGGTGTGTTAGTCCCTGACACCCCAATGTGAGCACAGGGCAGGGATTTGGGGAACAGGGAAGGGTGAAAGGGAAGAGAGAGATGAATGGAAGAGAGAAAGGAAGGAAGGGAGAAACAGAAATTCCCAGCTCCAGGCCTGATCCATCAGCTGATGGATGTCCAAGGTCCTGAAGTGCCATCCTGGCTTCGTGGGGGCACCTTTTATAAAGAAGTTTTCCTCACCTGGAGAGAAATTTCACTTTTTCTGCAAATCAGTTCTCATCCACTGCCTGTTCTTTTGGGTCTTTTTGGAAGTGGTGTAGAGGTTTCAAACACCCTTTCCATCAAGGAATTTTCCCCAATATCCACCCTGAGCCTCCCCTGTCCCAGGCTGAGGCCGTTCCCTCTCTCCTGTCCCTGTTCCCTGGGAGCAGAGCCCGACCCCCCTGAGCCCCCTCCTGTCAGGGACTTGTGCAGAGCCACAAGGTCCCCCCTGAGCCTCCTTTGCTCCAGCTCAGCCCCTTCCCAGCTCCCTCAGCCTCTCCTGGGGCTCCAGTCCCTTCCCAGCTCCGTTCCCTGCCCTGGACACGCTCCAGCCCCTCAGGGTCTCTCTGTGCTGAGGGGCCCAGAGCTGTCCCCAGCACTGGAGGTGTCCCAGCAGTGCCAGCACAGGGGACATCCCTGCCCTGGGGCTGTGTCACCCCTGGCTGGGACAGCCCAGGGCTCATGTCTAGCCCTGGCACCAGCACCACCAGGACCTCTCCAAAGTTCCAGCCCCTCTGCCCCAGCCTGGAGCTGCAGGGAGTTGGGGTGACCCCAACCCTGAGCCCTGGGGAGCCCCACCAGTGCCCAGCCCCAGCTGGATGTGGGATTTTCCCCACCATTCTCTGTCCCTCAGCCCTGTCTGAGCCCAGCTAAGCCTGAGCCTATGCAAGGCCTGGGCTGCAGCTTTTCCAGGAGAATGTGGGAGATGGTGTCAAAAGTTTGCTAAAGTGGCTGCTCCTTGATCTCATCCCTGTGCTGAGCCAGGCTGTGCTGTGCTCCAGGAGCCAGGGCTGGGTTTGTCCCAGGAATTGCCCTGCTCTGCCTGGCTCCATCTCCAGCCACATCCTGGGATCCTCACGTGAGTTCTGACCAACAACCCAGGCTCCAGAGCCACCCAGCACTCTGAGTGTGGGACCTGCACATTTTCCCCTCACCTCCTGGCCTCCTCCAGCTGCTGCAGGCAGCCCTTGAGCAATGGGCAGAGATTCCAGCTTTGCAGTGAGAAATTACGGTGAGACCCCAAACCCCAGCAAAAACAATGTCCCCAGCTGGCCAGGCACTCGTGTGCTCCAAACTTCAGGGCAAGGGGTGGGATTGTTCAAAAAGAATGAGAGGATGTTTTCTCTGCTTGCAGCAAGCATTTGTTAGGCCTAAGGGCATTGCTCAAGGGGAGTGTTGACAACAAAATATGATTATTCGGCATTTCCGTGTCATTTTACATTTTCAAGCACTGAGCAGACATTAAACATGAGCTAATCTTTTGTTGTAGCTCCTCTGCAGCCGTGGGATGGGATTAGGGCTTAAACTGGGTGGGTATAGACAAAAAAAAAGGAAATAATTAAAAATATTCAAGTGCATTTAACAAATTTAGAAGGGTTCATGGCATGGTCCATGTGTTATGGACAATAATGAGCACTCACACACTTCACATCAGGCTTGTAAAGAACAACCTGGGCAATGCTGAGTCAGTGCAATTCAAAACTAGCCAAAGGGCTGGCAAAATCACAGAATCCCAGAACAGTTTTGGCTGAAAAGGAATTCAAAGCTCCTCCCATTTCACACTCCTGAGATCTTGGTTCACCATCTGCAACGTGCGGCTGAAAGGACTTGCACAGCAGACAGAGATGCTGGGAAACACCCCGATTCAGTAATGAGGGTTACACACAGGCCCTGGCTAATGAGGGATGCAGGTTAATTGCACATTTTGTGCAAATGGCACTGGGCAGCCGAGGGGTCAGCAGCACCTGTGTGTGATCCCTGAGGGGACAGCTGCAGGGTGGCTGCTCTGCAGGGCTTTCCCGTGGGATAATCCCCATTGTTCATGGGAATGATGCAGTTCCAGGGTCTCTCAGGACCTTGTGCCAGCCTGGCTGCATCCTGAGCATCTCCCGCAGCAGGGGGAGGCTGCTCCTCCCAGCAGGCCCAGGAAGGTTCCCCCAGCTTGGGGAAGCTGTTTCTCCAGTGACAGATGGATCCAGGAACCTGACTTTTGGGTTCAGTGTTTTCCAACCAGGAGCCAAAGGCCCTGAGAAACTCCCCCAAGCCAGAGAGTGACCCTGAGCTGCCACAGCCGGACCCCAGCAGGGCTTGTGAGGCGTCACTGAGGGTGAAGTGATTTGTCTGACATCAGCTGGGAGCTGACCCAGAGTCCAGGCCCTGAACCCTCTCCTTCCCCTGACCCTTCCCAGAGCGTGGCTGCCATGGAAGGTCCAGGCAGGTGCTCAGGGAAGCAGAGCAGCACCTGGTGACCTTGGCCACTGAAATGCTGGTCACACTGACCCCAAGGACAGCGTGGGGTGACCTTCTCAGCACCACGGGGCTGCTCAGCCTGCAGCAGACCCTGCCAGGGTTAGGGCATCCCTTGTGAGGGGTTAGGCCAACCCTGAGGGTCCCTCCTGCTCCAGCCCCTCGCTCTGGGCCCTGCCTGGCTGGGAGATGCTGGTTCCCAGTGCAGGGGATGGAGGGAGAGCTGCACACTCAATAATCCCCGGCCAGGAGGCTGCCAAGAGGAAATGCACTTCCCGTAAAGCAGGCACTGCTACCGACTTGTTTGCTGGAATTGCTTGAGTGGTAATTACGCTCCCTTAATATTGACATATTTAAATAGTTTCCAAGCACAATCAGAGTCCTGCCCCGCTCCTTCCACCTCCTTCTCCAAATTTCTGTGGCCAGCTTTCACTTTGAACAAGGGATTGTCTGGAGGGGCGTGCCTTGCCCACGTTTTGTTTGCTGAGCAGCAGCCCAGATGTTCCACTCTCTCGTGGTGCCCTCAGAGCCTGGAGCTCTGCCCCACGGAGCAGCCACAGGGATCTGCCATGCAGGGAAGGGGTTTTGTCCCCACGGTGCTGCCTCACTGTGCGAGTGAGCAGGCCATGATGCCGCCAGGCCAGCACCAGGCACACATTTGTGCTTCATTCCTTGTGTTCTGAGACATTCCGACCCCAGCACAGAGGCCAAAAAAGGCCATTCCCTTCTTACTTTGCTCCGTGCGTGGGCCACTCTCATGAATGCTGTAAAGAAGGATTCATTTTCCCAGGAAAAACGAGTCACTCAATGCCCTGAGTGGCCCCCTGGGTTCCTCTCTCTGCCCAACAGCCTATGCATAAATTTATCTTGGGCAGACCCCCAAATTCCAAGCCTTTCCCCCAAAATAAACTCCCTTTTCTCCCCCATTGCATGGCTGCAGTTGCTGGTCCCTGTTTCCCTCTGAGGATCCATCCAGGGCAATATCCAGGCATGGCTTGCACAGATTCCTGCTCCTCCCAGCTCTGCTCAGCCTCTGGGTGGTCTGGTCTTTGCAAACCTCTCCCTGGGTTTTCCACTCCACCCCGAGGAAGATTTTTTCACGGAACCACAGAATCCCAGGATGGTTTGGGTTGGAAGAGACCTTAAAACTCATCCAGTCCCAACCCCTGCCATGGGCAGGGACACCTTCCAGGCTGCACCCAGCCCCATCCAACCCGGCCTTGGACCCTTCCAGGGATCCAGGGGCATTTGGAAAACAATTTTTTTGTGTCACAAGTGCTGCCTGATCTCTGAGGCAACCCCTGAGCAGTTCTGCTCCGTGCCCAGAGTCAGCGTGGGCTGGACTCATGTCCCCAATGTCCCCAGTGCCTCTCTGGGGACATTGGCAGTGGCAAGGGACCAAAACCCTTTCCACCAGGCAGGACTCAGGCACCTTTCAGAGCACGTCCTCTCCTCCTGGAGGCTGCAGCTGGGCCACCATCACTTCTCACTTTCATCTGAGGGCCTGTCCTGCTGAGGATGAGCACCAAGGTGGCCAATTTGCTACTCTGCCTTGGGACTCAGGCAAGGAGGGCATTCTCACCCTCGTCTGGTGAAAGCCAAAACAGGAAAAACTCTCATGTAGGCCTTGAACTACCGTGGAAATTGCTCAAAATCTCTCACTCAAAAGTGAGAGATTTCCATACGGGATGGATGGGAGGCTGCCCATCCTGCCGGGGCCTGGCTGGGTTGCTCGCACAGAACGGGGTTTGTGCGTATTTTAAGTGTGTCAGAGGGATGAGAAAGCAAAGAACAAGCCAGCAAAGTGCCAGGCAGGCTCCAGAAGGGATCTGGGGAGATGCAGTGTGAGGTGAGGGCTGTGCAGGGAGGCTCCAGGCAGGCTCAGGCTTGGGCTCCAGGCTGTGGCAGACGTGGCCCCACGGTGCTCGGGGAAAAGGGACTTTACGTGCTTTCCCCATTAATGCACAGAATTGCATCAAAGAAATACCTGGCTGTCATCATCCGCGTATCCTCCCAGGGAAAACGATCTTGGCAAGGCCTCGAGCAGGCCCAGTCTCAGGCCAGGAGCCAGCAGAGTGTTCAGTACAAGTTTCTTCATCTCCCTGTCTTTCATCATCTCCCACACGCTCCCCGCCAAGCTGCCATCCCAAGGGTTACTGTGAGGCTGGGGAGAGCTGAGAAAGACTCTTAACACTTGGAAGGGCAGTGCTGCAAAGGCATCAGTGAAAACCCCAAACTCTCTACACCTGGCCTTAAACTGGGAGTGCAAAGTGACAAATCCTCTTCTGAGTCTCTTAAATCACGAGGATTCAATGGACAAGTTCTGGTGCTGTCAGGGGACTGGGGAAAAGGTGCAGCAGGCCACAATTCCCAACTTCGTGAACCCCAGATCTGGGCTCCAGACTGAAGGAAAAAGCCCTGGATCCACCAGCCAGGTGTCTGCAGGCTGTGATTTGGAACATCTCAGGGATAATCTCCATCCTGCTGTACCTTTTCTGAGGAGGAGGCAGGGTTAGGATCTGCCATGGCTGCCCTTGCTGGTGGCTGCAGCTGCTCACAGAGAGGGGTGAAGGACTTCCCAGCCTTCCCAGGACCAGCTCCCAAGTTGTTTTGACCTGCAGAGGACTGGCAGCCCTTGAAGATTATCAGTGCCAGATGTGATGCTGAAACACACCGGTACAAACAAGGCTTTTGATGTCTGTTGGTGCAGAGCAGCCCAAGGCCACAGGGCAAGACAGGAGATTTCAGGCCCCCGTTGGAGGGAAACTTTGGAACTTGATGCCCAAGGCTGGGGTTGAGCTGCTCGGGTGTGAGGGTCAGGGAAGGGAGGGATTTCTTCCTCAATCTTAATTTCAGCAGGAGCAGAGGGTTATACAACAGTGGGGCAGATGGAAATGTCACCCCAGCGGGGTCAGCAGCTGCACGAACACAGCAAATCTGCCCTCACTAAATGCTCATAGCCACAACAGAAACACGGGAGGCACAAGGTGACAGAGGAGGTGAATCTGGCACCACAAATTCACCTGGTGACTCGGGGCGTGCTGTCCTGACCCTGATGCCTGAAAAAGGCCGGTGTCACCTCAAAGTCCTGCCCCAGTCACAGCTGGTGTCACCTGCAGCCACACTTGTCCATTTCCTCTTTGTAAATGTTCTCCGAGGCACCCACCCAAACCCAGCCAGTGATGTGCTCCCTCTCATGGCCCTGCATCAGACAGGGTGGCACATCAGATTTTACAGACAATGTATCATAAAATCAATCTTAAACAGCAATGATGTGCCATTTTGACATGTGTATACGTAAATACTCTGCCCCTTGATATATGTACTGCATATACACACGTACACACTGTATACACACACGTGCATCCAAACTGCCTGCCTAGGCTCAGTCCCTCCCTAATCAGGGTAATTTCCTCCTAATTAATCACTCCTTGCCTCCAGGACAGTGGCTTCTGGCTTATTCTCAAGCCTTGCTTCTCTGGGTACTCACTGGGCTTTCGCGTGGCTGCGCAGTCAGTGGCACAAGCAGGAAGGTGTTGATTTGGGATGTTTGTTCCTCCCCAAACAGCCCAGAAGGGCTCTGCCCTCTGTGTCTGGCACACCCCAGTGGGGAGGCTGTGCCCTCAAACCCGGCATCAGCCCATCCATTCCCAGGCTCCAGCCTCTCATCCCTCCCCTGCTGTGGGGCTGCTCAGGCTCTGTCCCTCATTCCCTGTCCTGCAGTGTCCCCTCCACCCTCACCAGGTCACTTTTGGTCCTGGTGGCCACGGTCACCTGGAAGTGGGGCCCCTGGTCACCTGCTGGCGTGGCTCTGGTGTGGGTGCCCATCCCTAAATGAGCAGGGAAACAACGAGGTGAGGAGAGGAAACATCCTCAGGGTCTGTGTTAGGGATGAAATGTGGGAAACCCACCTGACCCAGCCAGTGGGCATTTGACAGTCCAAAATGGGAGGGAGGGAAGGCAGGAAGGAAGGAATTCAGGAATTCAGGAATTCAGGAATTCAGGAAGGAATTCAGGAAGGAATTTCGGAAGGAAGGAAGGAAGGAATTCTGGAAGGAATTCTGGAAGGAATTCTAGAAGGAAGGAAGGAATTTTGGAAGGAAGGAAGGAAGGAATTTTGGAAGGAAGGAAAGAAGGGATTTCGGAAGGAAGGAATTTCGGAAGGAAGGAATTTCGGAAGGATGGAAGGAAGGAAGGAAGGAAGGAAGGAAGGAAGGAAGGAAGGAAGGA
>JAHLSL010013815.1:310617-354610 GCA_025920805.1 Petroica traversi | reverse complement strand
GAAGGAAGGAAGGAAGGAAGGAAGGAAGGAAGGAAGGAAGGAAGGAAGGGCAGGCTCTGTGGATGCTGGTGATGCTCACACTGATGTTTCCCATCCCACCTTCACCAGGGCCGCTTTCCTGGCCCAAATGTGCTCTGCCAGGAAGGAGGAGAAGCCAAGCAAGGAGACAAAGGCAGCCTATGGATTATGGCCATTGCTTTGGTCAATAATGTATTGATTACAATTTTGTGGGCTAAAAGCTTGACCTTTTAAAGGGCAATTGGCGCCTGTGAGATTTGATTTAGGAGAAAGAAAAAGAATTTAAATTTAATTTTCACTTCGTGTTTCAGTTGGGAGAAACTTGCAGGACTGCAGACGCCACAGCTGCTATTTTTTGTGGGGGGGTGAAATGAGGGGTTTTTTTTACCTTGGGACATCACAAAGAGCTTTATTTCAGGGTGAAAATAAAGGGTTGGTTCTCTGCTTGGCACTGCAGGGACACGATGGGACACCGGGTACCAAGCAGAACATTTAATGTGAAGCTCAGCCCAGTAAATACAATGGATACCAAATATCCCACAACAAGGATGACGGTGGCCTTTCCCCCCTCTAGGAACAGCCTGACCAACAAAACCACACACAAGGACGTTTTAGGGAAAACCTCACATTTTGAGGTCTGCAAGCACCTGTTTCGGAAGAGGCTTTGGATCTGCAGACATAGTTTTGTCTGAGTGGTTTATTCTCATTATTCTCGAGCTGACACGGTCCTTAAACAGCGACAGAGCAGCTCAGGTGGGGCTGAGCCCCCCTGGTCCCCTGCAGCCCCAGCCCCACACCCAGCAGGATTCTCGGGATGCAGACTGGGATGCAGGAGCTGCAGAGAGGGGATGGACCCCGACAGCAGCTCCAGGGACAAAAATAGAAGCAGCAGCCCGAGGACAGCTGTTCCTAGTTTAAATTGCCAGTTTCTAATAAGCTGTTTTGCTCTTTGAGAAGCAATTTTTTGGTCGTTTCATAAATAGGAGGAGGGGCCAGGGCAGCATCATCGGGACGTCACCGACTTTGTCACCGCTCCTCTCCGGATCCGCAGCTCTCCCCGGGTGCCATCACATTCAGGGCTTTCAGCAGCACCAAGTGGCTGCGAGGAAGACTGAAGTCTGCCATTTAGTTTGCCAAGACATCTGGCAAAAACATTGTGTACAGCTGAACGTTTCATCACGTCTGCCAAGACATATTCATTTCGGATTAATTTTAAGACAGTTTTTAAAGTGATGATGAAGGATTATGCCGTGCGCTTCAGCTGCATTTTAAAAAAAAATAAATAAAATCATCTCTCCTCTTCAAATCCCTCATTCAAATTGTCCCAGTTTGGCAGCTCCACGGTGTGTTGGATTCGTGATCTGGAGGGATTCACTGGTAGTGACATTTTCATTTATCTGAGAACGTGGAAGTGCTGCCACAGTCCATGGATGGGAGCAGAGCCTCCAATCCAAACACAGCTCCTTGCAGAAATTCACTTGCCGGCAGCTCAGCCCCAACACCCGAAATGCCCCCACCCAGCAATAACCCAGCACGATGAGTGAATGATGACGAGCTGCGATCTCAGCTGGGACCCCGCAGCTCGGGGTTAACGGCCCTCAAAATGCAAAGCATTTCCACAGCGCTGCTGCTCCAGGGACATCCCGGTATTCCCAGGGAAGGGGTGCCAAAATCTCCACTCAGGGGCTTGCAAAGGAGGGATGAACCTCATTGGCTGCTGCTTTTGAGAAAGCTCAGGTAATTCTGCAGGGATTTCCATGGCCCCAACAATTTCATTGGGCTCGCTGTGCCAGGGCCTGCCCACCCTCCCAGCCAGCAATTCCTTCCCAATCTCCCATCCATTGCTGCCCTCTGCCACTGGGAAGCCATTCCCTGCCTGCTGTCCCTGCAGGCCTTGTCCCCAGTGCCTCTGCAGCTCTCCTGGAGCCCCTTTAGGCCCTGCCAGGGGCTCTGAGCTCTCCCTGGAGCTTCTCTTGTGCAGGGGAACAGCCCCAGCTGTGCCAGGCTGGCTCCAGAGCAGAGGGGCTCCAGCCCTGGCATCTCTAAAGTCCCTTAAACCCAAACACTTTAATTTCTTTAACCCATCATCTCCACTGCCCACAGCACCTCCCTGCCCTGCTCCTCCTGAGTCGCTGCTCCCAAAGCCACAGCAGGAAGTTGGGCTCTGTCGCTGGGGTCAGGGGAGGTTGCAGGAGCTGCCCTTTTTGTCTGTGAAATGCCATTATCTGGAGCTGGCAGAGCTGTTATCAGGCAATGAGCGCTGCGGTGACGTGCGCTGGTGTCTCACGCAGGAGGATGGCCCGGAGCGCTCTCCTGGTGATGTCACAGCAGCCCGGGGATGTCCTGCCAAGAGGCTCCTTCCCTGAAAGAGAAAAGAACAGGGAAACTCCCTGCCGCGTGATCCTTTCACTGAACCCTTGGCACACATCGGAGCGTGGTGATTGACCTGTGCAAAGGCACCACCGCTGAGTAACTCCTCGGGTTTAACAGCCAAGCTTCTGGCCGAGCCCAAATCAATTCCCAGCCCCATCCAGGCAACTCCGGACACCGGGACATCCCGCCCCACAGTCTCTGGGGACACCTCACCGGGAGCTCTCAGCCAGCGCGGCTGCTGCCAGCACCGCCAGCGCTGGACCCTCAGCACCCAGGGGCTCAGGACCAGCCTGATGTGCAGCCGCTGCCTTAAACCCTGATAGCTGTGAGCAATAAATGTGGCAATAGAGTCTCTCTGATCCCCAGGTTAACCATGAGCCAAATACAAAAGCAGCTGGGATGCTGAATTGTAGAGTATTGCCAGTGGTACAAATTTTAAGGTAAGGCGGCCAAAGGGGGAATGGGTAGGAATGGGAAAGGATTTGCAGTGTTAATGTGGTTCTAGGAAGTGCAATCCTATAGAAAACTCCTGCTGTTCCTGCACAGAAGGTGGAGTTTCTGCAGACCAAGCCCAATCCATTAGGAGAGAGCCTGGGGCTGACTAAATATGAGATTTGACCTTTACTTGGCTGAATTAGACAACATATGCAGTGATAAAACCAGTAGAAAAGGTTGTACAAAATCTTTAGAGTTTCCAAAGAAGGGAGGGGAGTTGTTTGCTTCTTCCTTTCCTGTTTAACTGGTAGATCAACAATCTAGTGGCACGTACAAAACAGCTTGGGTTTTTTTTTCCCCCTGTAACTTGCCAATACTCTCTGGTTTTAGGCTCTTAGGGTCAAGAAGTACCAGGAAACCTGGCAGGTTTTTGGACTGCTTTTGCCACAGTGGATGATGCCCAATGCATTTTATCTCTTCCAACCCCGATTTCACTTTCACAGCGAGATCAGAGTTTCATTTCATTGCCTGAGGGAGGATTTCTGCCTCACCAGGGACACGTGTGTGAGGCTCCACAACTCCCACTTCACCAAAAACTTGCACAGCAGCTGGGTTTCCTGCCAGGGAAGGTCCACTGAGAGCAGACCTGCCTGCTCCTCCCCAGCCCTGAAGTGATGGATTTCCCTCCCCAGAGCTTTCAGGGAGCCCAGGCAGGTGGTGACTGCAGTGATCAGAGCAAGAAAATTGTAATGGAATCTCAGAATGGTGAGATTCTACCCCTGCCATGGCAGGGACACCTCCCACTGTCCCAGGCTGCTCCCAGCCCCAGTGTCCAGCCTGGCCTTGGGCACTGCCAGGGATCCAGGGGCAGCCCCAGCTGCTCTGGGCACCCTGTGCCAGGGCCTGCCCACCCTCCCAGCCAGCAATTCCTTCCCAATCTGCCATCCATTGCTGCCCTCTGGAATTCCCTGTGTGCCCTGTCCTTCCAGACCCTTCCCAAAGCCCTTCTCCAGCTCTCCTGTCCGAACCTTCAGGTACTGGAAGGCCCCAAAAATGAGCATAGCCAGGAGAGGCTCCTGCTGCAAACCCATCCCAGGCCCAGAACTGAAATGGATGGGAAAGAGAAGCTGAGGGTGTGTCATGTGTGGACAATGCTGTCCCTGCTCTGCCTCTCCCCAGGACTGCACGTTCCCAGAGCCCCTCCAGGCCATGGCCACTGTGGCCATGACAGCTGAGCTGGCAGGAGGTGACATCCACGTGACACTGCAGCATGACATGCTCCTTCTTCCACCAGACACTGATTCACTTTAAACAGTAAATAAAATAATATTCTTCTTAATTGTACATCACAGAGGACATTAAAAAACCTCGTGCGGGTTGGGCCTGATGACCATGCCAAGACCTGTGACACAAAACAGACCACCCCGAATTTACTGCTTTATCTTTTTTATTTTTGTAATTATGCATAATAAATCTTTCACACAAAGTGATGAAAAGGATCCCTAAGGTGAAGGAAAAACAGAGTATTTGTGACTGTACCAGACTGCAGATGTCAGGACACTGCCAGGCCCACGTCAGGCCCCAGCTCTGGGGAGAGCCAACAGGGCCAGCAGGGATTTCTGCCTCAATCTTGGTCTGGCTCTGCTGTTTTGGCTTTAGATGTAACTCCAGCTGCTCCAAACCAGCTGGGCCCCGGGAGCAGGGCATTTCATGAAACACACAAGGAAATTACACCATCCCAACCAGCCCTCTGCACCTCGGTGTCACCACAAAGGGAGGACAGTGAGAGGGAATTTTCTGTGTGACACCAATGCTCGTGCAGTGGCTGTTTGACTTTCCCTGTCAGATTGCTGCTCTTGTAAAAAGCCCTTTCACAGACAAATCAGGTTTTCTGCAGCAGGGCTGAGCAGGGTCTGCCCTGGTTCTGCTCACCCCGGGGTGTTTGAAGCAGATGAACACTGAGCCAGCCCAGCAGCTTCAGAATCCATGGTTTAAAAGTGCATCTTCAGACTGACCTGTACAAATCTGGGCAGTCCTGTTGACTCACAAACACTCTCAGTCTTTTAATAAAGACAAAATTACAAATCACTACAGTAACCAAGAATAGTTATCCCCTTTTGACGTTTGCTCAAAGACCAAAACAAAACAGAATAAATCCAAAATACAGATCAACTTATGTGCAGCTCAGTCATGGTTCATTCATTTCTCCTATTTGCCTAAGAAAACACTGCATCTCCAGTCTTACCATCGCCTTTTCTCAAAAGCTTCTGCCATTTCAAAGTCCTAAATGCTCATGGGCTGTATATATCCCTTTGCAGCTATATTTAAATAGATTTGGAAAGCTTTTTTTTTTTTTTTTTTTAATAAGCCAGCATTTCCATTTGTGTAGGACTCAAATGGACTTCTGTCTCTAAATAAGCAGATAAAAGGAAAGTACAATCTTAGCACATCCTTCAGAGGGAAGAAACGGTGCAAGAAATTCTATTTAAAGCCATTCAAAGGACTCTCTGAAAGCAAATGCACCCGATTCCTCAGGTCAACAAACAGAACATGCTGGAGCAGGCAGTGAATACAGAGGGTGCCACGCATCTTCAGGAACTAATTCCTCAAAATTGAAGTTTTGGCATGCAATGCACTGGTGACAGTCCCCCCACACAGCAGCACGTGGGACGAGGAGAGTGGGTGCAACAGGCATCCCCAAAATACGATCCCCACTTGGAAAAAGGAGATTTCTTTCAAAATCACACCACTTCTTTTGCTTCTCCCACTGCTGGAACAGGTATATCAGGAAAGAGCACTTGAAAACAACAAAAAAAAAGAGAGTAGTATTCTACATTCAGATAAATTTATACTTCTGCCATAAAACTTTGAAAGGAGGTTTTCAACACAGAGCTTTGTCAAGGATCCCCAAAACACACTGTCACCATTACGCACAGGTTTACAGGACACTGGTCTATTTTACAAGCTTGTAATGATTTTCTTTGGACGTTTTCCCCCCCTCCCTTTCCCTACACGTTCAATTTCCAGGAACAATTTTGCACAGGAGCACAGAAAAACAAGTCTGTAAGGGACCTGACTCCGAAAGCAGGTGTTTCTTGCCCTTTGGAGAGAATTTGCCAGTCAAACAACAACAACAACAAAAGATTTGCTATTGAAAATCCTCCCACAAACATCTAAATCAAGTGTTTTGAATCTGCCTGGGAGCTAATCTGATTAGGATGCTGCTTGCTTAGTTCCCTCAGACAGCAATTTAAGGGCTGCAGCCTTGACAGTGCCACGGAAATGAAGGGCTGTGAGTGAAAACACAGGGTTAGGTAATGAACAACCCATGGCAGCATCCAGGACACCACGAAAAGCTTGACCCAAGGAAGCTGCCCGCTGGAAAGAGCCAAAAATACAAACCTTGCTTCCAAATCAAAGCCTGCAAGCTCATTTAGCCCCTTAAGCTGAAAGGACGATCAGGGCTGTGGTCGGTAGTAACATCATACCCCATGTGTAAGGCCTCATTTTCATCAAACAAGCTCTAGGTTAGGGACTACAAACACAAGGTTGCCTACAAGCCACCAGTGCCCCACACCAGTCTGTCCCAGCACGAGGCTGGGCTGGACACTGCTCTGGGGTCGGAGGGGGTCGGGTTGGAAGGGGTGCAGAGGTTCAGGTCCTGTAAGGTGGAGTGGGGCTGGCCTGGCTGGGCTGTCCCTCAGCCCGAGTCCATGGTGAAGAGCTGGATGTCACGGGGGTTCCAGTACAGGGCCACGGCAGAGTTGTACACCAGGGACCACACGTAAGGGATGAAGAACTCCTCAGGCTGCTCCTCCTCCACGTACTTGAACTTCAGCTCGGGGAACTTCTGCAACAAGAAGGCGGAGGCCGGTGAGGGAAGGTTTGCGTGTCTGCTAGCAAACACGCAGCCCACATAAACACTGCAGAAAGAGGTTTGGTGAAAAAAATAATGGAAGGAACTAAACCATTAGGACCCAAGGAAAATATTTATAGGATAAAGAGATCATTTATAATTTCTTCTTTGAATCAAATGCTACATTAGCATATTGTATTTGAGCCTTTTACTGTTGGTCACAATCCATTTGCCTGTTAAACAGACCAAACATGTGAAAACACAAAGGTCTTAAGGGAAACTCATTTCTAGCAACCCCTCAAAAGCCTCATTGCTTGAGCATGTACAGACCTACTTATTGCATTTTTCCTTAAAAAACATTTTGCAATTAATTGCACTTGGCTCCTTAGCAGGAGAATCCTCTGAAATTTGTGATACCATAGGATCACAGAATATCCTGAGTGAAAGGGACCCAGTAGGACCATCCAGTGCAGCTCCTGTCCCTGCCCAGACACCCCAACAACCCCACCCTGGGCATCCCTGAGGGCATTGTCCAAACTCTCCTGGAGCTCTGGCAGCCTCGGGGCCGTGCCCATTCCCTGGGAGCCTGGGCAGTGCCAGCACCTCTGGGGGAAGAGCCTTTCCCTGATCTCCAACCCAAACCTCCCTGGCACAGCTGCAGCATTCCCTGGGACCTGTTCTGGTCACTGAGAGAACAGACAGACATGCTGCAACCTCAATTTCCCATTTTTCTCATTTTTTTCCCTCCCAAGCAGTGCACACAGCAAACCCACCAGGTCGGCTCTTGGTAAGCGCGTGTTTTGGAAAGAGCTGAGTCTTCTGAGACTGTGCTCTTCCCTTTATCCACTTCTAAATGTTGCCTGTGTCTGGGCTTGGCAGAGTCTCAGGCAAAAGCCGCATTACAATGATCACTGGGGTAAGATAAAACATGAGCCATTTTATTATTTATAAGGCTGTGGCTAAGACTAAGAATAAACTCTACAGTGTGACATGATCAGAACAAGCACAGCAATGGCTAAGGAGCCTCTTTGCCCATTAATAATGAAGGGATTCCCTATCCTGTTTCTTGAGCTCAGTGTCCTGTTTCCTTGCCTTAAGGGTACAAGAATTCTGGCTGGATCAGTGTCCTCTGAAGGGGAATTTCTTGGACACTTGGTTTTCAGGGTTATGTATTTAACTTCTATGCTCCCACGTTATTTGTATTCTTGGAGTCAGCAAACATGGAAACTGTACAAAAATTGTGGAAAACATGTGGATGTGGCACTTGGGGACATGGGTTAGTGGTGGCATTGGCACTGCTTGGAGTCCTGGAGGGCTTTTCCAACTTAGAGGATTCTGTGCTATCTCTGCTCAAGGAACTGAGGCAGCTGAAAGATAAGGTTGTTAAAGGCCCTTCTGCACCTGGCTGTTGAGTTCAAAGCCCAGAATCTCAAAGGTACATCAGCAAGTTTAATTTCCTGTGGCAGACACACAGTTTGTGGCAGAGAACTCTGCCACAGCCATTTTGTGCTCCTCAACCACTTTCTACCACCTCTCCTCAACCTCTCTTCTCCAAGTGTGTTTTGCCCAGCCTGTTTAGTCTCCTGCATCACTTTGTTTTTTTCACTCTCTGGTACCTTACATCCATACTCACCCCACCTCTCACTTCCAGTCTCCCAGCCTACTGCCATACCAACTCCCTTCCACTGCATCCTTATCCTCTCTCTTCTGCATACTTTTCTCTTTTAGACTCTCCCAAGCTTTTTTTTTTCTCACCAGCCTTGTGAGATCCTCCTTTTCACTGACATTCTCTGTGCCTTCCCCCTCTGCCACCCCCAACCAAGCCCTCATGTATATTTTCATTAGTATTTATTTTTTTTATAAAACCCTGACATTCTACTCTGCTTATCCTCAGTGTAATCTTCCCCACTTCCTTCCAAACTTCCTGGCTTGTGGTCAGTGCAGACGGGAGCACGTTCCGTTCAGCACTGCATCAGCAGAATGAATGGTTAAACCTCAAGATCACCCTCCCAGCCAGAGCAAAGTCATACACTGCTTCCCTCTTCACCCCAGGGGTGGCTGCACTCCAGGGATGCAGCCCTTCTGGGAGGGAAGGGGGGCAGAAAGTGATGAAAGATGCTAATTCGAGTAGAATTAAACACAGCCAACTTTTCTTCAGGGTCTTTCTGTGACCCAACTTCTCTTCTGCGACCTTCAGGGTCACAGAGCTGCAGCTACTGACTTTGCAAACACTGATGGCAGCAGCCTGGGACCGTTCCTGGGGTCCTGTGAAACTTAACAAACATCTTCAGCCTTAAAACAGTAGGCAAAATTACATCAGAAATTCCAACAGCTGCATCTGAGATGCTCAGGTCTTGCTATCCCATTATCCCTCAACTGGAATGGCAGCATGAAATGGCTCAGGTAGCATTGATATTTTCAAGCCATAAGCCATGCATTGATTTTATTATTCAGCCTCTCTTCAGACTGATCGATGTTGCCATTTATTGCCATCGTACTGTAGCAATTTAATAATCAATTTCAGATTAACTGACTGCAGTGTAACTCTCTGCAGTCAGCCTGGACTCCCTGACACTCAGCATGGGCTTTGAGCAGCCTGCAGGGGTATCTTGGAAATGCAGACAAGGAGAGTGAGATTTTTAAGGAGAGCAAAAATACACACTGCATACACACAATTTTGAATGAGTCTATTTAAAAGAATGTAGATAAAGGCAGGAGTGATGGATTTGTGATGGTCCACCTCAACAGCAGACTCAGAACAGCTCAAAGCATTGCTGAAGAGACACGAAAAATCACAACTCCAGGCTAGCAATCCAAACCCACCTTCTTTAGCTGACTGCAATGACCCATGGCTGCGTGCTGGCCACGTTTTCTCATTCATTTAAAATGAGAAATCCTAGAGGCCCAGCACAGAGGGAACTGCACCAGCATTCTTTGGGGTGTGGATGTAGCACTTGGGAATATGGTTTAGCAGTGAGCACAGTGCTGCTGAGTTAATGTTTGAACTCAATGATCTTAGAGGGCTTTTCCAACCTCAGTGATTCTATGATGTAACTCGCAAGATTAACTGTGGCCGCCATCCACTGCTGAGATAAAAAACTACCCACACTGTTTCACTAACAGGGTGTTCACTGAAAACAGAACTTGTTAACAAACAAAATCGTCAACAGTTTCTTCTTTACGAGAGTGACTTTCTAACTGTGGATTTAAACACCATGTAAAAAGCTTGACTGATGTCAAAAAGCTTTAAGGTTTTCAAAAAGCTTTTCAAGATTTTCAGGTGGCAGTCCAAGGAATGTTTTAATTCCTATTTGTGCCATTTGTCTCCTGTATGTCCTGCTTCAAATGAGTAATCAGGAGCCTTGGCTGTGTGCTGCAGACACACAGGAGGTAACACTGGAAAACAACCAGGCCACACAGGTCTCAGGGCACTCCCAGCAATAACCCAGCCAGCACTGGTGAGGGTTTTGTGACGGTTAACAAAATTCCCAAAGTGGCATGTCAAACCAGCAGTGCAAAAACCTATTTTCTTCTGACTTGCTGCTCTTGTGTCCAAGTTACTGCTGGAAAGACATTTGCACCCCAGCTGGTGACACTCCAGTGAACCTGATTTTTAGCACCACTTGAAAAGAGAGACCATTCTAAGGCATCTTAAATGGCAATCTTAATGATAGAGGAAAAGCCTTGGCATGGGATGAATCATCCCTTTTTTTCCTTCACCACCCTGTTTGTTGGGATGGATGGTGTTGAAAGATGGAGCCCCTCTGCTCTGGAGCCAGCCTGGCACAGCTGGGGCTGTTCCCCTGCACAAGAGAAGCTCCAGGGAGAGCTCAGAGCCCCTGGCAGGGCCTAAAGGGGCTCCAGGAGAGCTGCAGAGGCACTGGGGACAAGGCCTGCAGGGACAGCAGCCAGGGAATGGCTTCCCAGTGCCAGAGGGCAGCAATGGATGGCAGATTGGGAAGGAATTGCTGGCTGGGAGGGTGGGCAGGCCCTGGCACAGGGTGCCCAGAGCAGCTGGGACTGCCCCTGCATCCCTGGCAGTGCCCAAGGCCAGGCTGGACACTGGGGCTGGGAGCAGCCTGGGACAGTGGGAGGTGTCCCTCCCTGTCCATATCAGGAATGAGATAAGCTTTGAGGCCTCTCCCAACCCAAACCTTTTTCTGATCCAATACACAACACTGCTCACTATTTAAGTTACTGAACTCCTTGCCTTGACAAAAACATGTCTGTTGGAGCCTTTATTTGCATTTCTTTCTACCCCTTACAGGGACAGACAACCCCAGATAGTTTAAAATAAACCAGCCAGAAAACGTGAGAGACAGAGGTAACATTACGGTTTGAACAGCACAGTTTAAATACAGACACCAGTTAGCAGCTCTGGTGAATCACTCCACCACATCACCCTATCTTGTTTTCTTCTGCCAGACAAAGCAGAAGTCAGATTTGGTGGTTGGGACCAGGGTACAAACGAGACAGACCGAGAGCGTTGCAGACTGTCTGCGTTGTCAATCACATGATTCGATGAAAAACCACGGGAAGTCCGACGAACAGACAGAACTCAACTGCAGTTACTCCCTCACCACACAAGTTCAACAACATTGGGGTGCTTTGCTGGTTTTTTTTTTGTTGTTCTGGTTTGGCTTTTTTTCAGTTAACGTTGAGGAAGGGAGCATCAAGGCCAGCGAGCAGCACCTGGCCCTGCTCCAAGCAGCGCAGTGGCATCTGAGCTGCAAGGCTTGAGCCATACATTAAATAAAACATCCCCTTCCCTTCAAATGAACCCTCAGAGCTGCTCTCAGGCTACAAAGTTATGCCAGTGGATGATCTCCACTCAGATAATGCAGGCAAGGGGCTGCTTCAAGAGCAATGTCTCTGCTTCTTCCCTGGTCTAGATGTTCTGCTGGATGAAAAGCAGCATTCATCAAAGATATGGGGCAGCCATTGCGGAAAATAAAGAAATTAAAGAGTTGGATTAATAAAAAGCTGGAGACCCCTCTTTTCCTCGAGTTCTGGTTAGAAACTCTGGTTTCTGAAACAGCAATCAAGCCCGAGTCAGTATTTTCAAAAGCAGGTGACTCTTTGAGCAGAGAAGTGCTCTTTTCAAAGGAGTCTGAACACATTTGAGAGTCAAATTCATGTGAACTTTAAATCAATCCAAAGCTTCAAAGTCTTTCTGAAAATGGGATTTCTGTGTGTTTGAAGAGCTTACCATGAATCCTGTTTGGTAACCTAATGACTTGATGGCAAATTATGTGTTTCATATTGTTTCAGCTAAATATAGCAGTGTGGCCTGCAGAGCATCTGTAGGATTGGACCTCATTAGCAAAATACATCAAATGGCAAAGGGAAGAAAAAGGGCTCAGGTTCAGCTCTGCACCAAGCCTCCGTTGTAGGGTCTATAATGAATATTTATCCCAGTAAGACTTGCCTCTAAATTCTGCCTTGCACCAAACATTTGTGAGGATTTTGGGCAGAGGAATGACACCGGCACCTGGCTGCCAAATTCTTAATGCCACTTGGAAATCTGATCCCAAAAACACCAATCTAAGTCAAAATAATGGCCAAGGATCTTGAAAACAACTCAACAATAATGCCTGTCACACTGCTCATGGTATGGACAAACAGGTACATACGGAAACGCTGATATATTTGGGTTTTATATAAATATATAAAGGACTTGAGTTCTTTACCAGAGCAGAATTTGTGGAAGAAAATGACTTAGATACTGACAGATGGAATTTTTGCAAGGGCTTCATTCTTGTGGGGCAGCAAGGCCGTTTTGTCTTTCTCAGGTTCTGTTTGTGTCTGTGGTGGCTCTCTTTGACTTCAGACAGAAAGCCTGTGTGGCTTTGGTGAAATATCTGTTTGGGCTACACCACACCGGCCTGATACCATCTTTTTCTGCTCCTGGGGCTCACAGCAGAGAGGATGATGGTGGGGAGATGAAGGAAGCAAACAGGAAATGTGCTAGACTAAGTGTGAGCTGCACATTTTGTTCAGAGACCTGCATAAGGAATTGGTGCAAACGGAAAGGCAGTGAAGAAAACGGGGGCTCAGAGCACGGCAGGGAGGCTGAGAAAGAAATAGAAAACTCAGGCTAATAAAAGGTTCAAATTTGTGCACATTTGTGTATTACATATTATTTAATAAATACATATTAAATACGGTATTATTTATAATAATAGAATTATGAAAGTTTAGGCAACTGTACAAGCTGTGGTAGACAATAATATTGCTCCCAGGGAGTAAAATTCCATAAAACACATAACCCACAATCTAATGGGTCACAATCCTCCTGGTCCAGCAGGGTAGGGGAGTTCATCTGCAGCAAGACAACTGTCTCAGCAAGTTTCATTGATAGATGATTTCTGTTTTCAGATTACTTTGAATAAAGGTTTGTACAGCCTCAGCTGCAGGAAAATAAATGTTCTGCAGTGAATTTTCAGTGTCAGATGTGAACTACTGCCAGAGGAGCAGACGTGCCTCCGGTCAGAGTTCAGCAATTACTAACTTTTTTATAGAGTACTTAGAAGCCAGGTCATTTTGGGAAAAATCAATCAAACAGCTCTGCCTAGATAATTATTGGTAAAAACACAATGATTTAAATGAGATAAATATTTGTGGCAAAGCTGCCAGGGCACAAAGCTTTGCAGAGTATCGTATGAAGAAGACTGCATTTTTGTCTGGGATAGAATGGCAAATAATGAGAGCTTTAAAGTCCTAGAAAATCAGAGATACAAACACATATACACTTGTTTCTTTTCCTTCCAGGAAAGAAATAATGCTGGTAAATGTCAATAGCCCCAAATTGTGCCATTCTTGTCATCAAGCCAGGCTGTTGATCTGTACAGATTCCAAGAACACTCTATAAATGTAGCTGTCTGAGCTTAGGACAAGGCCAGGTACCCATTTCAGGATCTGCAGGGGCCACATCAGAAACACCCGGACTCTGGGCTACTCCTGGACAGAAAATAAACTGGACCATGGGTCAGCAGCTATAAAAACAGGCTGGGGCTCTTCCCCTGCACAAGAGAAGCTCCAGGGAGAGCTCAGAGCCCCTGGCAGGGCCTAAAGGGGCTCCAGGAGAGCTGCAGAGGCACTGGGGACAAGGCCTGCAGGGACAGCAGCCAGGGAATGGCTTCCCAGTGCCAGAGGGCAGCAATGGATGGGAGATTGGGAAGGAATTGCTCCTTTTGAGCTCCTCACCAGCTCATCTATCCCAGAGCAGCTGGGGCTGCCCCATCCCTGGAAGATTCCAGGGTTGGACTTTGGGGCTGGGAGCAGCCTGGGACAGTGGGAGGTGTCCCTGTCATGGCAGGGAGTGGAACTGGATGGGCTTTAGGCTTCCTTCCAACACAAACTATTCTAGGATTCTATGAAAATCCCTTAATCTGACAAAAAAGGGGATCCCTGCTCACCTTCAGAGATCCTGTGTCTACCTGGAGAAATTTTGGAAAAGATTACCAAGAGGAAAGACTGAACCAAACCTTCCGATCACACACTGTAAAGTAACATTAATCTCTGCATACATTTAATGCATTATACATTTTTAGTCACAGTTCAAGGACTTAGAGCTCCAATTAGGATTTGCTTGCCCTGTCAGGATTGTTCTCAATGCCATGCTGTCTAGATGGACACAGATCTTTCCAGAACATTTCCAAGAGGACTGATCAACAGCCAGGAGCTGTTGATCAGTCCTCTTGGAAATGTTCTGGAAAGAGCAGGCAGTGCCTTGCTGTCAGACCATGGAGAGACAGGAGACAACTGGAACACTGCAAGGACATTTGCAACACGGCAGAAAATACAATATATTGGTTTTACCAAATAAAAAGAAAGAGATATGGTGTATGTAATTACACTTGAAGTATGAGGATGAAGGCAGGATGTGTAAATGAGGTACCATCAACAAAAAATAGAACTTTCACCCACTTCAGGGTTTAATCTGAAAGTAATTCTCAGAAAATACAGTGGCCTCTTAGAATAAAGAACATAGGTATGAGCAAAAAATGAACAACTTCAAAATAACAACAATTTAAACAAAGGATGTTTTTTGATTTGAAAAAACCAAGAAGAAAGTTAAACACATGGAATGAACAAAGCTACTGACCCAACTGACAGACACAGTTCTGGTCCTGACCTCCTCCAGCACTTGTTATGTGCATCCACCAAGCAATCAGATAAATAAATAAAATACTTTGTGTTATTTTGATTTTAGGGAATTAAAACCTGAAAAATGGAATAATCCCTGAAGCCATTTCTCAGTGGCATTAAAGGACACCAAAGCACAAATGGGGATGAGTCTATCAACTCTCAAAACTTTTAAGGATACGAAGTGGATGTATAAGCCTTTCCTACCATGGGATTTGCAGAAAATGCACATCTCATAACAGTAGTCCCTATTTTTACCACTGCTAAGGAAAATGCAAATGAATTTAAGCCCTGGCTTCCTGTGCTTCAGCTTGCAAGCCATCCTTCTCTAGATTAATGTGCAAGGCTTTACACAACCATGAAAAACAGTATGTTTTCAGCAAACATTTTTGTGTTTAAACTGAAGGAAGTCTAGAAATCACTCATTCACTGATACCTTTATACAGAAGACTTGTAGACCTGTTAATAAAAGGTTACAAGATTAGATCTAAATTTTGGATGCCTCAAATTATAACTAAGACCATGATGCTTTAGCAGCACCCTCAAAGAAAGCCTTAGAAATCCATGAACTTCCAAATTCTCAGAAATAAACCCTGCACCTTATGTACACTTTCCAAAACCCAAAATACCACTCACTCACCAAACAAAGCAGATTAAAGGCTGAATTTTTTCCCTACAGAATTCTATAAGTGAGATTTGAACCTGGAAGGTGTCCCTGCCCATGGCAGGGGGTTGGACCAAGATGAGCTTTAAGGTCCCTTCCAGTTGAAGATATGTTGTGATTCTATAATTCTATGAATTCTGCCACTTTTCAAGTGCACAAAGGGTGAAGTTTAAGAAACTGGCAACAATAAATCAGTTGGGAAACTCTCATGAGAACACCTCTTTGAAGGTCTGGGCAGAAACTCAGATTGTCCCAAGACCATACATGCACATGCACTGTTTGGACCACTCTGCAGAAGACAGAAAATGTATTTACTAAGTCTAGGAAGCAGGAGAAGGCAGGGGAAGATCAGTTCTGCTGTCTATCAGATCTGGAGCAGATAACCATCCCTGTAGAGATTTAAAAGCTGTGTGGATGTGGCACTTGGGGACATGGATCGGTGGCTTTGGCAGTGCTGGGGGAATGGTGAGATTTGATGGTCTTAGAGGGCTTTTCCAATCGAAATGATTTTGTGATTCTGCAATCTGTGAGATCCTTAGATGTTTGCTCCCTCCAGAAAAGGCTCATGGTGCTCTCAGAGCTCCAATAGTACCTGGTGAGTGGTGAAACCCTTGTATAAAACAAAAAAGGCTATTTGCAGTTCAGGACTTGCAAAAACCAATATAATTCTTCCCAGGCATTTTGATTTGCAACAATGTGGAAGAACTCGAAGGTGAAGTAAGGATGGGAAAGGCAAAGTCTCCTCTTGGAAATATTGCAAGTGGAAGTAGTAGAGAAAAATTAAGTTGTGTATCTGGACGAAGTCTGCTTCAGTTCTGGATAAAAATGACAGATCTATATTCCCTTTATCAGCCTTTTTACAAAACAAAGCCAATTCTATAAATGCCCAACAATATTCCAGTTCTCATGTCAGCAACAACCATCTGCTAATTATTTTCTTTCAATCTAATCAATATAATTTATTAAACTTTTTTTAACAATAAGGAAAAACTCACTGGAAAGGATTTAAAAGGGCCTATAAAGTGCACAAATGATGGAGGTTTTGGAGAAAACAACCCTGCTGAATAATGAATGTACAATAATATGTGTAGCTATGTATTAAAAGACAAGGAGAATCTGCTCTAGACAAAATTTAGAGCAAATTATATATTTTTCATTCCAAGCAGTGAGTGCTACTGTTTAAGCCAGAGCAGTTGTTTTGACTTTGATAGCAGACTGGTCTGAAATACAAGGAATGTTGTTTATCATGGAAATGCTTTGTGCTCCAGATAACATCACGGATGGCTGCCCCACCTAGGCTACGGCCCCATCCCACCTCCTGAAACAAACCCCAGACAAACCTCTCCCCGCTGCCCAACTTCTACAACTCCAAAGATCCGACTGTGAGCAGATAAAACTCTTGCCATGCTGTGTGCCGTGCAATCAGCAACACAAAATGAGCAGAAAGTGTTGACACACGTGTGACAGTGAAGGAAACTACTGAACTTTAGGATCCCAACCCACACTTTCATTTTTTGGTAAGGCACTGGAGCCAACACTCTGTCTTGATGGCAGAGGGATGAACCATGGGAACCCTGTATGGCCATATCCTGACCCAGCAATGTATAAACATTATCCTTTTCTCACTATTTTAATTTTTTTGTTTTTTTACCTAGGAATTGTCATGACAGGGGTTAGATTCTTCTTCCTCCACCCTGGAGAAGGAGGTGGAGATTTTGACATCTGGCTCAGTCCCACCTTGTGCTTGCTGATGGAGATTGTGACCCTCTATGGAGTTCACAGCACTCACCTCTCTGCTCTTCAGCATCTGAGCTGGGAAGGGACTGAAGCACAACAGTATAAACCCCTCTAATTTTACAGTTTTAGATTTTTTCCTTTTGGAAACTACTATATGACCTTTCTCTGCTCTAATATAGTCTTGGGATAATCCAGCAGAACCACAAAGGACTGAGAGGTCAAAATGCTGTTTCCATCTGCCTGTTCCTTTCACCCCAAATCTAGAGTTACTACCGTGTCACAGTTGTTTTGTTTTCTCATTTACTTGCGCACAACATATTCCCCCAACACAAAAGGTGGCAGGAGAAGAGCACAGTGATTCAATTTGCATACTTTTCCAGTGACGAGGTCCCAGACATGCTTTCACTACACACTGGTTCAACGCTGCCTCCAAAACATCCCACCAAGCCAAAAAGAACATTCCTTTGGACAACTGGGACCGCGCTCCTCTCCGTTATCACTGCACAGGGTTGATGCACAGCCTAAGTCTTGGCTTTGTGCATCCCCCAGGGAGACCAGGCCCATTCTCCCAGCTGAGCTGAACACCTCTGATTTGCATCCTGGGGGCTGACACTTAGGGCTCCTCCAAGGTTGTTAGAGAAGGGTTGAGCTCTCCCTCACAGCAGCCGACATCCTGCCCCGTCCCTCCCGCCCAGCGCGGCGGTGGGGCCTCGTGCCAAGCCCAAACATCCTCCCCCCACCCCCAGCGCCCACGGAGGAAGACCTCCTTTTGATTTTGTACTTTTTAATCTGAGAGAGCCAGGCCTGTAAATATTACAAGAAATTATAACAATGACTTAAGAACAAGAGACAGACTCGCTGTCACCAACTGTTAACTCCCAGATCAGGGCAGCCTAGGAAGTGGACCCTTATCTGCCCGAGGCTCAGGACGTGCTGACTAACACCCTATTGAGTCTGCAGACCTTTGGCTCCCTAATCTCCCCAAACTGGAAAATGTACACCCCAATGGATATATTCCCTTCTCAAGTATTTCAAGCCTCTGCAAAAAGACAGACTGTGCTGCGAGATGAGCAGTGCTGCCCTGCTGCATGCAGGAAATCCCATTTATTTGTCTTGAGGAGTGAAATGTGAAGTGACAGCAAAACCTTTCCAGCCACAGCACGCAGTGCCAGACTGCAGCCTTATCTCTGCCAGGACTGCCAGCCAATGAGCTGGTGCCAAATGTGTACGTTTATACAATTATTTTGTGAATGTGGACTTCACAGCTTTATTTTAATAAATTGTCCTAATGTTAAGAGTCCTGTGAAGACAAAACAAGGTCACGGGAGGAGGGTGGTAGTGTTCAGTTGACCTCAACAAATAACAGGATGCTTTTTCTGAAATGCCTTTTTAGGTTGCTCATTCTATGCTGTATTCTATATTCCATTATATTCATGGAGGTTGTGACAGCAAGTTCAAATCAGCTACTGAAAACATGCCTTTACCAGTGACAGAGGCAGTGTGTAGAAAGGAGAAAGGGTAGGAATGAGTAGGACAAGATTCCTTCAACGTGTTAAGACATCTTTACAAATCATGGACCTGGACAATCTCCCTGACTGAGTACAGGGATTCAGGAGCTGACTGCAACCAAAAGAGATCTGCATGCTTGGTATCACCCTGCAGCCACCAGTTGAAAAAGTAGCACTCTATTATGGTGAAACTGTGTTCCTTTCCTAATGCAAACAATCACCTCAATCTGAAAAATGGCCCCAAGTGAGCTGCTGTTTCAATAATGAATGAAAATTACTTGTGTTTTCTGTTTCACTGTGCTTTAGATGCAGCATTTTCAGATTTGTTTGCCTTCACTGACACCTTATCTGTATTAAGATTTATACTCGTAAAGACTGTCTTTTGCACATGAATCAAACATTTCCAGAGAACCCCCCACCTCAGGCTGGGGAATTCTTTCATAAATGCTATTATGTTCCTTTGTTATTGACCGTATCTGCCCCCTTCCTCCCTGTGCGTTCAGGCCAGGATTGTTTACCCTGGTGACAACAATCAGGCTTTGCTGGTCTTAGCTCAGGAGGATGGAGCTTGACAAGCCCTGGTGGGGCAGATAAGCACCAGAAATTCAAATAAAGTTTTGCTGCCTGACTCTGTCCTCAGATCCTCACTTGGATCTCGTGGGTCTCACATCAAGGACAACATGTAAGTTTAAGGCCTGTGCTCTCCTCCCACTCTACTCCACATACACAAAATTTCCTTCTATGTTTTGGAGCTGCCAGTCTGTCACAGCCTCGAGGGACCTTCCCTCAGTGAACTCTCCAGAAATATCCAGCCTCTAGTTTCCCATCTATAAAAACAATCTTTGCTGTGGTTTTTTGACAGCTCACATGCTGCAGTGAAGGAAGGGAAATCTTCCTCGTGGAGCTTTGGACGCTGCTGCTACAGCATCACCAAGACGGGAAATTCTCACCGCACTGCTACACTGCCTGTCCTCACACCCCTGCTCACGAGCCTCAGGCTGGCTGCTCTCCCCACAGTTCAAACACCACAGCAATGGCTTTAAACTGCCAGAGGGCAGGGTTGGATGGGGTATTAGGAAGAAATTTTTGCCTGTGAGGATGGTGAGGATGGTGAGGCTGTGGCACAGGTTGCCCAGAGCTCCTGCTCCATCCCTGGAGGGGTTTGAAAGCCATGTGGATTTGGCACTTGGGAACATGGGGCAGTGGTGGCCTTGCAGGGCTGTGGAATGGTTGGACTCCATGGTCTAAGAGGGCTTTTCCAACCTACAGGGCAAAGGGAAAACCTGGGCAGAAGGGAGCATAGCAGGGTTTGTTAGGGTACAAGAGTCAACATGAGGACACAGTCAAGAAAAATCAGCCTTTGTTTGTGAGCTCAACAGATTGTGGGTTTAGCGTTAGAACCTTATCAAAAGCTCAGCCTAAATCCACATGGATTTAAGATTCAATCATCATCTGGTACTCCAGAACATCTACAGCTACAAAATGCTGTGGGCAGGGTGGCCTAAACCAGCTGCCCTCTAAATCCCAACACCAGAGTCCTCAGCAGTGATGATGGCAGACATGAGAAAACCTCTGCTTGGCCAGGAAAAAGCCATTTCCATCTCTAATCATCCTCAGCAGGAACAAACAGCCTGTAAATCAACTGGAGAGAAACTTTGCAACTTGTAGCAATGGTTGTGACAAAATCAAACTCTGTATGGCAATGCAGTGGACGCAGCCATCAGCTGACAAAGAACATCTCTTCCTCATTCTCACTTCTTGGTGCAGTTGCTGTAAACATTCAAGACATTCCTCTGATTTATGCATTTAATTAGAAGATATCTCTAACATTCCTGCTGTTTACATTTAACCCAACACTGCAATGAAAGCTGTAATTTTGTCTGGGATTTATATTCCGTACTCAAACTTATTTTGATTCCTTGATTTAAACATACACACAGAAGTGAAAATGTGTCAAAATCATGAAAATGGAAGAGATTATACTCCATTATCTAGTTCATCTGTCATCCAGGGCAGAAAATTTCGAAGGACTGTTTTTCTCAATCTGCCACATGTTATGGGAACTTAATTCAAAAGACTAACTCAGAAAAGACAGTTAAATCTTAAAAGTGGAAGAGCAATTGGATCTGTGTAATTAGAAATTACTTTTTTTTTTTTTTACCTTTATCTTGTATTCAGTTGTCTTAACTCATCAACTTTTGCACCTTTTGGGACAAAGGTGTTGGCCTCTGCCAACATTATTTTACATTTTATTTTAAAAGTGGTTAATACCTTTTTTTTTTCCTTGATGGAGGGGGGATAATGTGGGACTTTATTAATAAAAGAAATGAATAAATAAATTTTATATGTAACTTTTTATTCTTTTCAGCTACTCTGCCTACACTGAAGGTTTGCAGTAGAAAAGGAACACATGGGTTGGAAACAGCTTTTAACTGAGCAGGAGAAGAAAGGGGTCAGGGCATTTTGGTGCAATTTTACTGTATTTGACCAAAGTTGCAAGATATTTGGAAACAACACATCATTTGAATGCAGTGCCTTTGGCACTGGACTTTTCATTGGACTCACAACATATGCAATGGAGAGAGGGGAGGCTGCACAGCACATGTAAAGCAGATTTAGTCACAGCAAAAAACGTAATAAAAGTATAGGGAGGCTTTCTAGGGAGGGAAACTTGGGGAATGTTATTTAGCTTGAGCAATTGTACAGCTCTGAAGTGAGCAGGGGCTGGGCTCTGGCTGGGAGCCCTCCTGTAAGATGTGTTGGACAGGGAGTTTTGGGCTGCTCATGAGCGTGGGGCCTCTGCCAAGCTCCTGCAAAGCCAGAGCTCTGCAGCTTTGGGCAGGGAAGCTCCTCTGTGCTCTCTTTCAGAAAAAATGGGATCATCCTTGAAGGTTAACAGAGTTCAAATGATGTGGCAGGCCAGCAGTTAGCAGAATGGAAGTTGCTTTGAGAAACATACACGTGCAGGGAGTTGTTTACCCGGGTCAGAGCTCTGTTACCATGGCGAGCGACTTGGAAACTCTCACACTGCTTTCCCATCCTCCCGTTTCTCCAGTGCTTGCTTTCTGCCTCCTACTTGATATCTCTTTCTTGCAGCAGCTCCCTTAAACCAATGAAATCAGTCAGCCTAATGTATCTGGTGTCAAATAATAGATACACAGGCTGTTTCATGTCGGAATTTGTGTAAAGTTTAAATTCTTCTGCTCGAAGTCTCCTACTTGTGCCCTTCCTTCCCATAAATTAAGAGAATCATAGAATGGTTTGGATTTGAATGGGCCTTAAAGATCATCCCTGCCATGGTCAGGGACACCTCCCCCTGTCCCCAATGTCCAGCCTGGCCTTGGGCACTGCCAGGGATGCAGGGGCAGCCCCAGCTGCTCTGGGCACCCTGTGCCAGGGCCTGCCCACCCTCCCAGCCAGCAATTCCTTCCTATTTTCTAGTCTAAACATTCTCCTTCTTGTTTAAATTACCCTATCTTTCCAAGTGCCACTGAAAAATTTAATTTTGGACTACTTCTTTATTTTTAAATTGCCCACCTAAGTTAAAATAGATGCACAGACAGCCAAAGCAGAGTCTCAAGAGCACACATGGAGAACTCAGAGATTGTTGCTACCCTCTCTGGTTATTTCACATTGCAATGAAAGGCCAGATTTCAGCTGTGCATCAAGAAATATTTGACTGATCTCTTTTGGAAATCCACTCTCCCTTTAGTGACAGGAGTTTGTGTGTCATCTCCTGACCCTTCCTCTCCACAGAGCCTGCAGAGCACCTCAGCCCCTCACCATTTACTGCTTTGTGCAAGGATGCTCTGCCATGGGGACAGCAACGGGATGGGAAACATTCCCCGTCATGGATGACAGACAATGTCACCAGTTACATTATTCTGCTCCAAAACTTTACTCCTAAAGCAATGGTTTTTGCTCATCACAGCCCAAGAGCCTCCCCATGGCTGAGAACCAGCTTTCACTGGATGTGACATGAAGATGCTGAGGGGTCCCTCTCACCCTGACTGTGCCACCAGTAGAGCACAACCAGACTCTTCTGACCCAAGGAGGGGAAAGATCTTTACAGTAAACTTCCCTTATGCCCCTTACAGAAACATTTTTCTGCTCTCTACAGGTAGCATAAAGAATTACATAATTATTTCATAGAGTCATAGAATCCCAGAATGGTGTGGGAGGGACCTTCAAAGCTCATCCAGATCCACCCACTGCCATGGGACACCTTCCACTATCCCAGGCTGCTCCAAGCCCCATCCAACCTGGCCTTGGACACTTTCAGGGATGAAGCATCTATCACCTCCCTAGGTAATGTGTACCAGTATTTAACCAAACTTGTAATAAAAAGTTTCTTCTTTATACCTTACTCTGAATCTACCTCCTTTTAGTTTAAAACTTTTACCCTTGTCTAGACAAAAAAAGAAACAAAACCTCCTCTAAAACCTCTTGTTACAAGACACTATTTCATCTTCCAAAGCTTTTGCATGTAACTGCATGAATTTTCATCTGTTGCCTTAATGGGAGCTAGTTAATTACAACCCACAGAGTGCCACAGCCAAGGCTGAGACATCATTCAGCTCAGCTGGGTACAGGGCCCTGACTGCAGTTACAGCTCTGCAGAGCAGCAAAGGGAACTCAAGTGATGGCAAGGTGAAGACAACCATGGCAGAGGAACTCCTGCACTGCTGATCAACCTGCTGCCAGAAATATTTATTTTCTCTTTTCCATTTTTACTGGTTTGAAGAATTAAGTGTCAGAGTCACAGTAGATCTTACTGTATTAAGGTTATTATATTTGTATTTATACAACTCATTTGTTATTGTTTCCTAGTCCATGGTAGTCCTGGCTGGGCAGGCAGGACCTTGTCATCCCCATTTTTTTGTTTAAACATTTTTTTTTTAAAAACTGGTTTGGGATAGCCAAAACACTGCCCAGGAGACTGACCTGCATTAACAGTATTATGGAATAGCTCTTTGGGAGCAGCTATGGCAACTCCAGGATAAGGTGATTTCATTCCAGTGCAATTGTTGAGCTTAGCAAAAAAAGCAATGACTCGGGAATGAAGTGACTGAATCCAGAAGGCAGCTTCCAGAAGGTAACTGCAATAATCTTCAGGGGTGGAGGGGACAGACATTAAGCCTCCATGTAAATATTAGTCTCCATGCAGACAGCAGCTTGGGAATAGGAGTGTCCTGTGCTAGCCCACCCTTCATCCTCATCTTGGCCAAGGCACCTCATTCCTGAACTGCAGAATCACTGCACTACACTCACTCACCACCCTCCCAAGCTACCTTGGATTCTTGAGCAATACCCATCTCTGATAAATTCCTTCATCCTGGGATGAAACGTGCTTCCCTGGATTTCAGTAAGATATCAAGCCTTCTGCATGAACAGGATGCATCTTTCATAGAGAACTGTAACCTAACTATAAGACATAAAGGAGAGAATAAAAACAGATAATACATTTGACTTTAAAACTATAACTGTCACCATAACCCTGATGTCAGTGAAACCCTCGCCAGTGCTTCTGAGAGCCCTACATGTAAGGCTTTCCTACATTATATTTGCATTCATATGATTCAGTTTTACTACTTATTACTCCAAAATAGTCTATTTTCAGCCAGTCCTTTATCTTTATTCAAGAAAATAAAGATCTTAAGCAAGCATTGAAGAAAGGTGAGGCTCTGGCTCAGATTTCCCAGAGAAGTTGTGGCTGTCCCATCTCTGCAGTGTCCAAGGCCAGGCTGGACAGGGTTTAGAGCAACCTGGGATAGTGGAAGGTGTCCCTGCCCATGGCAGGGGCGGCACTGGATGGGCTTTAAGCCATTTCAACCTAAACCACTGGTTTGGTTCTAAACCAAAACCATGGTTCTAACCTATTTGGACCTTCCCCAGATGTCAGTAAAGGTCATTTTGGGATCATGACAAGTTAACTCATTTTTCAACACATAATGCAAGCAGATTTGAGTGTTACTGGAGCTCTGCTGGCCTTGATCATCACCAGCCTCTCACTGACAGAATGAGGGACCCCCAAACATGCACAGCCCTCAGCCATCGTGGCTTCCCCGGTCCTTAAAGGACCAACATTCTGAGATCCTCAGGAGTATTTACGACACACTACTTTAAAATGGAAAAATTATATTTGTACTACTAAACCACAGTTTTTAAAGGCAAGGAATGCTAAATTTGTAATATTTTTACGTTAACTTGAGCTGCAGACACAGCTTGGAAAACATCAGAATTTTACGAGCCTCAGTTATGTCAGTGACGAGGCCAAATCACCCACTTATCCTCCCCTGCAGTGGCTCAGGCTCGCAGGATGCAGGCTGTGAGCAGGGTCCCTGGCTGGCACCAGCCCCAGGTGGATCCTGTAACACCAACCACGTCTCAGAGAGCAGCAGATGAGGCTTTTACTGTGCTTTCACAGGTTGTGGACGAGCTGTTTTCAGACATTTTTTTGTTTACGGAACAAAGGAGCACAAATTGCCACGAAGCTAAATGAGCTAAGAGAGCTCTAAATACTTCCACAGTGATTTGTTCATAATAAAAAGGAGAAAAAATACTCTGCCATACTAGACTGCTAAAAATTCTGTTTACACGATTTTTGTATAAGAAGCAATGAAATTAAGCGAGGCTGCATTACTTGCTACTGCTATCAATTAATGCAGCAACCACTTCCAGACATAATAATTACCATATGTGCACTGTGCTTTACCTCTGGGCTTATTAATTTCATACATGGGAGGTTACAACCATTGATTGCATTAAAACAGACTGATCTGTTATGAGAGATATACTCCCAGTGCACCACATCGTTGCACAAACTGAAATGATTCAAGTGATACAGGAACAGACACCTGCATCCACCAGCACACAACCTGAAAATGGTCATTTCTCCATCCCCTCTTAAACACACAGGCACAGTATTGCAAGAGGAGTGAACTCAGCTGATAAGGGACAAAATCAGAGGGTGTCAACTGGAGGAATGAAAAACCCCTAGGAGTACCTCCTACCAATAAAAATAAATTATTAAAAGCAAAATGGTTCTTTGTTTCTCAGTGCAACTTGCGCAATTGAGAATTTGCTCATGTTTAGGTTGAGTATTAGCAAAAACTTCTTGACTGAGAGGGTTCACCAGCCTGGCACAGCTGCCCAGGGCAGTGGTGAGTCCCCATCCCTGGAGGGGTTTAAGAGGTGTGTGATGTGGCACCTGGGGACACGGGGCAGTGGTGGCCTTGGCAGTGCTGGGGGAACAGCTGGACTTGATGGTCTTACAGGGCTTTTCCAATCCAGATGGTTCTGTGATTGACAATCAGCTCTGCCCTGCAAACTTTAGAGCAGCCTGGAGTCTGGTGAGTCTGAAAAAAATATGCATCTGCATTTTTAAAAGTGCATTTGGTCTTTAAAGTTTGCTGAAAACTTGATCCATAATGAAAGACAATGACCTCTAAACAGCATCTAAAAAGAGTGGTGTTTACCTTGCCATTACACAGCTGGGTTTGTAACTTTATGCAAAACCAGCCACACACTCAGAAGGAACCGCACTTGGATTTTTTGTTGTCATCCTATATACATAATTAAAGACATATTTCTATTCAATTCTGGTTAAGCCCTTACAAGTTATGTACAAGTTATACATACAACTTAGGCTTTAAAGCCTCCCTTCAACAACAAAATATTGTTTACGTTTTTAATAAATCTTAATTTTCACTCCTCTGATTCAGAAGACATTTTCTGAAGCAAGAATATACTGAATTCAGTAGGCAAATTTCCCATTAATATAATTCAACTGTCCTAAAATAATTCAATTCCCCTAAAATAAGGTTTATAAAGAGAGTGGTAACTGTGATGCAAAGAGCTAAATGTAACAGGGAAAACTATCCTGCATTAGTAGTATATTCACAAAGGGTGAGAGTGTGTCAGCAATTTCAAGAAACCTTTAAAAGTAGGAAGGAACCTGGCTTTTTTTTTTTTTTATTTTCACCAAAAACACTACAAACAAGCACCAGGCACAAAGAGTTAACACATTCTTCCTACTTCTGAGAGCAGGAACGGGCCCGATTTCGTCAGTGAGGTTTGGCAGCGCGCGGAATCCTGTAACCAATTCCATTTCCTGATAAATGAACGGTCCGCAGGGGAAAGTCAGCCAGAGGCTTTGGGAACTGCCGAGCGCTCAGACATGACCGAGAGGCTCCTGGAAGGAGCCAGACTGTCTCTTTGCTTATCGCCGCCCAGCCGAGCGGCACCAGCGCAACGCCGGCGCTGCCAGGCTGCGCTGAGAGCCTGGCCCGAGCCACAGCCACACAGGACACCCCAAAAACCCCAGAAAACACCCCAGAACACGCCTGACATCAGCCCCCAGGAACTCTGAGAACACACGGGCATGTAACTGAGGCGTTGGGATGGGGCTCGCAGCAGTCCGCGTTGTTTATGTGTCTCAGAGCCAAGCGCTAGGAGTGACTCGGTATTCTGGAGCTGAGGATCTCTCCCCCGCCCTTCCAACAGGAAAAAGCCAAATGCAGAATGATAAATCATTCATTATTGGGTAGGTTCTGGCATCAGTGAGGCTGTGAAGGAGGGGTTTTCAATTGGAGCTATAGGGTGCGTTGCCTCCAGAGCTGAACGTCACTGTCAGGTTCTAAATCGTTTTGAGCTACAAATTCATTTTTTAAAAGTTATCTTCATAAATGTGATATTCTTACTGATATTCTTACTGAATGTTAACAGTAAGTAACAGCTCTAATAGCAAAATGACAAATGTGCCTCAGCCAAGCTCAGCCCTGAGTTTCTGACCCAGCTTTTCAGACGGAGTTAATCTGGACGTTTGCTCACTTTCACATTATTACAAATCAATTCACAACTCCAACATTTTTACAGGAAATCCAAGTAGCTTGACACACATAGAACTGAACTTTCAAAAGTCTAAAATTTGAGCTTGTAAAAAAAAAAATACTGCCAGTCTGATGACCCCTGAAGGGAAGTTAAAAGGAAAAAAAAAAGAAAAAAAAAGAAGAAAAAGCTCAAATAATAACTTCAGGCCCTTCATTACCAAAATCCTGGGTAACTTTTCAAGTGGCTTGCAGGCTTATAATAGCAACGACATCTGCAATTGATTAGCTCCCCCAGCACAACCAGATGTCTCAGTGACAGGGAGAAAGTCCTGTGGGTTTGGAGTTTACTGGGATGCACAATATACCATCACTAAAAAACAAAATAATAAATGGGAAGGTGGGAACACTAAATAAATATTATGCTTGTTCTTAACGTATCTGAATCCAGTTTTATTGCACGTTCTAGTTATTTGGAAAGCCCAGGATAAATTCTTTCTTCCTCACAAAAAAAAAAGTCACAGACTTGGCTGAGTTTGTCCTTTATCCTCTGATGGGATCTTGGGTGCTTTCTGCTCATGGCTGTGACAAATACAAGCTAACAGCACAAAAGAATGACAGTTCTCTGCATTCTCTAACTGCACAGGTTTGCAAGGTACGTGGCTTTGGAGGAACACCAGAGCACTATTTCAGACATAACACCCACTCGTAGACCAAACAAACTCCCCGTTCCTGCCGCTCCTTCCCTGACTTTAACTCACGTTAATTAATGCATGCTTTAAACCCCAGATGAGAAAAGTGGTGGGAATACCTGAAGGAGAGGGAAAAAAGATCTGCTCTTCTTTGGAGCATTTTGATATTCACAACTCTGATGCCTTTACAGCATCCTCAATCCTTTTTGGGCTACTGCTATGCTTCTACCAAATACTGAGATGACTCCACACACAGCACTGCCCAAGAGCAGGAAAATGAGTAGTCTGCTTCCTGCCCTCTTCAGGATGTGGCATCAAAGTGGAGGACAACACTGCAGGTATGGAGTGCCACAGGCTGGCTGACATAAGCAAAGCCCAGCACTGGTATTTCTATCACAGAATTACAGAATGGTTTGAGTTGCAGGGGACCTTAAAGCCTTCCAGTGCCAGCTCTGCCATGGGCAGGGACACCTCCCACTGTCCCAGGCTGCTCCCAGCCCCAGTGTCCAGCCTGGCCTTGGGCACTGCCAGGGATGCAGGGGCAGCCCCAGCTGCTCTGGGCACCCTGTGCCAGGGCCTGCCCACCCTCCCAGGGAACAATTCCTTCCCAATATCTAACCTAAACTTACAACAGCAGTCAAAGTACATTGAAGAGATTCTGACATCAATGCCTTATTTGAATTGTAACCTGTGTAAGAGAAATTATTCACCAAGAAGGGTGACAAGATGTAAACTATTCAAGGTGAGATGAGCAAAATCTGATGGATTTGGTGTGGGTAACCCGAGCCACCCCCAGCCCCTCTGAGCTGACTAACAAGGTTCTCCCTCCAACCCATTTCTCCTTGAGCTGCTCTCTCAATCCACCCCAAATCAGGAGGCTGAAGGGCAGGAGCTCACAGACCCAGCTGCTCACACACAGCACAGGCAGAAACAAAGCTCTCATGCCATGGAGATCCTCACCAGGCTGTTGACCATGGCATCAGCTCCATTTTCTGAGCTCCTGTGCAATCAAAGCCACAGAGCAGCTAGCAGGGAAATCAGGGAGAGGCCAGGGCAACATGAAGCACAGTCCCTCTTTCCTCCTAAGTAATACCAGTCCCCACCATGGGACACCAAAGCCTTGGGGGCTGCCTGGTGTCCTGCTTGCACCGTGCTGGTAACACCTCCTAAGCACGAAGATACAGCCTGACACCCTTGAGAATGCTGGATCCACCAGCAAAACTTTCCAGTGGAGGTTTTCCCCCAGGGAAATGAATGCTTCAGTGACTAGGAAGAAAACAACACTGAAGTTCTCAGTTTATTCTTCATCTCTGAAGAAAAGCTTTATGCAAGTGCTCTAAGTTGAAAGCATGATTACTATTTTCTGTTCAAAGGGATTTTTGGGTGCTTTACAATAAGAAACTGATATTACATGAGAAACAGTTTAAAGATCAGAGATTCAGAAGTTTGCTAATGCATATTTTCCTATGTTGATGCTGCAGTGATGTTTATATTACTCTTCAATAGGGAGGTGTCAGAAAAGCATTAATATGTTTTTAACTGTGTGCCAGGCAGACAAGCAAAATAAAATAGCTGGGTTTTTTTCCTTGTTCTAGTCAACAATGCCAAAAATTACTGTTTATTTTTCTCCGCCCCCATGAAAGAATTTATAACCACTGAAGTAAACTCAAGTTAAAAAGCTGGTTTTAATCCTAAAATTGACTGACAGCTGCTGTGTAAAAGCAAACCTAACTTGTTTGGGTTCTCAGAAGCGTTCATATTTGAAAAAATTAGTTTCTCGGAATAATTTGAGGGGTGGTTTTTGCTGTTTTGTTGGGGTTTTTTTTCTGTCCTTTCCCCCCATAATGCTACAAAAATAATTTAAAGAATGTGACACTGTACAATTTTCACACTGGTGAGACAACTGGGGAAAGGTGGAAAGCACATCCCCTTTTCAAACAGCCTTAAGAGTAACATGTAAATACGGTGTCGGTTTCAGAGTGAGAGAATTCTCTTTGGGAGTGCCAGGGAGAGGTTGTGAGTGCCACGGTGCTCACCACTGCTGCTCGGCCTGGCAACACTCAGGCAGATAAAATAAAACCAAGACCTCGTGTGTGCACAGGGGCTCGTCTTACACCACACCAAAGAAACCCGAATCTTGACATGTGTGACAGTCAAAATCCAAGCAAACACTTTGGGGAATGGGTAAGTGTATGAAGAGTTCTTGTTGTTTTGGTTTTTTTTAATATAAAAATATTAAAGCAAACTTTGAAAAATAAATAAATAGCCTTGATAAATGACTCACCAACACTGCCAGCCTATGCCAACATTTCAAACACCTTGAGTTCAGCAATATGAAGCTCCGTGGATAGCAAGTTGCAAGTCAAACTACATTGTTAATGACTGCAGTAAAAATTATTTCGCTTTCCCTAAAGTCTCTATGTTAACTGATTTCTTCCATTTTACCTGAAGGATGCTTCTGAAAATGAAGTGTCAATCCAAATCAGCCATATTTGCATCACTCATGGCTACAAACAAGGCTCTCTAAAGACTGCTGAAATCCACTTTTAACCACAGAAAACAGGATCTATCACATTTCAAAGACTTTTGAACACTTAAGCTTTTAAAAGCCATATAGATGGGGCTCTCAGGGACGAGTTAGTGGTGGCCTTGGCCACCTTGGGGGAATTTGTTTTAGAGGGCTTTTCCAACCTAAACAATTCTGTGATTCCATGACCTTGAATCCACGGATAGTAGAGTGAATTTACTTTGGGCATTGGCTCTTTCAGTGTTAAAGCAGCCAGGCACATAAATAAATCTTTTTGTTAACATGCTATGTATTCTAACTAGCTACTGAACCCTACTTCCTACTAAAGTCACATTTCTGTGAATTATCATATAAAAGTGAGGGTGGTATTTATTTCTGAACTAAACCCCCAAAGCTTTTGTTCCCTTTTGGGATGATGCAGTTATTTTTCTTCCTGTAAGGTTTCAAACTACAAAGTCAACAGTTCCCATACAATGCATTATGTCAGCAAGTATCCAACTTCAAGCACTATAATAATCATAGTTTTTCCATAGTATTTTCCACATACTTCAGATCTTGCCTACACACAAGTTTGCACCATTTAATTAAACAGATTTAAATGATAGAAACTCCTGCTTGGACATACTTATTATAAAGTGGTGTCATTCAGTTTAGTTTCAACTCATTCTCACCAATTTAAGTAGCCAGGCTTACATTAATAGAAAAGCACCTGCATAAGGGTTTGCCCTGGCTCAGACAGACAGACAGGTTTATAATCCCACTGTAAGATTAGCCAGAGTCAGGTGAGTGCAGACATGTCTTCGACTGCTCACAGTTTCACAATGATAAGTTATTTTCTGACCACAAAGCCCATCAAGACTTTCAAGATCATTTTTCCCCCCTGGAATTTTGATTACCCAAAATAATATTTCTCAAGGGACGCCGAGTATGTTCTTCTCCACTCAAGGTCTCTGAGAACCTGACCTCTAAAACAAATGCCTTCAAAAGAAATGTGAGTTATTGTCCATCACTTACAGCTCAGCTCACGGAAGCAGGGAAGTCTGACATCTTAATTGAGGGTATAAATTGTCAGAAGGAAATATACAATCCATAAATACTCTTATTCTTAGCATATGGCCAGAACTCTGGAAAGGCCCAAAAAGCACTTGGTTTAAAAGTTCCTTACACTTCTGTCACTAATCTGATCTTCTTCAGGGTAAGGGTTAATGGCAGCTGAGGGTCAGCAAAAGGAAGTCTGTGTTAGAGACGCCTGCCTAGCGTCAGACCTAAGGATGTATTAGACACAATCAGCTTCCACTGTAATAAGAACTTTGACCTTTGAGCCAGAAAAAAAAAAAAAAGATAAATATCAGGAAGAACTGGATGAATTTATTTTTTAAGGAAGTTTTCTGCCTCTCTTGCTTAGTGCTGTGCCCCGGAGCTCTGTAAAGAGTTGCTGGTTTCTGTAACTCCTCTGTCCCTGCCCCTTTAGTGTCACACAGAGTTAATTTGTGCACTATTCCACCAAAAACCCCACAGCAGCAAAACTGTTACAGCGGTAAAACAAACATAAGAAAGCTGTTCATAGCTTTTAAAGCAATTACACATCTGCCCCAAGGTTTAATTTGGATTATTAAAGACCCTAGTCTGGATCCTGAATCCAGCATTTTGCCGTGGCCAAATAACAACCACTCAGGACTAAGGACAGCAGGAGTGTGGGGGGAAAAAAAACTGCAATCAGGAGCAATTCTAACAGAAGATGGGGCAATGAATGTTTTCTTTGGGTCAATATATACATTTGGTTGCATGTATATCGAACACTACAGATTTCCTTTGCCACCTGGGGTGCTGTGCAGGGCTGCCCGTGCCCTGTCCCTCTGCATGGTGTGATGGCACCACTGGCTGTTCAACAGATGACATCTCCTCCCTGGAGGAACATCTGCAGAAGCAGAAAAATTCTTCCAAAGAGAGCTCAGTACCCAAGCCAAGAAATCATTTAGGCTCCTTTGGTTTTAGGGACTTAACATGCACTTTCTTTTATGGTCATTCCTGGTTTCTGATTTGCCATGAGCCGAAGTCTGATGGGAAGTGCTGAGGGAGCTGGGAAGGGGCTGAGCCTGGAGCAAAGGAGGCTCAGGGGGGACCTTGTGGCTCTGCACAAGTCCCTGACAGGAGGGGGCTCAGGGGGGTCGGGCTCTGCTCCCAGGGACAGGGACAGGAGAGAGGGAACGGCCTCAGGCTGGGACAGGGGAGGTTTAAATTGGAAATCGGGAAAATTTCTTTCATAAAAAGGCTCTCCAGCCCTGGCACAGCTGCCTAGGGAAGTGCAGGGAATCCCCATCCCTGGAGGGATTTAAAAGCTTTGTGGATGTGGCACTTGGGGACACAGGTCAGTGGTGGCCTTGGCAGTGCTGGGGGAATGGCGTGACTTGGTGGTCTTGGACAGTTTTTCCAACCTAAAGGATTCTGTGATTCTACCAAAGCATCTGTTTGACATCCCCTGCTGAATTCACCGTCACCTCTGTCAACAATCATGTTATTTTTATGACATTTTTTGTAGCTGAACTTCTGGTGCTGGTGCTGCTTCCCCAGGTGATGTGCCAGGGATAAAAAGCTGCTCTGGTCCACCTCCCAGGAAGTATCTGCCACCACCACGATGACAATTTACTCTTCCCCTGTGCTCTGGTGCCTCAGTGATTAGCAGCTTTTTTCAGTGAAACAAACGGAAGCTGATGGAGTTGGAAGTACATCGTTAATAGAAGGGGAAACCTATGAGAAGTGCTTTTAACACCTAAAGCGAAACTTGTTCTGTCAAGAGACTGAAGGCTTTTACCTCTGCTCCTTTTACATATTCTGTGAAATTTTAATGCCCATCGAACTCAAATGCACTTCAATAAATATTAAATTTCGTACCATACCAAAAAGGTGAGAGTTGATGGCATAATGGCATGTCTGCATAGCACACAAAGAACATCTGACAGTGTGCACACTGATGACAAAATACTCATTGACATGGGGAGAAAAGGAGTAGGGGAAAAAACACAAGTAGCTCAGAAAATGCTCATGAAAAACAAATCTCCATCTTAAGTGGCTTAGGTAATGGGAACTTTTCTTTTATAAAGCATTAAACACGGCCTCCCAAGTGTGATCATTCCATGGAACCAAATGTCAGCTTCCAGTTAGTAGCTGGCATTTGAAACAAGTTTTCCCACTTATTGCAGAAGAGTGGTTATCTGCTGGCTAACTCCCCTTGAAATCCTGAGATAAGTCACAGGCTCCAGACATGGTCCTGCTTCTCTCACTCTCCTAATCCTGAAAGCACAGAGAGTTCACCAAAGGGAAGGAAGGCAGCCTGAGAACTTTAAAAAAAAATAAAGAGAAAGAAAGAATGAGGCTAATTTTCACCTATCACTATGATCTCTAAATTGCCTTTAATAAGCTTCTGCAATATAGCAGGGAGCCTGGATTGTGGGCTGCTTGTCTGCAAAGGAGACAGCTCTATCTCCACGCCATGGCTTCTGCCTCCATCCCGGGCATATTAACTTCATTTATCTCCTCCCACAGACTGAGGGAGAAATAACCAGCTCTTGATTTCAGCACCTGCCCTTTATCTCTCTGTTTGTGCAGAAGTCTTCTAAAAGGCTAATTGCTCAGCTTGGACTTTCTTGGCCTTCCACAGTACACGGCTAAAAGCATATGCTTAAAATAATGTTAATTATATTGTTTGTCTCCAGTCAGGCTGCTCCAGGACTGGAAGGAAAATCTGAGTTAGATCTCCCATTTCCCAATAATTATTTGCTAAGAAAATGCAGGATATCTTTCCTAACACAGGCACACATTCATACATATATATTTATCCATGACCTAGTGCTACCACACATGCTCACTTTGCATCCCATGTTGCTTCCCACAGAGAAAGGGAGCAGGAGCACCCGGGTGTGCTCCCAAACTGATAAGCTCCATTATGCAGATGAGGATCGTGGCTCTAAGTGCTGTTATTTTTAGTTGACGTTGATTCATGTTTGAACTATGGGCTAAACAACAGACACAGGACCTGAACACATGTAGCACCTCTTGAATGCTCACTTCCTCGACAAAGGCCAAGATAAGCAACTTGAACACATCACTTGAAAACATCCGTGCATACATTAGGTACTTACACATGAGAAAAAAAACCCCATCATTGTCTGAGCTGCAGGGAAGTGAGCGAGCAAAAGCTCTGCCTCAGCCCTCATTTTCCAAATCATATCGGTGTTTCAGCTGCCTCCCCCAGAGTGCTTCAGCTGAAGTTGGTTATTTCTTGGAGGCAGGAATAATATCTCTGCAGGGTCTCTTGTACTTTATAGCACTTTAGTATGCTGTGGCAAAAGGCAAGGGTGGCTTGAAAATTAGTTAGCAGTTAACTGCAAAGCTGATATATATACATATATATATATATATATATATATATGGGCCCCTCAGCACAAGAGAGACCCTGAGGGGCTGGAGCATGTCCAGGGCAGGGAACGGAGCTGGGGAAGGGGCTGGAGCCCCAGGAGAGGCTGAGGGAGCTGGGAAGGGGCTGAGCCTGGAGCAAAGGAGGCTCAGGGGGGACCTTGTGGCTCTGCACAAGTCCCTGACAGGTGCCATCAAAGCCAGAGTGGGTAGGGCTGCTCCCACCCATCCAGACTTGCCCAGAGAGTGTCATTAAAGACATAAGGATTAAAGCTTTCTCCTTTATTGAGCTGCTGAAATGCCTCAGAGTTGCCAGAGTTATTGTGTAACTATATCTTCAGTCTGATCTTAATATGGGTTTGTCGAGCTTTAGAATTGCTTCCCCTGAAAACCTCATAGACCTGAGGAACTGGGAGACTCCCAGGACAGGGGTACAAAGACTCACAAGGCCATTTCTACAGGAGGGAAACATGTGCTGCTGCTCATCACTATCTGTGCAAAGAAAGGATGTTATTTGCATGTACAAATTGATGCATGACAATACATACTTATACATCTATATCTGTATCTATATATGTACACACACACCATCCTTTTGTACATGAAGTAACCTGCTGTGGCCAAACTGCTACTCAGGAAAAGTATTAAAGAAAGAAACAAAAAAGAAATAAATAAAAAAAACCAAAACAAAAAAATAAAAAAAAACCAAAAAAACCCCAAGAAAAACAAGAAAAACAACAACCAAAAAAACCAAACAAAAACAAACAAAAAACCAAAAAAACCCCAAAAACCCAAAAAAACCAAAGAAAAAAATTAAAAGGAAACCAGAGGGGGAAAAAAAAAAAAAAGACAAAACTCAGTAGGTGTAAGTGGTCACTACAGAGGACTGATGGGCCAGGCTGGCTGTATTCCCTTTTTAAGTCTATCCCGAAACTCAAGTGCTCCAAGCAACACTGAGCATCCTTAAAACTGGAAATTCTTGACTGTTTGGTGAGGGCTTACAGAGCTTGGAACATGCCAAAAGCTGCTGGTTTGTTTCTTTAAGTGGCAATATAAACATATAGTTTTGAGTAATGTATATCATTAATGAAGAAAATTTTAAGTTGATGGGATTTCACTCCAGAAATATCACTTCTGTAAATTGTGGCCTGACATGTCAGTTGATGTGGCACACTCAGTAACTGAAAAAAACCATTATTTTCTAAGCAGTGAATTTGTTTGGTGATGGCTCTGTGTCAAGAAGGAATCACTGCAGCCTCAACATAAGAGCGTTTAATTTTCTGCCCATAAGAATAAGTTGTCATAGAAACAGCCAAAGTTCCAGTGTTCCTCTGTATTCACAGCATCACCACGTAGAAAGGACAACCTGAAGGGCTGGATTTGGATCCAGCAACTGCTCTGGTGCTGCTCAGGCTATTCCTGTACTGCAGCTCAGCACTGGGACTCTAGACCAACCTCTCCTGAAGTAATTCAGTCTGAGTGACTGAAGATGTGCCATCTCAGGGACACAGGGAACTGCAGGAAAGACATTAGTATTTGCAGCCAGCTAGAAAATTCCCACTGGGTGTTTTAGAATTACCAGCACATAAATAAATTAGCAGCTGTCGCCAGTGGCCATACGGGCTCAGTGTGCCTTATCAGAGGATATTTTACTAAAGTTACCACAAAAGAAATGGTGCTCTCACTCTCTTATCACAGAGTAGCAACAAAAATAGTTCTGCAGAAAACACACAGCATTCAAAATACACTTGGCATAACAGAGAAACAAGATTCATCGTGTTTAAAAAACACACACAGCTCCCATTTGCTTACTTACCCGCTTACACAGATTTCTTTATTGCAGTATTTAAACACCACACAGCCATTAACGGATTTTAGCCTCACAAAACCTGTCAAGTTGGTAAATCCCTCAAGAGATTTGAGAGGTTTTCAAAGAAAGAAATGGAGGGGACTGCGCAGGATTATTCAGGAAGCTCATCATCATGTTGACCAGACTTACAGGTCCTGAACTGATTTTCACTAGGTTGGGTAATTCTTAACTAAAGCCCCCAAAATTTATCTTTGTAGCATTTGGTATAGACCCAGACAGAGGTGCAAAACACTAGATACAGGAAAAGAAAGTAATCAGAAGAGAGAATTATCAATGTTTGATTACAGCGTAACTAAACAACAGATGGAGAGAAGAGCCTGCATCTTCAGGATGTGATGAAGAAAACCTTAGCTTCAGCAAATTTTAATTCCTCCACACGCTTCAATTTAATAACTAATCACAAAACCTCACCCAAACACTTAGCAGAAATTAGGAATTAAAATGAAAACATACACATATGGCAATCGACAGCGTAATCACTTATCAGTCACTACTGAGAAGAAAGATGATTTTTTGATGTTACAGATATAAAGGGCATGTAATTGATTGGAACAGTACACTTTAAGTGACCAGGTTTTGAGCACTTACTCTTAGCCTGTCTTTGGGCAAGGCAACAGCTCCTTGCTTGATGATCTCCAGAACTCGCTCCACTGACAGCTCAGCTCCAGCTTGCTCTAATCGGGAGCTGAAAAAGCTGATCACCTGGAATGAAACATCACAGCACATAAATAAACAGAAGAGATCCTTGGATCAATTTATACACAAAGCTGTCATCTTTTTTGGCACTGCTGTATCTGCACTTCTTAAAGAATAATCACGTTATTGCCTGTGTCACAGCCGGGGAGACTTTGTTAATGTCAAGTTAGCACAACTCTCAGCATCCTCCTGCAGTCATTTTTAACAGACAGATGATTTTACAATTTAACACACACAGCTGAATTAATAAATTTCCATTTGCGAGTACTGTTCAGTGACATATGCCTATATTTCTCTGTGTCAGTTCTGCCCATCAGGCTTTTGAGTTCTTCCAATCTTTCTATAATTTGAGCTAGAAATTTACTTTGTGAGGTATTGAAGTAAAATCATTATAGTTTCACTGACTTCTGGACAAAAGCCTTTAAGACAACTGTTAAGTATCTCAATACGAGAGACTACATGATTTCCTGGGGGTTGTGTAGCACTCAAAGCCACAGCAAGTGGATGGTGAGAGGAAAGTCCACAAAGCTCCTCTTCTACCCAGATTATCCACCCCAATTCTGCACATACCTTCCACATCCTGGATTCTAGGCCCAAGGAATCCTGCACATTCCCTCTCATCTTCCAGACACTCCCCTGGTGAAGCCAAGCTGACTTTCCCCGTATTTCCCTTCCCACCCCCTTCTCTGTGACACAGCTGGTCCTTGTTAGCTAGAACTCAGTCAGGTCAGGCTTTAACTTTTATCCCTCTCCAAGCTCAGTAGGTCACACCAGAAGCAGACATCCCACCGGCAGTTATCCACCTGGGACATGAGAAAACCTCCATTTCTACAGCTCCTTTCATCCAAAAAGAACTCACTTCGCAAACCCTGTCCCTTCTCCCAGGGAAACTCCTCAGTCACACAGGGGATCCAGGCCTCAAAACACAAAAAGGGTCTGGGGAAAAATTTCAACACCTACTTAGAATCCTCTGGAAGTACCACAAGAGGCACTTGGTAGAGCCTGTCTGCACCAGAGCACCTGGCTACTCCTGGGCTGGAGGCAAGCACAATGCTGATGGTAGCTTCTGCAAAATCCTGTGAGCTTTCAACACTCTCTCTGTGGAAAAATACTGATGTTCACTTGTATCTGAATCACAGTCCCAGTCCATCGAGTAATCTGCGTTAATTCTCCCAAGTAGAAGGGGGGAAAAGTGTATTATACTACAAAATCTCTGCTGAGCTCTCTTTGTTCTGTAGTGAGACACAGCTGGAGCCAGAAACCATTACCCTAATTATGCCTCCCAGCTCAGCTGCTGTTCATAAAACAAAGACAGCTGATGGCTTGATTACTGTGAGATTCAAATTTGTTGTTCCTGTTTGTGACTTCCCCCACTGAAAGCCCGGCCCTTTTGAGCTGGAACTTGCTGGGATCTCTAGAAACTCTTGCACCAAGTGAATGAGACAGAGGCAGACTGAAGTTGCTGGAAGTTGGGGTTGTTATGAGGTTGTGGTGTTTGGTTTAGGTTTTTTTTTCCTGTTTTGTTTTGTTTCTAACAACAGAAGTATGGAAATCAGTCACGAGAAAACTCAGGTTTAATCTTCTGTGCTGTCCCTACGATTATCTCCATACTAGAGCAGAAAGGGAGAATTTCACTGCCTCTGGCAGATGCTGCAGGTAGGCTTTTACATTCTTACAGATAAGGACCTGGTGGAGCACTGTGATCTGTGATCCTTAGAAAAAAACAGGAGTAGGGAGATGTGCTGAGTTCCAAGCAGAGGAGCTGGAGGGAGGGACTAGAAATAACAGAGTAAAACAGCAAGAAACAGCTTGTGCAAAGAGCGTGAGGACCTCGCAGTGAGGCTGACATGGTTTTGGCACAGAGTTTGGGACAAATTGCTGGTGGAGGATACACAGCTCACAGAGGAACAAGCAAGTTGCCCGCAAACTTTGAAAGAAAAAAACATCTTCCTGCATTTCAACACTCCTCTGTTTTCAGTAATCACTGGTGAAACCCATCCTTGCCCAGGGCAGGCTCCTGCAGAAAATCCATCACAGTGGCACTGCCTTGTTAGCTCAAGTTCTGCTAAACCACAACAAAAGTAAAAATTAATATTTAGCTTTTAATCAAAAGGATAAAACACTATCATAATGCAAACGTGTAAAAAAACTGAATGGAGCTCACAGATACTCCCTGAATTCTGACGCTTCCTATTTTGGGAAGTCAAACCCTTCAATCTTAACATGTTTTTAAAAGACTTATGTTTTTGTGGTAAAGGTACTAATCTTCTTTGGGTTATATTTCAAAAGAACAAAAGCAACACAGGCTTCCAGTGTTTTCAGGCTATGTCAGCATTTCAGAGAACTCAAAATGGCTATTTTTGATATGTAGTTGATGACTAAAATTAAAAGTATCTTTAATAATGGTACTTATCTCTATGTGTTATTTGGCTTACTACTTCAAACAATATAGAAATGGAGTATTTTCTTTTGGACCCTGAGAGCACAATAGCCTAACGAGACGTTCAGGCACCCAATGAGTACCCTAATGAAGAAAGAAAACAGAAAAAAGAAAAGAAGGTGAATTATACAAAGGAGATCTCAGAAAAAGCATTTACTTGCTAGCTCCAGATCAGGAATAAAATCAAAAGGAATCCAGCATTTCATCCCTCATGCCCAAGCTCCAACTTCTGTAGCAAAGGGTCTAACACTGTTCATACTAATCTAGTCAGATGTAAAAATATAAAAGCTCAACATCATTCTAAATAAGAGTAGCCTTTTCCTTTGAAAGAGCTTTAATTATCTTCCACGCTTAAGTAACAGAGCTGAATTTAAAATAAAAATGAAAATCAACAGATTTCAACTTCTTGCCCAATTGAAAGTAAAATGAACCAGAAAAAATAAACGGGGTGAATAGTATTAAATGTGTTTCAGGTTTTAGTACATGTCTTAAAACCAACTGCACATATGACTATGAATAGAAAAACCCCAGATCTTAGGGCAAATAAACAAGGTTGAGAGATGGTGTCTTCCGGACACTCTGAAAATTAATTTTCTCATTAATTTTTTGGGCACTTGGTCTAAGAAAATAGAAAACAACTGCAAAGATTGCTCAAGAAGAAGAGTAAGAAGAAACTCCACGAGTTGCAGTGAATTATTCTTTTCCTAGGCATGCTGAGCACTGAAAGGCCTCTCCATGGAGGAACACAACCCATTCCAAAGAGCTCTCTCTCCAGTGTGGCTTCCATATTAACAGAGATCAAAAGGCACATCTAATCCAGGATTAGACAACCCCTCATCAGGAATATCTGATGAGTGTATGGAGAGCCTTGCCCTGTGCTCCAATCCTGGCTGTGCAAGGTACCCAGATTTGTGGTACAATGGGCACAGGGGACCTGGCTTGGCCACATTCAGCTCAGGCATTGCCAAGGTTTGTATCAAAATACCATTAAAATTTCTAAACAAAAACTGTTTTCTGTAGTGATTTCCAAAACTGGTTTTAATCATAGAATCATGGAATGGCTTGGTTGGGAAGGGACCTTAAGGATCATCCAGTGCCACCCCTGCCATGGGCAGGAACAACTTCCACTATCCCAGGCTGCTAAAACCTGGGAAGTCCAACCTGGCCTGGGACTCTTCCAGGGATGCAGGGGCAGCCACAGCTGCTCTGGGCACCCTGTGCCAGGGCCTCAGCATCCTCACAGTGAGAATTTCTTCCTGGAGATCAATTTTCCATGAGAAACTCAAACTTTATCATTTTGTTTTCTAAACAGTAAACTTACAAGTTATTGCCAGAGATTAAGAGTACTACAAGATTAGAATGATTTAGAAACATTTTTCATTTAAAGGCAATATTTTAGGTTTTGGAGATTATTTTCCAGATTGTGAGGGAACAACCACAGTGTCCATTACTTCACCCAACTATTGTTTTTGATTAGGCTGCAAGGCTGAAGTAACAAAATATTTCCCTTTACAGCATGCCAACAGCAGAGCTATCAAGGGCAAGATATTTTCTCCACTTGGATTCTGTCAGCAGATGCTGAAGTGCTGTGAGGCCTGTGGCAGCCCAGGCAGTGCTGCTGCCTAATGAACATGACAGCTCCTCTCCTTCTCCTCCAGCTAAAAATAACAGTACAACACGTTGCTGCCTCCTCTGCCTGCAACTGCAAAGGTCAGTCCTGCAAGACACAATAAAAAATCACTTGGCACAAAATTAATACGTTTTGAACCTGTTTTTGTCAATTTTGTTTCCCTTTGAAAGTGATTGAAAGAAACACTTTGAGTATTTTATTTCCAGCCACGTTCACCACTGGGTGAGGAATATGGTGTATTGATGGTGAATGGAGAAAAAAAGAAGAAAACAAACCTCTTGCTGTAAAGTACCACAGGATTAGCACTTCAACTAAGTAGCTTCTGTAGGGAAATATAAATCACAGCTACATTTGGCATCCAGTAGTCATACCTGGAGCAAACAGGAGGCAAAGCCATCCCTCACTAATTTAAGAAGGGGTGAAACAGCTTTGGGTGATTCAATAGCAGGAGAAATACAAGAAGTTAATCAGCAAATCTGAAGTACTGTATTTTTCAGAATCACCTTGAAATGAGGAGCATCTTCAAGGACACATAAGCTTTTCCAGTTATTCTGCTCTCCACTCTTAGGGCGTAGGAGTGAGGAGAAAAAAAAACACACAAAAAGATCCCCCAAAGCAAACAAACAACAACCAAAAAAACCCCAACTCAAACCCACCAAACCCCCAAATCCTTAGAGTATGTAGCCAGGCTCTGGTAATCAGCAGGATCAAGGTTTTTCTAAGGACATTTTAAGGAGAGCCATAAAAACTTAGTTCTTAAGTCCTGCAGGTCTTACAACAGGGGTTGCCATGCCAGAGCAAAGCCAGCTTGATTGATTTTAAAATCTAGCAGGGAAATGTCTTTGAAGAAATAAATTCCTTGTAGGAAATTGCATCAATTGAGTCCTTTGCATCACTAAGCCATTGCTCTCAACCTCCTGATGTCTATCAGACTATTTTGCAAGCAAAATTCTGGCAGCTCCTAGTTAGGCCTGTTCTGCCACCTGGTATCAGTTGCTCACTAGTAGGAAATATGAGAGCAGTGAAAGCCAAGGAGTTCTCACCATGGCCATGAACCAAACACATCTTTAGGAATGATAAGCGAAGAGACTCCACCAAATTCCTGGCATACCTGAGGTGGCTGACCAAATTACAGACCACCTCTGAAGTGGAGGCACATAGACAGCTCCCAGCCGAAATATTTCTGCACAAGGCCAGAAGAGGAACCATTGCATTCCTCTTTGTTCACCATCCAGAAGAAGAATATCCCATTTTAGCTAAACAAGATGAACTATCTCCTACTAAAATGGCTTTCTAAAATGAAAAGCAAAGTAATAGGAAGCAGAAGGTATTTTTATTTCAGTTTCTTCTGTACAGTATTAATGCTTCCCATGTGTTCCCAATCAGCTGGCAATGGTGTTTTTTAGATTATTTATAAAAACACAGAGGCAAATAAATAGTTTTCAATAAAAAGTGGTCAATACACTGATTACCCTTATTCATTCACGTGTTTTTGCCTCAATGATGAAGCACACAGAGATTATGTGTTATCACCAGAGTAAACTGAACAGTCCTAACCCCGAGGATCAGCCCAGAGTTACTGTGACCAGGTCTGTACTGAAGGCAACCTTGGCAATTCATGCTCTGGTGTGAGCTCTGGTGGGGCTGCAGAGCCATCCCCACACCTACAGACCTGTGCTGGTCATTCCTCTGCCCCACAGTCATGCTGCCAAACCTCTCCCATGCAGAAGTCTCCAGTGCTGAAGTCCCTGAAAACCTACCACAGTGCTTCGTTATTACTAACCTTGGAAAAGTCTTTCCTTATGACCTGCGAACCCACAAGTATGCAAAAGAGATTATTCCATTTCCCTTCACAGCAGCATTTTATTTGAAAAATACCACATCACTTCAGCCTTCCTTTGGCAAATCAGCACCTTCAGAGGTTCTGTTTTACACAGCTCTTATTTCTCCTTGGAATTTCTTTCATGGTGCCAGCTGAGCATGAGCCCAGGTGTGCCCAGGTGGGCAATGGCCCCTGGGCTGTCTCCACCATGGAGTGGCCACACCACCCCCTGTGCCAGCACTGATGGGGACAGCTCTGGAGCTGGGAAGGGGCTGGAGCCCCAGGAGCAGCTGAGGGAGCTGGGAAGGGGCTGAGCCTGGAGCAAAGGAGGCTCAG
>JAHLSL010013815.1:273940-310217 GCA_025920805.1 Petroica traversi | reverse complement strand
GGGCTCTGCTCCCAGGGAACAGGGACAGGAGAGAGGGAACGGCCTCAACCAGGGACAGGGGAGGCTCAGGGTGGATATTGGAAAATTTCTTCATGGAAAGGGCTGTCCAGCCCTGGCACAGCTGCCCAGGGCAGGGCTGGAGTCCCCATCCATGCAGGGGTTTAAAAGCTGTGGATGTGGCACTTGGGGACATGGCTCAGATGTGGCCTGGGCAGTGCTGGGGAATGGTTGCCCTTGGGTCTTGAAAGTCTTTTTCAACCTAAATAATTCTGAGTTCTAAACCCAGAGTAATCCAGCTAAGATGTCAGCAGTGTGAGTAGGCTTAGAGGACACCTCTGGGTAATTCACACACAGAATTGCAGCAGATGCCTTCTACTTGCACCATCAACTACTCATTATTACATACCCAGTATATTCTCCAATTAATTCTTCATCAAATTTTTAGCCTTTTCACCTCTTCCATGTTTCCTTTTGGTTGATGAGTACATTATGTGCAACAGAGTAAAAATAATAAGCATTTAAGTCTTTATATGTCATATCTATTTTATACATTCTTGACAAGTCAAACTGGCAACTGTTCTGGTGTCCAAAACTCATTACCGACTTCACATGCTCTGTATTTTAGTCTGATTTCTGCAGCATTAAACATTATCACACTGTCTGTTAGTATTTCTCTATGAAATACAAATCTGGACTACAGTTTACAGTCGGAGAATCTTTCACCAACTGGGGGGCAAAATTTGTTGGAGCAGGGGGATGTCAGACTGACACAGTGCGTAACAGGCACCTACTGCTCGTGTGGATCTCCAGAGCTATCTGATGATTGGAATTGTAGAATCTCAGAATGGTTTGGGTTAGAAGAGACCTTCAAAGGCCATCTAGGCCAATCCCAGTGTGTATTCCACTATCCCAGGTTGCTGCAATCCCCCTCCAGCCTGGCCTTGGGCACTGCCAGGGATGCAGGGGCAGCCCCAGCTGCTCTGGGCACCCTGTGCCAGGGCCTGCCCACCCTCCCAGCCAGCAATTCCTTCCCAATCTCCCATCCATTGCTGCTCTCTGGCACTGGGAAGCCACTGCCCCTTGTCCTGTCACTAAATGCATGGGTGCAGACAATCCAAACCTACTTTGCTGTTCGTGCCCAGAGAAAGTACCAAGAGAGGGAGTCAGGATGTTGCAGAGCCCCAGCCAACATCCTTGGGGAGCTTCAGAAAGGTAATTTTTCTTGACCACTCTTGCATAACCATAAGTCACAACGTTTACCATTTCCATCTACAATTTACATAATTTGGGCCACAAAATTCCATTGTTCACAACAGCCTGAAAGCCAGCACAGCTCCCCAATACACAAGGAGCTGGTGGATCCACCGTCTTGTGAATAACCAGCCTTGGTGACACAAAAAGCCTGGCCAGCTCATTATTCTGTCCAAAAGCAAGGATGGATGCTAAAATAAGAATATAAGAGCAGGTCAAGAATAGAGAGATCCTCATGAGTATATCTTCCCAGCTTCCAGGAACATACAGTTTAGACATAATTGAGCCAAATCTTTTAAGACTTCTTTTTTCTCCTTTTAAAACACAGCTACGTTTCAGACATCCTCAGAGTCCCATACAGCTGTGAGGATGGAGCTCCCAGCTCCACCACTGCAGAGAAAAGTCTGGTAAGTTCTTGGAGACAGAAACTCACTTTGGTTCTTCTCAGATCCTGCCCACATGGCTCCCAGACAAGCTCCCAGCAACGTGTACAGTAAAGTCAGCATGATTTGCCACTGTTCCAAGGGACAGCAAGCCCAGTTAAAACCTTGTGGCTGCAGCACACGAGACAAAGACTGGTTCTATATGGTGCTGCCAGTACTGTGTATGAAGTGTAGGACGTGACAGGGTAGACGAGGAGTCAGAGGAATCTCATCTTTTATTCAGATCTACAAGCCTGACAGCTCTTACCACTTGCCAGATGGTGACAGGTACATTTAAAAAAAAAAATTTTAAAAATTCTTTTTTTTGACGTCCTCGCTTCTCTAACAAAGGAGCTATTTAAAAATTCAACATGCTCCCTTGGAAAGCTTTAAATAGTTTCCGAATGTAACTGGCATTATGCTGTAACCCAATATTAAATAGTTTTGGGGAGGAATTGTTTAAATTGTTGAGGAAAACCTACATTTAACTGTTACAAAGGAAAGGACTTTGTGCTGGCTGTGGGAGGTACAGGGATGCAGGCAGAGGGATCTGGCCACCACCAGTTATCCTGGATGTGGGCAAGTAACCAGAGAAGGTCCCTATCTCAGTCAGGAATGTAGACAACTCTTATCTTCAGTGCACCATATCCTCTTTACACAACTTGAAGACATCTTGTTCTAATCATGCAGACAGTATCATGCTGCATGTAGTCTGCAGCTGCTTAGAGTTTGGAGAGTTTTGAGCTTCAAGTCCTCCGTTCCCCAAACTCTTGCATGACCAGAAAATGTGAGGTGAGAACAGAGGAGGAAGGAATAGGTACGGAGCAGGATTTGAGTTCAGCATTTAAAATTACTGTCCTTTATGAGCAATTCAATATCTGTCAACCTCCTGTAATTAAAAGCAAATCCAACCAGAAACTCTGCAGATTATTAGACAAATTAATGTGTTATTCACTGCATCCAGAGAATTAGCTCAGCCCTCCCTTCCAGTAATTTGCACCCGGTGATCAGAGTGTGGCTTCAAACATTGCTCAGCTCTGCAAATATTGACTACAAGACAGAGAAACATTTTTAATGCTTAAAATCTTTCTAGCAGAAGCTCAGGCTCTCCATATGAACACTAAATCTAATATCAGATGCAGAACTAATTAACAACTGCTTCCCAAAGTTTCTCCATGGAGAGTCACACTGGTAACAGCTTCTCATCCACAGCTATTTACTTCTGTTTTCTTCTAAAATGTTTCCTTACACAAGGGGAAGGTTGCTGTGAAGAAAACACTTGGCATATTCAGACACAGCCAGGGAATAAGGCAGCTGAATGCCCGCTCTTTATTTATTTAAAAGTAATTCCCTATAATCTTTAACAGGCTGGTGATAGGAGTAAGAGAAAAGAAAAATGGTTGTTTGATGATGACAATTAGCTTTTGCTCCCCTGAAAGGCAGGTTTCTAACAAGGAGCAGTCAAGAGAAGCTGACATTGTCCTGTCTTTGAGGGGTGAAAGATGTGTCACAGCTTGGGAATCCCTTACCTAAGGCATCTCAAAATCCCTCTGATTCTCCTGAGTTAAAGACATGGGAAAGGGCTGTTACAGAGATTAAAGGGCTGGAAATAAATGATCTTTAAGGTCCCTTCCAGCCCAAACCACTCAGTGTTTCTGTGCTGCCCAGAAGCCACCACACCGCAGGCCCAGAAAACAGGCCAGAAAAACTCAGCGTTTTAAAACAAACTGACAAAGAGGTGATAAATATTTCCCACCTCCCAAGAGTCAAAAAGAGATGACAGAACCAAGTGCGACCACCTTTGAAGTCACTCACCAGGTCTATGTTTTGCATGATGTCCTGGAAGGAGGGGTGAGTCCGGAACTGCTCGAACAGATCGCGCTTGTAGAGCAGCGCGTACACCAGGTTGGGGTTGTGATGCAGGGAGTTGGTCAGGCAGGAGTTGATGATCTCCAGCATCATTCTGATCACTTCCTCGATCACATTCAGGTCTTGTGCCTTTAAGGAAGAAGTAAAAGGTCAGTGTGCCCTTTTCCATTGTAAAATATTGAGGAATAAAGGCGGTGCACAGGTAATTATTACTAATAAAGTGATTAGCTGGTTAATGTCTCTATGGTGAGCAAATCTGGCATCCATGTGTCTGGAAAGGAATCTGTTTTCTGCAGTGATCACCGAAATTTTAATTGAAATGTATCATATTGGTACTCAGCCTCATTGCTTGATTCTCCCAACAGGAGCCATGACATAAAGCATTACCATATTGTAATCATCCAAATTCACTGAGGGTTAAATGAACACAGTCTTTTCAACCTTTCCTACTCTAAATAAAAGCACTTCAGCACATAATTAATTTATTACATTTTCTGTTGAGATCCTGTGCAGGAAGGAGGGATAGGGAAAAGAGAAAAAAAATAACAGAGAAACAAAGCACGATGGGTGAAAGAGAAAATCAAAGACAGGAGAAGGAAACCTGACTGGATCAAACACCACTGCACCTTGAACATCTGTCATTCTTACCAGACTTTCCCCCTTGACTACTTTTAAAAATTATTTTCTTGGCATTGAAGAACACTTGTAATAAACGAAAAAATGAATCTCCTTTTGTAGCACACTAAGCCTTCACACTAAGACAAATTTGTAGAGCTTTTTGTTTTGTCAGTGCATTTGACAGATCATTCCTGAAGATTCTGAAACTCAAATTTCCTAAGCTGAACAAGCTGGCATGTGAACTCCATCTAGCTGTCTGGATTTCCCTCCTTGAGCTCCACATCAGGACATCTCCAGTATGGACAGCTGACTGTCCTACTTTGGAATAGGGTAAAAAAGGGCAATTCTACCTTGTTTGTATCATTATGTTCTCTCCATCACGTCAAACACTGGACTGTGAGACTTTACAGGTCAGGTAAGAATGTGAACTACACTAAACCAGCTTGAGTTGTTCTGCTGGGTGTGAACAATGAAACCACTGACATTTCCTTTTGCTGACTGCCCACAAAGTTCATTTTCTGAGTTATCACAAGGCACCTAAATTCTTTATATGAAGGCAGTACTTACAACAGCATTTTGTTGGGCGGTCATTCAATCTGCACAGTTATTTTCTGCTATTAGGTAGCACTGTAGGAATTGTCATGTGGTAGATGTAAGCTCTCACCAAGGCAGAAGAGGACACAGGAATTTTCATTATCCTTTTAGACTCATGAAGAGCAAAATTCTCTGCTACCACTTTGCTCTGGCTGCTTTCAATGCAAAGCAAGGTGCATATCTTCCTAGAAGTGTAGATCACAGAATCCCTGAATGGTTTGGGTTGGAAGGAAGCTTAAAGCTCATCCCACCCTTGCCTGGGATCTCCCACTGTCTAAAGCTGCTCCCACTGTCCAGCCTGGCCTTGGGCACTGCCAGGGATCCAGGGGCAGCCCCAGCTGCTCTGGGCACCCTGTGCCAGGGCCTGCCCACCCTCCCAGCCAGCAATTCCTTCCCAATCTCCCATCCATCGCTGCCCTCTGGCACTGGGAAGCCATTCCCCCTTGTCCCAAGCCCCTCTCCTAGATGTGGCCCTGCAGAAGGCAGCACCATTCCCCTAACCTGCTCCTCCATTTCTTTTGTGGCACTAAGGACCATGGAGAAGTGTGATCACATCTGTATTGCCACACTTCAGTCTGGTTATCCCCAACACTTGTCTGCTACAGGCACAAGGGAGGTTAAAGTGGAAGATTTCTGAAGCTCTTGTCTGAAGAGGAATACCTACTGCATGCACTCCAGTAAAATTTCTTCTTTAGCAATGATGCCTGACTGTGGAGGTTACAGATTTTTTACTAAATGTGAGTATCTCCTATTTTTTAATGACTTTGCCACCTGAATTAGCATCTTAGTGTAGCTAACAGTGATGGCAGAAACCCTTTACAAAGCTGATTTCTGTCAATGGGATCACATTCTTCTATGACAGAAATAATCTTTACTTTCAAAACACAGGTGGTTCCTCTGTAGTTCTCCAGTTATTGTGCTATGAAACAGCATCCCAGGTAGGTGTTGTGAAGGGTATGTAAAGGAAAATAATACACAAAAATAGAAATAAGTGCTCCAGCTGGGATCTGAAGAAAAATCCAGTTCTAACCCACCTGGGGAATGGTACTTGCTATCAACTCAGATTTACTGCAGAATATGCTGTATTTTGGTGTACTTTTAAAAGCTCTGAAGACTGGCATAGCTCTGCCCCCAGGGCAGCAAGGTGAGATGGTGACAAAGACACTGTTCTATTATACAAATTACATGGCTTTCCCAGAAATATTCTGATTCAGAATCAAGTGAGATCTATCCAGTTACCAGAAAGGTAACAAACCACACAACTACTTTTCAAAAACTGGTTTTTAATAAATGGTGCTCAGCTTAAACCTCAGGCATACAGCTAATTAAAACAGACAACATTGCTGACCAACTTCCAATAGGTTGGAGAATCTACTGGTGGTCAGCTTCAAACAATGAAGGTTTTTGCAGAGTAATTAAATTCTCTGGACAGAATTGACCACCTGTATTTCAGCTACCACATTCCAGGTGAAGAATCTGGGACCCTCACGAAGAAAAGCAGGAGATACAGTGAAGATTTTTACTCACAACTACACAAAAAAGAATTTATAAGAAGAACGATCTCCATAAAAGAAAGAAAACCGGCACTGTATTGCACATACATTATCAGAAGTGTGCTCCTATAATTAGAGATTGAATCATTCCTAAGGATTTAAAAGTTTTCAAAACAAAGGAAAAAACAAGCACAAATCCAAGGACAGCATTTGGATAAGACAGTGGAGAAATGCTGATAAAATGCCATGTGGTTTTGTTGTTCTGTATCATCAGCATTAAGCTACAGCCCCACAGGATCCAGACATGGTATCAAGACAGGTATAAATAAAGTTACATTAACATTTTGTTGTTGCAGTTTATCCTCCTGTGTATTACTTTCAGAGCAGCTGAACACAGCTGAAACGCTGAATGTGTGTGGCCAAGGCAAGGACTAACACATCATGCTCAGCAGCCTTGTAAGACCATCTTTTTTTTACTGAATTAGCTGTTATATGAAAAGAAATGTCAAATATTGATTTGTGAAACGTAGACATGCTTCAATCCATTGAACAGTACATTTAAAGGAGAGGAGTCAAAAGTTTCCTGTTGCTTACAATTGACAAATTCAATGTGGCACTCACACATTTAAAATTACTACAATATTCCCCTACAAAACAGGGCTCAGATAATGCCTCTGTCAACACTGATATGGACAGTCCTAACCACCCTATTTTTTTTGTTTTTTCCCATAGAAGTAATTACAACCATCATTAAAAAGAAAAGTGGAAGCTAAAAGCTTGGTACCAGCTCTGTGAGACTGAAATCACTGCTGCAAAGGGATTGGGAATGTAGGCAAAGCCCTCGTGTTACTGTGGGTAATTCTGGGTGGTCACCTCATATTCCTTCTCAGGGGAGAAACTGAATTTGATACTTTTGTGCAAAGATTCTGATTTTGAAGGCAAAAAGTGGATATTTGGTAATGTTCTAGATGCACAAGGAATAAACCAGGCAGCTAAAAGAGAGCCAGGTACATGTCTGTGTAGTCTTCTGTTAAAAGGAAAAAACAAGTAATCATGCCAGAGAAAAAAGAATGGAAATAAGCTGAGAGGATGCAGGGGAAAACACGATGAATAAGAACATTATCTGGGAAAAACAATTTGAGTTTGATAAACACTATAAAGGAACAGACAAAAGTTCAAAGCCAAGGCAAACGATGGGCAGAGCTGGATGTTCCTGGATCTGACCATCCTGCAATATTGTTGCTTTCTTTACAGCAATACAATTAATAATTAGCATGGTACCCTCCTGGGCAAACACTTCCACAGAATCCAATACTTACATCCTGATGTGTAAAACCACTTGAAAAGTATATGGCTTTTAAATATCAAGAGAAGTCAAGCAGCCTAACCACAAAACCCCAGGCATTTGTTCACAGTTCAGTTCCTTACAGACATATCTACCCACCAAAAGACAAATCACTGTCAGCAGTGGATGCAAAAACTCAGTGTCACCAAAAACCTGCTTTATTTATGGTCCTCCATCTTCTGATTCCCACAATTCTGAGCACTCATCATTTTAATTCAACTTGACATTGAATTTATTTTAATTATTGTGATGATAAAAAAGTGATTTAAAAGGTTATATTATGAATGAATGCAAATCTCCAGCCTCTAGAAGTTACCAGTTCTGAGGAGGTAAAGAGAGGCATGTCTTGTGTATTTCAGCCTAATGTTGCATAACCATCCCTCGTGGTTTGTAATGTCTAATATAAACAGAGACAAAATTATTCAGCTTTCTGTTTTCTTTCCTCCAAAGTTAGTTTATATGGAAAATAATAGCTGGTTGAAAAGTCAGGATTTTGGTGACTTGTGATGCTATGAAATGGCACCAATAAGTAAAGGTGGATGTTGGGGAAGATGAAATAGGAAAGCCTTATAGATATGATTGCCTTGCAGGGGATGCTGGAAATATGGAAAGTAGAATCGAAATTGAGATGAAGACAAGGTTTGAGTTGAAGAGTAACTAAGAAACAATGGCAGAGCTGGCTGAAGGGAATCCTCCTTCTGGATAGAACAATGCCCTCTGCCCAGGCAGGTCCAAAGGGCAGAGCAAACCCTGCCTGCCTGGGAGAGATTCCCAAAAGCAGTTTTTTTAAGGTTTAAAATATAACCCTGTATGGTAATGTGATGATTCTTATAGGTTGCATGCAAATATTGTAGAGTTTGTAACTTGTCTCAGATTGGTTAAAGAGAATTAGAATATTCAACAGAGAAGATGATCTATTGTATTGTAAATGGCAAATCTCTCTCTTTTTACTCTCTCTTTTTGCCTCTTTCTCTCTCTCTCTCTGGACTGCTCTGAGCTGTGTCTTGCAGCCCAGCAGCCTCTCACACCCACGCTGTTTCACAATAAACTTCCATGCTCTAAACCCATCTTTAGAGATCTCTCGTTTCTATTTTACCCTCATAACCAAACCCCACAGAGTTCAATCCTACAGGTGGACATGAGTCTCTCTTTCAGGATGAAATCAGCCCCTTGATTAGCCCATCCCATCTTCTGACCTTCAGTCCTGGGTCCAGGCTGGAAGCCAAGCACTGCCCTTTTTCAGAGTGGTACCCAGGGTATTGCACAGCACAGATGGTGACGGATTTTTTAATGATATTTCTCATTTTTGATCATTAACCAAGGAAGATATGATGCACGCTCAGCCACAGCTGGCACAGGCTCTCAGAGAAGCTGTGATTGCTCCATCCCTGGCAGTGTCCAAGGCCAGGCTGGACAGGCTGGAATGTGGATGGCAGAGGTGGAACAAGATGAGCTCTAAGGTTCCTTCCAGCCTAAATCATTCAGGGATTCTATTCCATGATTCTAAAACTGAACAAACTTAAGTCTCGAATCGTATTCTCATGACAATTCTATCCTTCAGACTACATATTACAGATACATCAACAGATTTCTTCACTGAAAGCTGAAATTCATTTAAATGCAATGTTTTGGTTTTCCTCCCTTTTATCTGCACAGTAAACCCCAATCCAAAGCAATGAATAATTGTAAGCCTGAGGAGGTCCACTTTCTAATTTTTTTACAAACTGGAGATCTAACAGAGCAACTTTTCCTTTGTGGCAAGATCCACATGAATGGCATTATGCACTATATGACAATGGGTACAGACACCCAGGTCACTGGTGTGTACCAAAAACAGCTGCAATTCTAACTGTGCATTCACATCACAGCACTTTTCCAGCTAAATTATACTTTCAGCTAAATAACTGCTAATTATATAGTTAGCACAATAAGCAGGAAGAAGCTTATCTGACTTTAAAAAGCAAAACCTGAGGCAGGGGTTGGTAAGGGAGTACACTATAACTGCACAATGTAAATAGGGTGAAAGAAAACAACAGGAAAAGGCACACTGTGCTTAAGTCTTAAATCAAAGAAATCTGATGAAATAAAGTGGAAATGTCACATGTAATTGCAAAAGAAATACTTGATGGAAATGCAGGCAGACAAAAAAAACCACGTCCAAACACAATTCTGATCTTAACTGCTTGTGACAATGAATGGCTTTTAGTGAGTGGGAACTTGCTGCCAGTAATAAAATGCTTTGACATTTCAATTTTCAAAAGTGGAAGTTGCTTTGTGTCGAAGCTTGGTGGCTTTAGCTCGCTGTGACCAACACTGGTGCTCTCTCTCCAGAAGAGCCAGGAGCGCACACAGTGTGCAAAAGCTGTGAAGCAGCTACTTAAAACAGCTGGACATGATGCAATAGTTTCCTTCCCAGGAACTCCACAATTCACAGAAGGAAAACCATCTCGGACTCGCCACTCTCCCTGCTAATTCTGAGTGATCCCTGAAGGACAGCTGCTCCCTTTGCCCCTCCTTGCAAATCACAGAATTCCAGAATGGTTTGGGAAGGACCTTAATGCCCTTCCAGTCCCACCCCCTGTTATGAGCAGGGACACCTCCCACTGTCCCAGGCTGCTCCAAATCATGTCCAGCCTGGCCTTGGGCACTGCCCGGGATGCAGGGGCAGCCCCAGCTGCTCTGGGCACCCTGTGCCAGGGCCTGCCCACCCTCCCAGCCAGCAATTCCTTCCCAATCTGCCATCCATCACTGCCCTCTGGCACTGGGAAGCCATTCCCTGGCTGCTGTCCCTGCAGGCCTTGTCTCCAGTGCCTCTGCAGCTCTCCTGGAGCCCCTTTAGGCCCTGGAACATCTGTGTGGCTGCATCCACACGGTGGGAACACCATCATCTTCAGAGCTGAGGCTGAAGGCCTCATATGGATGTAGGAAGAGAGAAAAGGTGAGGATGGAGGTTGCACAGGCAACCCTAATTATGGCTGTTCTCCACGCTGAGCCCCTGTCCACGATGACTCACTACAGCTCTTCATCTGTAATATTTTCAGTGAGATTCAACAATTTGCGAACATAAATTATAAAAAATTATAGACATAAACAACTACTTCCTTCATGACGCAGATATGACTATAAAGGCAATTTTGTCAGCAATGGAAAAAAACCCCATACATACCCTGCACAATTAACAGATATCAAAAGGACTAAGAATGCCAAATTAACCCCAAACAGACAAGTTCTGCCATTTTTTTTACCAGGGAGAAACCAGCTGGAAAAATTTGGTAGACTGTTCCAAATCCATAAGCTGCAGTCACACATAGTAAAGCTCAACAGACAGTTCCAGTTGGTTTTATATCACTGTTGGTTTTTTTTTTTTAATCTGGCTTTGTAGATGCTAAAGAACACTTCAATGAATTCTGCTTTCAGACATTCAGTAGTTACTTCTATCTACAGCACAGCTATTCCAGATTTCAGGGTGGTACTCCTCAATCTTTTGTGAGGAATAGACAATAGACGTTCCAGGGAATTTCACCTCGATAACATAATTTATCAGCATCCACAATTATAATGATGCAAATTTCCTTTTTGTCTTTATAGGGGAATATCTACAGTTAAATATTTTCAAATAATTTACTTTATTTTTAGTTAGTTTAAGAGAAGCATATGTATCTTGTTTGTATTAGCTTTGGGGAGCTTCCAAGAGAGCTGTCTGAATTTCCTGCACTTTCAGCAGAAAATAAAACCTTCAACAAAATAAACTTGCTCTGCCAAAGGAGTGGAAGAACAGAGGGGAATGAAGGAAGCTCACAAGAAAGCTGTTCTTACCCTCAGTGAGCAAAGCAACTTCAAAGCCAAGCCTTTGGTGACCAGAATCTTATCTTTATCTCTTTTACTGGCAATATTCTTTGGCTGCTCTGTGTCAAACTCAGACAACTTTTGGTAAAGTAGGTACTACGTGAAAAAATGCAGGGCCTATAGTGATTATAACCTCAAGAATTAACCCTGGCATCCCTGATCCCCGCTTAGAAATGAAAGCTCAGCTGTCACAGCAGAGTAAAGTTTGTTGCCAGACACTTTGCTAAATAAACTGTCCATCCTGACACTCCTCTGCCTTCCCAAGTAAGTGGCAAGCTGAGAGTGCAGGTTCTCAGCCCATGCAGGAGCACGTTTCCCACGAGGAACGTGGCATTTCCAGCCCATATCTCGATGCCAACACCCACCACAGACCAGCACAAGGCTGCAGCAGAGGAAATGCTGTGGTGGGAGTCCTGCTCCAGAGGAAAAGGCCCAGGAACACCCTGCTCTGACAGAAATCACAGCAAGGACAACTGCCCAGGCAGCAAGTCTGACAGCTTTGATGCCCCAAACCCTGTTTTCCCGACCTGCACTGGCCCAGGGAATAATGAGCCATTTCTGAGGGCACAAATCCATCCCAGGGAAGGTGCAGATGCCTCACTGGTACGTGATTTCACCATACCATGTCTATTATCCAGCCGACCTACACTAATCCACAGCTCATCTCCTGGTCACTCCTTCACCCTCATCTCTTCTTCCATTCATTGTCCTCCTATCTTTGAAATTCCAATCCTAAACCACCTCACTTTGAAATATTTTAACTTATCCTTCACCTCCCTCAAAGTCAGGCTCCAGAACCAATTAAAAATTACTATAAAATTGCTCAGATTCCCTCAGTGCTTTACTGATCCTTGGTGATGCTTCACTCTCACAGCCTGTGTCTATTTTACTTGTTTACTGAGGATTTCAGAATTCCCAGAATCCCAAAATGGTTTGGTTTGGAAGGTTCACTGGCAGGGAAACCTTCCACTGGACCAGGTTGGTTCAAGCCTCTCCATGAATCAAATCAAATAAACTGATTTTCACCCCAAGTCGCTTAGAAAATGTAAATTACTCTGGAAGACATCTTCTCAGGGTCAAGCTTCAGAGGCTGGTCAAATCCACCAAGAAGCTCCAGCATAAGAGGATTCACCACAGCACCCAAAATACCTGACAGTCACCAGCTGGGAACTCAAACACTCCCAAGACAGCATTTCCAAACCACACGCCACAATGACAACAAAATGCAAACAGTATTTAGTAAAACTGAACCCAATCATTGTCTAAGCTCCCACAAAACCTGGGAAGCTACTGCTGCTGCTAAGATGACAACATTCCTACTATGAAAATTAAAACTGCGAATTTGTATTCTCTCATACCATGCTTGAAATACTGATGAGGTTTCCTTGCTGTTGAAAGGAAATGAAGGTTTCTCTGTTTCTCCATGAAACTAAGCAGTATTCCCTAGAGGTATGGGAAGATTTTGTTTAGTTTGACTGCTAGAACAAGAAAGAACATGTCCCACATGCAACCCCAACTCTGCCATACAAAGGTAAAGAGATCATCATGATACAGGCTTTAATTAACAGAACCAATCTACCTTGAGAGTTCGAAGACTTTAAAGACATTCCTCAAGTGAAAAAGTTTCTGATTCCAGCACTACACATCCAACTTAGCTGCAAAATGTCACCAGCAAAACTGTTTGGAGAACTGACACAGCAGTAAGTGCTGCAAGAACAGAAAGCTTGATAATTGTCATGGAATGATAATCACCACAGGGTGGTTTGGGTTGGAAGGAACCCTAAAGACCACCTTGTATCACCTCCCACTGTCCCAGGCTGCTCCCAGCCCCAGTGTCCAGCCTGGCCTTGGGCACTGCCAGGGATCCAGGGGCGGCCACAGCAAATTTGGGAATTCCAGCCCAGCCAGCAATTCCTTCCCAATCTCCCATCCATTGCTGCCCTCTGGCACTGGGAAGCCATTCCCTGGCTGCTGTCCCTGCACTCTCTTGTTAAAAGTCTCCTTGTACTTCCTTGTAGGCTCCCATCAGGAGAATGGCGGGTCAGATATATAAGACAAAGTTTCCAATTTATGCATTAAAACTAACAGTAGTACTAAGAGCAATGTAAATAATACCTAAAGAGATCTGTAGAGATTAAAGTATATCTTAAAGATGACCCTCTTTGAAGCAAGTAAGTGGTTCTCCAAAAAGGAATAAAATCAACAATTTTGTAGGAAGATACAATCACTACACAGGCATTCATTTTAGTGTCTCAGTTACTACTTAACTCCAGATTCAAGCACCCTTACCCTATCCTTAATGCTTCTTTGGAATGAGTCCTTATTCTTTTCATCCTATGTGAGATTAACTGAAGTAAAAAACCCTTATTTTTATAATGAAGAAGAATAAGATGGCAATACATTACATCTTGCAAATGGCCAGGAAAAAAAACACTAATTAGCAGTTTAAGCCAACAGTTTTCTTCACATTTTTCGTTCACACCTCCTAGACTTTACTACATAGAATACACCACAGTTACAGGAATGTAATTTATCCACCAGTTCCCTATCACCCCAGCATCATCTCTGACTATACTATAAAATATTTTCTTCATCCTAGATATTATGCTGAGCAGTAATAACTGTGACACTGTCTGCAAAACTATATATACAACTATTAGTAAATTTCCTATGAACCACCTGCTGTTACTCAAGAAAGTCACAGTGTTTCAGCTTACTCCAGTGCTGGGGACAGCTCTGGGCCCCTCAGCACAGAGAGACCCTGAGGGGCTGGAGCGTGTCCAGGGCAGGGAACGGAGCTGGGGAAGGGGCTGGAGCCCCAGGAGAGGCTGAGGGAGCTGGGAAGGGGCTGAGCTGGAGCAAAGGAGGCTCAGGGGGGACCTTGTGGCTCTGCACAAGTCCCTGACAGGAGGGGGGCTCAGGGGGGTCGGGCTCTGCTCCCAGGGAACAGGGACAGGAGAGAGGGAACGGCCTCAAACTGGGACAGGGGAGGCTCAGCTTGGATATCTGGAAAATTTCTTTCATAAAAAGGCTCTCCAGCCCTGGCACAGCTGCCCAGAGTGGATTCCCCATGCCTGGAGGGATTTCTGTGGATGTGGCACTTGGGGACATGGCTCAGATGTGGCCTGGGCAGTGCTGGGGGAGGTTGGGCTCAATGACTTTTCCAATCCAAACTCAAGAGGGCTTTTCCAAACCAAATGATCCTACAGTTCTGTGCTTTTGCAGACCCACCCTCAGTGTCTTAGGCAATTTTAATTGAGAAGGTATCACCACAAATTGAATATATACTGATCCCTGACTAAAGCTGTCTACTTCACAGAATCTGAACTCATAACATCTCTGGTTCCTCAGTGATCATTTCCTGTGGTTCAGCACCTCTACTAAGACACAGCAAAACCATCAATGCCTTGGAGCTGTTCTCTCCCACTGAAAGTATCAATCTGAATAATTTTTATCCTATCTAAGAGAAAAAACTTCACACACAAGACTGTGCAATCCAAGTCCTCAAGACACACAAAGACTGAATGGAGTTTCCATAATTTCCATACTATCCAAGCAGAAGATTTTCCGGTCCCGATGACGCACAGGATGTCAGTGGGAAAAGTCAGTGCTTGTCTCTACCAGCCAAAACATTCTGTATTCCTGCCCTTGGGCTGAAAATTGCTATTGAAATTTCTGTGGGACACATAAGGAAGTCAGAAGGGATATGCAGAGCAGACACAGCCATCACTACAATTTGGGGAATTCCAAGGAGGCAAGGGAATGGTGTAAATCCTAAGGCCACAAGGCAAGACTGCTGCTCTGCCCAAACACCAAAAATCACTGCAAAGGGAAACTGAGATGGGTAGCACAATAATAGAAAAAAACAGAAAAAAACCCTCTTGACTGCCTCATGACAATATCAGACATATTTTAAAAACGGCAATGTTTAAAAACAGCAATTACAAAATAAAGGTTGATTTAACCTGATGCTGTTCATATAGAAGGTGTCAGCCTGCACACAGGAAAGTTTTTGTGATGGTTCAGTATTAAGCAGCAGCAGTGCAAGATAAAAAATGCCAGGTCCCAGAGGGCAGACCCTTGACAAGGGGTTGTGGCACGAGATTCCCAAACTGCTGCGAGCAGGAATACGCTGCTTTACAGCCAACTTCTTACACCAGAGCTGAAGATAAATCATGGAAAATGCTTTTATTTCTTATGATACACTGAAAGATAGCAGCTCGGTTAAAGAAGTCATTCTTTATAACACCACTTGGCACATGTACTATATTCATTCTTTCAGTGGTGTTAAATATTTTGAAAATTAAAGGGAATAGCTTAAGAAAGATGTGTGAAGCCTATCAGAAAAATCACATTATTGAGCTTTGAAGTGGTTTGCAGAATAAAGGAGATAAGTTCTTTGAAAATATTAGAAAATAAAAGAAAGTGGTTTTGTTTTCCTCTTATCTTACCAATTTTTCAAAACCAGTCACTGCCAGTAAAAGTATCATTTATTCTATTACCCTGGGCCCGAACATGAACAGATTTCCATGAACAAATTTCAAGAACTGCTCTCTCGAGCTGAATAAAATGGAGATTGTAAGGAGATGAGAACCAGCTGATAGCAAACAAACCAAATAAATGGGGTAACTTCTAGATTAAATCTCTTTTCACCACGTTCCATCGTATTTTTCAAAGACATTTGGACACAAAGACACGGCATCAGCTCTGATGAACACACAAGTTGCTGACCACTGTTCTACTGAACGTTCTGGAAGCACAGGGCAGCAGCAGCCTGAATGCCAAAAAACAAACCTTTAACTGAGATGTGGAAAACCCAAAACTCACAGAAAATAATTGCAGAAGTCTTGTTCCAAAATGAACTATGAGCAACAGATGGAATTTTCTCAAACGTTGAAGCAAAATACTCTTGATAGAAATACGTTAAAACTTCATTATCCAACTAAATAAAATTTCCTGAAATATTTATGAAGCCTTGTCTATTTTGGGACCAAAATTAATTTTGTGTAGCCTGGTTCATGAAGCACAGCAGTGACAGTCAGGGACAAGATGAGAGATTGCAGCTGAAAGACAGTGAAGCACCCAGGTGTGTTGTACATCCATCCCAGAGTCCCTCAACTCTTCCTCACCAAAATCCTGTTTGTGATTACCTATCATTTACATGAAGTTTTCCAACAAACTTTAATTAACCTACCACATGTTAAGCGGGCTGATTTACTGCAGAAAAATAATTTTTTGTATCAGAAAAATTCCACTAAGCTTTTTCCCATGGGAATGTAACATGACTCTTCCTATTGACTCAATTCATCAAAATCTGGAATATTAGTGTTGGAATGGGAAAACTTGTCATTATTTGTTCAGATAACTTTTTTTTTTGGCTGCATTGAGTAAGCTGATTTCTCTGCGAGTGCCACAAATTATCTGCTGGTGAGTAGATGAAAGACCTGCCTTTGGGAGCTGCAACATCCATTTTCTCCTCAGTTTATCTGGGGAAAACAGATATACTTCAGATAATGAGTCCTATTGCAGCGAATGAAACAAATTGAACCTGCAGTGTTACAATACATCTTATTTTCTCTAGAACAGGACGGCTGTTTTTTGTTATTAGCCAACATTATCTTTGAGGTCAAGGGTTTGGGTTAGCACACGCACAAATGCTGGAGTGGAACAGGCTCTGTACACACCGTACCAGCTTGAGAGCAACAAAAAAATTCATCAGAACACAGTGTCTTTGGAGAATATGTCATTCAGTAGCTCATCCAGCTTGGGCTCCAGCCTGAATATGAGCAAGAGAAGCTCTGGAAGAGCTCCACCACATTCCAGTAACATATCTGAAGGGCAATTGGAAAAAAAAAAAAAAAAAGGTATCTTACGTGTCTCAACTTTGTTTCAGAGAAGTGAAGGCAATCAGACATCTCCCAAAACTGCTGGGGATAACAAATACAGGAGGATTAAACAAGGCAGTGTATCAGAGGCTTGTCTCCCCAGAGCCTCCTCTTCCCAGGCTGAACATCCCCAGTTCTCTGCCTCTAATTCAGAGATTGTTAAGAATTGCTACATTTTGTCCAAATTCTGGGTTATTGGCTCCATATTTAACCAGTTCTGGGGAAGAATTCCAATGATAAAAGCTGGTTCAGCATATATAATATGCAATGTATTCCACTAATTCACTTAGTTTCTAATCAACAAAGAAACGAGAAAATTAGGAGAAGTAGCTGATTACATGAAATGGAATTAAAAGTTTAACTTTTCAATTACACCTGTGAAAAACATTATGGTGTCTATACAATTCAATAGAAATGAGTAACAAACTCTTAGAAATTTCTATTTCTTCTAAATATACTTTCTACACTTTCTGAGAGGTTTTCCAGAAAGATATTTCACAGAGAACAAGAATTCACTCCCATCAATGGCAATAAACAAAATGTAAATTCTCCCTTCTACATTTCTTTAATGCTGTTTTCAGGCCAGGTAATGAGGAAATCAGTTTTCAGCAAGTGGCTTATTTTGCCACTTTGTGTGATACTTCAGATGAGCAGCAGAGAGGAGCCAACCCTTTTTCGAAACCCACTCTTGGTTTTGAATTTCTGTCGGTATTAGTAATTTTTCTTCTCCAAACCTTTTACTTATTCACTTCATACCAAGACTGTCTTTTAATATGGTTGACTCATTCCTTTTAAAATATTCTCCTTCCCTTCATCCCACCATTCAGTCTCCTGGCCACCCACACTGCCAATCAGCAGCAGTTGTGTAACATTACAGGTAATATTAACAACAGCCATCAGTGGGAGAACTGCCCTCAGCAGGACACTTGAAATGCTGCTCAGGGGGACGAGACCTCTGCAAGAAGGTAAATTGTAAACTGATGAGATTAATTCCTTCAGCAGCACGGACACAACTTGGAATAAAAATGTGGTTGTGACGGGGTGGAAAATGGTCCTGTTTCAACATGGTATAGACTGCAGAATTTTTTAGGTTGGAAAAGCCCTCCTAGGTGGAATCCAGCCATTCCCCAGCTCTGCCAAAGCCACCACTGCCCCATGTCCCCAAGTGCCACATCCACATGGCTTTGAAATCCCTCCAGGCATGGGGACACCACCAGTGACCTAGGCAGCTGTGCTAGGACCAGACAACCCCTTCCCTGAAGAAATTTTCCCCCATTTCCAACCTCCCCTGTCCCAGGCTGAGGCCGTTCCCTCTCTCCTGTCCCTGTTCCCTGGGAGCAGAGCCCGACCCCCCTGAGCCCCCTCCTGTCAGGGACTTGTGCAGAGCCACAAGGTCCCCCCTGAGCCTCCTTTGCTCCAGGCTCAGCCCCTTCCCAGCTCCCTCAGCCTCTCCTGGGGCTCCAGGCCCTTCCCAGCTCCGTTCCCTGCCCTGGACACGCTCCAGCCCCTCAGGGTCTCTCTGTGCTGAGGGGCCCAGAGCTGTCCCCAGCACTGGAGGTGTGGATGTTTCAGTTCAGACAGATTTGAGCAGCATCTCAACAGGTGAATAACTTCTTCAATTGTTTTATCCAATGTGAAACGCTCCATCTTCCTCTTACAGCATGTTTCTCAAAATCACTCAAGTTTATCCTAAGATTTTTTTACTTTGACTTACCAAAGTCTTGGTTTACCCCAACTTCTACTATTTTCTGTCTTTCCAGTGCCAAATCACAGATCTCTGCAATGAAGAAACCTAAAACATCTTTGTCTACTTTTTTAACAACTTCTTAGTACCCTTTGACAGAAATGGATGGCTTCTTTTTAAACAATGAAATGTACAAAACCCTCACTGGTTAGTCTGTAAATGTCCCTGTAAAATATGAAGGGGAGAATTGGAAATGGAAGGTACAACATGTTCCACCAATATCTCATAGAGAAAAAGCAGCACACAAAAATTCCAATTCAAATCAGGTATTTAGTACCAAACAGCCTAAAAGGTTTGGTACATACTTTCTTCCTCATCCATTTCCTCTACTTTATATGGCTGCATGTTTAAAAAAACAATTACTGGGATGTTTATAACATATGGTCACATACTTATGGTTTTTAAGCACTACATTTTTCAATCAAAACCTTGCGTTAGGAACACCAGAAAATTGTTTTAATGCATTGTTGAAATAGATGGCTGTTATAAAAATAAATCCTACTCTTTGGAGAGCTACTGCATTAGCTTGTTCTGTTTGTCTGTGGACGTCTGACCAAGATGAACCATCCAGGTGAATAATTGGTTTCTGAGAATCCCTGAACAACCCACTCATGTGAAAGAGGCAGCAGGAAAAGCATCTAATGACCAAATCAACAACGAAGGGTGCTTTGGGCATCATGTTCCTTTTTTCATCCAAACACTTCAACAGCTGCCATTAGTCTGAATAAAACAAATGTTGGTTTACATGGCAGTAATAAATAGTTTTATAGAGAGGCTTATGAGGGCTTTGTCTTAATAATGTATCACATTTTCTATCCACAGCTACACCTCAGACCCTTCTAAAATCCCAGTATTCCAAGGCTTCCCGTTCTCGCAAGTGCAACCCAATTAGCTGTGCAGGAGGAAAAATCAGCATACAAAACTCTCCTGTTTAATTTATGGAGTTGCAAAGGAACCCAAAGATCTCATCCATTTATAAGAGAAACTCTTACAACTTCTTCATCTACATCATCTTCTCTTTTAAGAACACTCATTTAAGCAGTCTTATCAAAAAACATGGGGTTTGAGCACAAAATTTCAACAAATACCATCACATTATACCCTTTACTGCAAAATAATGACAATGTCCTAAAACTCTAGAACTATTAAATGAGAATAAGTAAAAAAAATATGATGTTCACGTTTGGTTTACTTCAAATGTGTCTAACAAGCAAAATAAAGTGTTTGCACTATTAATGTCAGAAGTTCTTCTACTTATTTGTTCTCCTGCCTCATGAATCTGAACAAGGAAAAATTTTCAATCAGATGATCATAAGATGCTATTGCCACACTAAATGTTCTTTTAAATCAAAGGAATTCGCATCCTTTTTTTCCAAAATAATGAGAATTTCTAAGTGAAATAAGACTTTACATTTGTGTAACACAAATACCAGACACTAATGATACTTTTGTGGAAGTCCTGAGTGATGCAAGACCATCACCTTTTTGAAGAAAATAATTGATGTTCTTCAGTGTCTTCATCTCAAAATCTTTCAACCACAAGCAAAGCATTTGTAAAAACACAATATTGCAAAAAATAACTGCAAATAACTGAAATAAAAAGAAGTTTAGACAGACTGAACTTCACCAACATCTTCTTCACAGGATTTTAGGATAGTTCTTCTGTTCAAGGATAATTTATGCAGCATTTTCTCATGAAAGTTCCAATTCATTTAAAGGAAAGAACTGATTAAGAATTCAGACAGAACTGCAGAATTCAGCTATTACTCAAATGAAAAGCTTGCTTTAGATTTGGGTTAGGTTGGTTATTTCAGTCTATTCTGAAATAGCTATTTTTTGGTGATATAAAAATAGGGGGATTAGGTAGGAGTAATATTCTATAAAATATAATTCATCTGGAGGAGGGTATGACTAATATTTAGAAAAAGTATTTATAGGCCCTCTGCTCAATTCTGGAGACAGGCAAACCCAAGAATAACCTGATATTGAAAATGTTACTTCATCAGACATCAAGTCAGAGTAATCAAAAAGAAGGTATTACAGTGGCAAACAAGGTGACTCCCCATTAGGTGCAACTTAAACAGCTAAAATCCACATACCACACAAAACCCACCCAGCAGTGTATTGCTTCACCATACGCATCTAGTAAACAACACACTAATAAAAAATTTCTTGTATAATCACATTTTAAGTTTATTCTTCTAGACAACATGAGAATCTAAAAATCCACACACAAAAATGAAGTTTTTCAGACCATTAGTAATGCATGGCTAAGGTGTTAAATTATTTTTTTACTGTGTTTCTTGATGACATTTGAAAATGGAAGAAAATAGACATAAAAAACCCACTGAAGAGACCTAGGCAGTGCTTTGGGTGGTAAGTTGGTGGTTTCTGAGTTTTAAATAAAGATTATGACCAACAAAACAAAACTACCTTAGCTATTTTTCCTCACCCCATTATTTGACAAATATGGACACATCTCAGTTAGGAGTCTTGATTTAATCTGGCAAAAGTTTCCTATTCTGCCAACAGTGCATCCAGTTCTGCATATTTTGCATGTTCTCAGCAGTTACCACTGAGCAGTATTTACAGACTACCAGCTGAACAACGTTAATTGCATCCCACTAATTCTATTAAGGCCGACCAGTTTATTTGGAGTAGGTTTAATTTCATTTCTGCATCATTACTGGAGTCATCAGATGATTGCGGGGAAGACTTCCCATTTCTTTGTGATAGCACACGTTTGTAGGAGAACACTTCTATGTGATGGCAGAGCTCTGCACTAAACTGTTCTTTGGATAATTTAAAATATCAGGTACAGCTGCAGGATACCTAATGAAATATTAGATATGCAAGCACAGAATATATTATAGGACCTGAAGAATCTAGAGGTCTTTTCCACTCCAAATGGCTCTGTGATTCATAGAATCATATAATCCCAGAATGGGGTTTGGACTGGAAAGGCTTAAGGATCATCTCATTCTAACCCCCAAAACATCACAGCATTTATTTAAAAGCCAAATTGTTCACATCAATAGTGGATGAAATACCTATTTGCTACGTATTGGATTAAAAATTAACTTCTCTGCATGTAACTGAATCTAGAATATTAATAGATTCTAGATCTGTTCCATTATGTTCAAAAGACAGCAAATACTGCAGTTCATGGACCTCATTTTACCTACTCTTTGGCAATTCCATGTTTCTAAGACAAATTTGGAGCTCCTAATTATAACAGACAATTTCTTCCTAGGAATTAAATGACGCAGGGGAACCTTTTTACATCTATTGATGTACAGGGGGGAGACTGGGCTGGATCTCTCTTGGGGAAACTCAAACGAAGGACTATTTATGAAGTACATGGAGCTTTGAATATAATCAAATGTAATAAGATATAAGCTCCCACCCCCCCAAATTTCTTTTTTGTTGAAACCACTTTTATAATAGTGCTTTTTAATAACCCCCGTAATGGCCGAATTAGAGGGACCCCAACTGAAGTCACTCATCCCACATAAAACAAACATTGCTTTTTCTTCTTAGCTTTGTTTTACAAGCTACATTGCTTCCAGATGACGCTCGAGGGGCCTAGGAGTTTCAAGAGTTAGATGGTTAAACAGACAGCTGCTTTCTATTTACCATATAAATCAGGGAAAAATCAAAGAAGAATCTAAATATTGGAATTCATTTAGCCCATTATGGAGCACAAACTGAGGGGGAAAAGAAAATAATACAGAAATCTCGTCATCCAGATGCAAAGTTTAATTCTGGTTATCAAGATGAGAGAAGAACTCATCAACATTCACAGAATTCCAGCCCTCCATGAAAACCAGCTTTGCACAGTGGGTAAATTTACTGGATAGGGAAGGAGTCAGGAAAAGTCAGCTCTGATTGGGAACTCTTCCAGTACCACCAGGCTTTACTACTGCAGAATTTACACATAAAAATATGTATTAAAAAAATACACTTTCATACAAATACCTGCACACACAGAGCTCATTACATTTGTATTTTTCCCTTTGGACTACCAACATGCATTTATTTCTATACTAAATAACCAAAAATCCCAACAGATTTTGGACAGAGGATTAAAGGAAGGTTCTCCATATATTCATTAATATGTATATTAATATGAAAAGTTTGATATTACACTACAAGGTTTCTATCCCTGACAAATTTCATCCACCACTGAAATGCTGTTTTAATGACAATCCTATGTATTAAATAATTGAATATACTGGGACTAAGTGGGATTGTTTTGAGAATTTTTTCTATCACATTTAAGCGTCATCTGGGTAGAAATAAAACTTTTAAACCGAAAATTTAGGAGGTAAGACTCCTAAATGATGTCTGCCAAAGTACTTGAATTCAAAACTATACCTTCATTTTCTTCAATTTATGCATTAAGGAAACTGGGTTTTTTCTCACCTCAGCAAGAAAATTACATAAACTGGTCAAAAATCAAAATTTACTCTCTTCTTCTCCATCCACTCTTACCCAGAAAGAGTTAAGGAGAATCCCTCGTTTCCAGCTGTAGTTTAACAAGCAGGGGAAGTGCTGAAAAATCATAAAGAATACTATGAAATCGTTAAAAAGAATTTTTTGTGTAGATGGTAGCTCTAACAACACGTCTGATGTGCTACTTCTCAAGAGAAGTTAGCATGTCTCCAGTTATGCTGTTAAGTACCTCTGATTTGATAAATTACATTAGACTGTAATAAAGTTACCAAGAAAATCATTGATATGTTTACTTAAGTAATAATGTCTTGATTTGAGCTGAAAGAAGCAAAACTCTCAATTATTTTATTACCAGTTTTTTTGTTTGCTAAAAACATTGGAAAATATGCTTTCATTGAATGCAAGGAAGCAAGAAAGATAAACCTAAGTGGACTTTTAGTAGACTTTTCCCATTTCCACTTGGATCAGAGTGTGGTCTTTCAAAACAGGTCAATGCTGCTACAAAAACAATGAATAACATCATGGCTTATGGAAGAACAAGTAAACTAATCAGCATGATAATCAGACTAACAAAGGATCCTGTCTTTGAGGCAATAATGGCAGGGAGTGGTTCTCTCTGTCCTGCTGCATTCTCCATCCTGCTCCTGAATCCCACCACACTGACAAGAGTTCAGTCCAGGAAAGGACCCGGACACTGCTCCAGCCTCAATAAATGAAACAACTTGCTCTTCTGTTTTTTAAAAACCAGAAAAACCTCAGCAAGGACAATATCAAGGCCAACTGAGTTAGTTCCTTACTCCCAGCTCTGCTGGTACATCACAGACCTGATGGGAGACTGTAGCAAACACAAAAAGAACATTAAGGAACATAGTGAAGATAGAAGTCAATATATTCCTACCACCATCAGTGATATTAAGCTTATTGGGTCAAAACCTTACAAGAATATAAACAGTACTGCTGTTCAAACACCCAGAATTTAAGGCAATACCTTAAGCAGCACCTAGAATACTTTTATGTATGATTGAATCCTTGGATTCAGGTTCCACGCAAGTAACAGAGCACAGTAAGAACACGAATAATTTCTAAATTAAAGCAAATGAAAAAATGGTGAGAAATACATTTTAAAAATAGGTATTTGGTCTGAACAAAACCTGCAAACCTCCCCCTTCCAGTACCAAACCTGTGCAGAGCAGGCCATATTGGAATCACCCCTTTCCCCAGCTCCATGCCGGGATACTGAGGCATAACACGCTTCAGGACTTCTGACATTTCAGTCCCTTCAGCTCCTACACTCCTCCTTGTTCTTACACACAACACAAACACAACCTTTCAGAAGCAGAATATGCTGAAGTGATGAAATCTGGCCTCAACTTTTTTTAGTCAACTGCCTATGCTTCAGACTGAGCTGTAACACGAGCAATTTGGAGAGGAAAAAGGAAGGACCAGAAAGCCATGCTTAATAATTTCCCCTAATGTTTCAAAACACAGGACATGAACTGATTTTACTCTCCCCTACACCAATCTTTCCAAGTGCTCTCTTTCTCCCTTCCACCCCTACATCATTCCAACACTAAAAAGAGAAGAAAGTCAGTGTAGTGTCTAAGCCTCTTGGCTGCACTCCAGGGAGCTTTCCCAGCTCCATCAGCTGCATTGCTCAGCTGTCTCTGCATGTAAGGGGACAACTTTGTACAGAAAGCCTTTCCCTGGGCCATTCCTTAACTGCAGTATTGTTTACATCCAGCAAGTTAAAAAGAAGTCCAAAACTTATAAAATATTTTTCAAGCATTGTATTCTTTCGCACCCTAAAATATGTATCTTCATATGAATGTTATCACATGCTTATGTGATATCCATGTGTGTATGCACATAAATAGATATATTTATTTATACATGCCCTTTTACAGACATATGTAACATGTTGTTTCTTTATTTTAGTCATAAAACTATTATATCAAATTATCTTTTGGGGTATTTTTATATTTAATGCTAGAGTAATAAGATGTGTAAAATCTCAGGCAGGCATATTCTGGATCATGTATTAGCCCCGAAAATAAAACAATTGTTACATTTTCATCCTCAAAAATCCCGAAAAACTTATAAGCAACTTTTCTTGCCTTCACACAGTGCTGCAGTGAGGGTTCAAATGAGTACAGACCAAAGGTACTTCAGCTGTACAAAGATATTATTCAGGTCCTTGCAAGACATCTCTTTCTTCCACCCAAAGCAGAGATTTCCCAACAAGCCATGCAATTAAATACAAAATTGTTGCCTACTTTTGGGCAATGGCTCAGCAAACTGAAGGGAACTCTGAGTATCTGTGTATTCAGAACATACTAATTTGCCCCACGACTCCAGTACTCCCCCAGAGGCTCCACTGGGAATTTATTTCAATCATTTTAAGGCATTTTAAGATTCTGTGGACGCTAAAGCCCAGTTCTTAAAAATGCTGTTTTCAACTGTGTGATCTGAATATCCTGAATTACAAATGGCTTGAGAAGCACGAGTTGACAGTAAGTCTCTTTCCTCTGCATAGCTGTGGTTTTGTTCCGCCGTTTCTAAGTGTAATTCTTGTTTTTTAGACATGTTTCAGACATGACATCATTCATACAGGTTCCTGTATTTTGATGTTGGTGGTTGCTCAGCTGCCACACTCTGAGAATTCCTTGCAGATTTAGGGATGTGTGACTTGAATTTCGAAGCACCCATTACAACACTCATTTTGATACTCACATAATCAGGAAGTGGAGAGTCGTTTGAACCCAGGGAACCTCTCAAGGACTGCGTGGCTTGCTCCAGCACTTTGTTGTGTTTTTTAGACAACAGAGAAAATAGACTGGGGGAAAAAAAAATTAAGACAACTTCACAATAATGTCCTGAAATTGTTAAGACTGTTCAGTAAGAAAAGAAGTCTTATTATATGCACAAACTTTTTTGCACAATAGTTATCTTATTTATTTATTTATTTATTTAACATGTGGGTAAGTAATAGCAAAGTATGAATCAGAAATATTCTATACAATATATGATCTGAATAATGTCTTTTGTTTTTGATTAAATTCTTAAGAGTTAAACTGTCACACAAGGAATGGCATACATGCAGTTTTAGTTAATAAAGAGTTTGTGTTCACTAGAATGCAATTTTTAAGTGCAGCACCTCATGCAATACATTGTAATATTTACTTTAGTACCTAATGTATATCCATTCTATAATCCACCTATTGTACACAGAGGAGAAATCCAAGTACATGACAAAAGCTTTGGGTATTTTGAGGCCGAGTTACTCCATTTTACTAGTCTATATTAGTTTCAAATTTATTTTAGCCTCAGTCAAGGAAAAAGGATTACTGTAGCTTTCTAAATAATCTGTAAAATCGGAAGTCCATACACATAGAGACGTAAACACCTTTTTCTTGCCTTCTGGAGAAAAGCATGGCACTCGCAGAGGGTGGTGTACCCTGATTTACAAGGAGAATGGTGGAAGCAGCAGCAGCAAGGAGTCAGAATCTCCTCTAAAGCCCAGCAAGCTCAAAAATGGCTGTGCATGCACAGATAAACCCATTCCCATCTCAGAAGATCTTCCAAGACCATGGAGTCCAACCACTCCCCAGCACTGCCCAGGCCACCACTGCCCCATGTCCCCAAGTGCCACATCCACACAGTCTCCAGGGATGGGGACTCACCACTGCCCTGGGCAGCCTGTGAAAGAACAACCCCCTCCACAGAGAAAATTTCCCTAATATCCATTCTAAACCTACACTGGGGTAACCTGAGGCCACTTGCATCTTCTTCCAGATGTTTTTAGGCTTTCTGTGTTTAAAAACATTATTTGGACTTCTTTACTTCTCTTTGGAGCATTACAGGATTCCTGTCAGCTTTCCTAGGATGATTGTGCTCTAGAGGGTGGCAAGGCTTGATCAACAGGCACCAAAAGGGTGACAGGTGAGGCCCTGGCACAGGGTGCCCAGAGCAGCTGGGGCTGCCCCTGCATCCCTGGCAGTGCCCAAGGCCAGGCTGGACACTGGGGCTGGGAGCAGCCTGGGACAGTGGGAGGTGTCCAGGGATGAGCTTTAAGGGTCCTTTCATCCCAAACCTTTTTGCGATTCTATGAACAAAATTCACTTACAAGTAGCAAAATCTACCTCAGTATTCTCTTCTGGACAGCCCCCATTTCTTGGAACTGGGTCAGTGTTTGAAGGCACGTGCTTGCAAGGCTCTTCTGCCTCAAGAAATGATGATCAGCGCTGGGAGAGGTCCCCTGTATTTTTCTAACTTGTAATGTATAATTTATATAATATCCTTCCCAGACAGTAGGAGTGGATTCTTTGGAGTACCAGTGCTTGTCACACCATTGCTGGTCAAGAGTCTCAGGAAAAGGCTTTTCCAACACTCTTCACAGCCATGAAGAACTAACTAATTAGACTAACTCACAGCTATTAGTCAATACCACTAGAATATTCCATACTAAAAGGTAAAGAAGCAATACAGGAATTAAGATATATTGGTAGCTTTCCACCTTTTTTCCCCTCCAATATTCTGTTACTGCATTCACAGACTGAAATTTTTGTTCAGATCAACCACTGGATCTGCAATCTGGCCCTTGGTAGGAAAGAGCTGCAGTACTTCTGCAATCATGGGTATCTTTGAAGACTCAGATTTCAGAGATACTGCCATCAGCACCATCTAGTGCTGTGGAGACAAAATAATCAGTTAAAACCAAGCTGGAGGTGCTTCTCGTGGGGTGCAGCAAAAACAGGTTAAATCTGGCGTCTGCTCCGGATAATTTCAGAAAGAGGAAAAATTTGGAATAAAGAGGATTTCCAATTAGTAGATTCTTCTCCAAATTACATAAAGCATTTTGGCTTTAAAGGAAATTTAAATATATAAAATAAGTGGGATCAAGATTTTTAAAGTGCATGTGGTCAGTGCACGTGAAGAGGAAAATGAACATTGGTACTCTGCATGGAACCAAACAGCAAAAAGTAAATTTATTTATTCCAACAGAAATGTAGAGAACTAAGAAAAGGTAGAAAGGAAAAGGACAGACAAAACATTTATTTAAATCTTCTTTAATTTGTTGGTTTTGTTCGGTTTTTAAAAAAACAATTAAGTGTACTATAAGTAGAGTTTATAGCAGAGGTAAGACCTCAGTGGCTGATTTCTAGTTCCAAAGGAGTAGTTCAGGGGCTTTTGTTGTCTTTCCCTTTGCAAAGTTCTGCTTTCATGTCCTTCACACCATGCTGAGACCCTTTTTTATGGGACCACTGCCCACAGCACAAATATCCAGGTTAAAAACACTCACACAATTCCCTCCTCCATCCATCAGTTATCTCTCTCCAAGGACCATCCCTTAGATAAGCACAAGAGCAGGGATACATGGCAGGATTTTTCATACTGAATTTTTCATAATAAAAATGCATCAAACTGCAAACTCAAAGAGCTCCACAGAAACACTACAGCTAAACAAAGAGGAAAAAAAAATTAAGGCCAGATATTGCAATTAATGAATGGATTTGGAGCTCCCTAGGAAGTCCTGTTGCGTCCTGAACTGGTGCAAAACCTCAATTCCAAGTAATTCACTTATTATTGTGCCTCTGTCTCTTGCTCTGAAAACCACCTTGATAAATATCAGTCTAATTCTTAGTCTCAGCACACAGTTATTTACAACCCTCGAAAGGCATTTATATGAAGGTTAGTTCATAAATGTCTTTCATCACCAACAAATGCTGTGTTCTAAAGGAGTTGCTTGATTTTGCAGCAGTCATATCTCCAGTGCCTGTAAGGTTTTGGGCTTGATTTTGATTTTCAAGGCGTGAATAATGCAATTTTGAAAAGGCAAAAATGCTTTACAACAAGGTTTTTCCCCTCTTCACAACATGGCAGAAGGTCCAGAAGTGCAAACTGAGACTGTGTCCCAAATTTCCCTCATCTGTCTTCACCACATTTCCCCAACTAAAAGTCAAGCTGAGATCGAACAGAAAAATACTATGTGGTCACCGAGGGCAGTGGGCACAGGCTGACAAGAATATGGATTTTTCCACCAGAATCCTTGTCCTTTTTCATCCGTTCTTCTCCATCAACTGTCAGGCAGGCTGTGGAGCTCGACAGTCCTTTGGTCTCACCCATCAAGGGCATTCACAATAATAAAAAGCTATGTTCAGAATAATGAAAACATCTCGGTACCCCAAATCACCTTTCCCTCCCAGAAGCACTTACAGGCCAATGACCAGCAGGCAAAGCAGTAAATTGGAATAAGAGCAAGATGAGATAACAGCTGGCATCTGTGAGGAAGATTAGGAATCATCAGCTGGCACTAGCAGGAGAAATTCCTGGCAGTGGAGGGTGTGAGTCCCTGACACGGGGTGCCCAGAGAAGCTGTGTGCAGCTGGGAGTCTACAGGTCCTGGCAGTGTCCCTGACAGGGTTTGGGGCACCCTGGGATAGTGGAAGGTGCCCCTGACCATGAACAGGGTGATCTTTAAGGTCTTTGCAACCCAAACCATTCTGGGATAATGTGATCCATTGCAGACCATCAGATCACACCAGGGATGAGCTCAGCCAACAAGGAAGTCTCAAGGCTGAACAACAATTTCAAGGTCCTGTAGTTGTTTGTTTTTAAGGAATTAAAAACAACATTGGTTTCTTACCTCCCTCTACACAGCAGTTTTTAATTTAACTCATGGCTGAACTTCAATAAATAAAAAAATTAATATGGACTGAAGACTAATGGCTGCTAATGCCAGTGAATTGATTAAGTGCTATTTGCATACACAATAAAACACAAACCAGTAATATACGAACTTAACACTTTCAAAAAGTCAACTCCAAAAAGTCTGTAATTCCCAAAATGGGAAAAAAAAAAGCCAATAAGGAGATTCATCTAACAAGTGCCTCAAAAAGTCTAATTTACATCTGTTTGAAACAACTCATTAAGTCCACATTTCACATCAAAAAAAGAAAGTATAAAATGGAGATTTTATAACAAAAAAATTTGGAAAAAAAAAGATATAGGAATTAAAATTAGAAGTTAAAAGGAAATTCGAAGTTAGAATTTACCAAAACGCTTTCTGAAAGCTTTGGACAATGAGAAGGAAAGGTAGCAGTGTACTTTATTTTAAGGAAGTGAATAGGATGCTCCAAAATAATGACATGCCAGTTTGTCCTGAGCATAATATTGGAACAGTGATTCTGAGACTCATTCCAAGCAAGATATCACCCGCACTGGAAAATATACCTTGTCAATGGTCTTTGCATGAGACTGGAAGTAAAATGAAGCAAGTAAAAGTAAAATAAAGTAAGTAAAATAGTAAGCCTGTTGTAACAGGCTTTGACACAGCATTATGCTGTTTTATATTACTGTATTATATTACTTTCCTTCACATGTTTGTTTTTTTTTTAAATTAAGACACTTGAAAAATAAGAAGTAACATGGGATGCGTTGTATGAACTGAAGGTGAGATATCCCAATAGTCTGAAATATATTCTTAATATGGCCAAAAAGGAACACATTCTTGGCCCATCTAAATACCAAAAGCTATTAAACACTTGATCAAGCTACCAAAATACTTCCAATATACGGAGATAACATATAAAGTGATATATATTGATATACATCAATGGTAAAGAAATGCCAATGGCTGCAGCTGTGCCAGGGAGGTTTGGGTTGGAGATCAGGGAAAGGCTCTTCCCCCAGAGGTGCTGGCACTGCCCAGGCTCCCAGGGAATGGGCACGGCCCCGAGGCTGCCAGAGCTCCAGGAGAGTTTGGACAATGCCCTCAGGGATGCCCAGGGTGGGGTTGTTGGGGTGTCTGGGCAGGGACAGGAGCTGCACTGGATGGTCCTGCTGGGTCCCTTTCACTCAGGATATTCTGTGATCTCATAAAATATTACAGTTAACTTTGCAATAGTACAGTTACTACAGGAGTGGCAAATAAAGAGAAAAGGCATTTTAATTAATTTTTTTCTTTACCTTCCAAGAAGTTGGACACAAAATAAACTTGCTGAGATTTAATGCAGCACTGAACAATCCAAGCTGCTCCCTAAGTATGAAGGATTTCACCCTGGGAGCAGCAGCTAAAGACCACCAGACAGCAAACAGCTGCCCACAATGCCACAAAGCTGCTGAAAGAGGTCCTGCCTTTGGTTTTGACAAAAATATGGCCATTTATGACAAGAAAGACATTGAGGGGCTGCAGCAAGTCCAGAGAAGGGAAAAGAGCTGGGGAAGGGGCTGGAGCCAGGTGGGTGTCTCCTACACCAGAAAAGTGATAGGAGAAGTAGAAATGGTTGAGGTTGTGCCAGGAGGTTTAGTTTGGATATTAGAAAAAGTTTCCCCATGGAAAGGGCTGTCCAGTCCTGGCACAGCTGCCCAGGGCAGGGCTGGAGTCCCCATCCCTGCAGGGGTTTAAAATCTGTGGATGTGGCACTTGGTGACATGGGGCAGTGGTGGGCTGGGCTCTGCTGGGGAATGGTTGGACTCAAACTTAGATGTCCTTTCCACTCACAACAATTCTGCAATTCTATATTCAGTAAAGTTGTGCTGTGCATCATCTGACTGAACAATTCGGAAAATGCAAAGGTTCTAAACCAGGAAACATAGTTCTCCATGAAACGCTTCAAAACTCATTTATTCAGTGGATTTGAGAAAATAAAAAGTGATTTGACCAAAACCCAAAGGTATGGAAATGGAGAAAGGAAGCTTGCGTACAGAGGATTCTACAAGATATCAGAATAAAAATAAACCTAACTATCATTACATGGGCACAGATGTCTCTTACAAGGAGGTTGAAGCCAGGCTCAAGGTGCAATAAAGTCTTATTTTCACTGTCAAAGCAATGGCAAAGAGGGAAGAAAAACCTGGGAGGAAAGAAGACAGTCTCAATACCTGGGCTATGAGATGAACTTAGACTGAGGGTGTGATACAAAGAAAGAAACTGAAGTCTAAAAAAAAGGTGCACAGACAGAAACAAACTGATGACATTAGCAGAGGAAAGTCAGACTGAATTGTAAGACAGCAGGAAGGGGTAAGGATTGCATTTCTCACTATACAAATCACTGCTGAGCTCCCAAAGGTGAATTTTAAATTATCTGAATATCTAGAAATACTCTATATGTGCTGAGTAAAGAACTACTTGAGGACTAAAGCACCTCTCAACAGAATTTATCTGAAGCTTGGGAATTCAGATGTTCTGAATTTTTTCTGCTTGCTCTCCTAGTTCAGAAGTGCTGCAAACAAACTGAACAGCACACAAACACAAACCACTATCTGATGATGGAAAAAAACAGTCCCAGGGATCAAAAAATTAGAGGATGAATGTTCTCAAACAATTCAGCAATACTCTGTGCTGCTTTTTCTCTCTCCTCCCATATACGTGCCAAATCTACTATTGTTCTCTATTTTAAAGGATTAAATATAAAGCCCTAAACACCAAAACTTTGTTACACAAAAATTACTCCTTTTAAACAAAAGGATTTTTCAATGCCACAATCATATTATAAAAAAATGCTCTAAAAATATTTTATTTTTGAAACACGACATCTAAAAGTTAAAGCCATACTTTGATTCCTGTATATGTAAGGAACACTTGAGTTTGACCTGATTTTTAAAAGGATTACAGCAAAAAAAAAAGTGTGTGCTGTGGCACAGGAACTCTAACACGGAATATGTGTCTGCACAGACATCTCCAAGATCAGAACCAGAAATGCCCACCTGGTTGAATAAAGGTCTGTGGAGGGTCATTCCAGACATCAGAACAGAACAAATGCAGTGTGCTGCTCCACTTGAAATACAATAAATGCTTTGTCCCACAGACGTGCATGGGGGACAGGCTGTGAGCAAGTGCCTGTCTGTGGGCGATGGAGAAGTGCCCTGTGAGCACTTAAGGAACCCAGCACTGGGAGGAATCCATTTAGTACAAATAAATGCAGAGAGAGATCCCTAAGTCCCCTGAGCTCATGTCTCCTAAAGAGCCCTTGAGGCATTCTGCATTCAAATTATCCAAGCTACAATGGCACATAAATAGATGTAAAGAGAGACAATAGCCACGGAGAACTCCAAGGCCTTTGCAGGGAATTTACTCCATAGAGGGGCACTGCTCTTATTTATTTGAGCCCAACTCTAAAGCCTGGGAGACATTTAGGACCCCAGGAAACCAAACCTAACCAATTAAAATATTAAGTAACAGAATAAACAGAAAGTAAGAACACACTTTATATCTTTCTTTCTAATCTTGTAAAGTGAAACATGACTAAATTCTGCTGAATAAAGGTTTGCTATATTTACTCTTAGGTCCATCTGGCTTGTGGAGATGATGTGAAATTGAGAGACTCACAGTGTGCAGACTCCACAAACATCCTGTAAATAACATGGTTTGCATGGGCCACTCTGATGGACAAAGAGTGTCCAAGGGATCAGGCAATGAAAAGAACTCTCAGGTAGTACAACATTCACATGAGGAGGGTATTGCCATGTTCCGATTTCGGTGGACAGTGATCAGACCTTTTTCTGCTTTTCTTATCTTGTGCCTTCTTGAAAATGTAGGTTGGTGTCCCCTTGGAAACAGGCTGTGTGCCACAGCTGCCACCCACTTCAGGGCAAATCCCAAACTGCAGAACCTCGGAGTGATTTGGTCTGGAACAGATCTTAAAGTCCATCCGGTTCCAGCCCCTGCCATGGCTGCTCCCAGCCCCAATGTCCAGCCTGGCCTTGGGCACTGCCAGGGATCCAGGGGCAGCCCCAGCTGCTCTGGGCACCCTGTGCCAGGGCCTCATCCCCCCTTCTAAATAATTTCTTCTCAATATGCAATCTGAACATTCCCTCAGACTGTTTAAAGCAGTCATGTCACCAGGGGCCCATGTAAAAAGTCGTTCCCCTGAGCTGCTCTCAAAAGGTTTAATGCAGCCTGAGTAAGAAAATTATTTCCATCCCATCTCCCTGTTAAAGAGCAAACATAGAAGGCCACTGTTTTAATTCTTTAATCCTAAACTTGATCATAATAAATTATATACTTCAAGGTATCTTCAGGACAAAACATCTCATAAATTTTAAAGAGTGACCTTTTGTCTTGCACTGGGTACATATGAGCCGAGATCTGTAAGTCATGTGCTATAAAGCCAAATCAAATTCTGCCTCAAGGAGGATAACATTATTATTTAGAATATTATTATATTAAGTAGAAAAACTTGAATTTGCCATACACTTGGACGTATATAAGCAAAATCATAAACAACTTAGAACAATTAAGGGAGGTTTTGCATTAACGAACAGGATTTCCTGCTAAAATGGAGTTAGAAAGACAATGACACTAGAAACAACATGGAAGAAAGGAATTTGATGTGGCAAGACAAAAGTAAATATTTACAAAATAAGCCAAGAGTTTAATTTCCAGAGATCAGGAAATGTATTTTTCAACTGAAGGCATAAATTGTTCGGCATCTCGTGGCCACTTTCCAGCCAATGTTGGGAAATGGATGCTCCTATCACTGGAGAAGTAAAAGGAACAGAAAGCAGTAAATTCCTTCCTCTGTATCTTGGTACAGATCGTTTTATTCCCCCTTTGTCTGGCATGCCAAAAAACATCCTTGTAATTCCACTTACAGGGCAGAGGCGGGCTCGGACCTAACCCCAGGTTGTATTGAAGTAGAAACTCAAAAAGCAGACTGTGATCTACCATGGACTGAATTCCAGGACACAAGTCCTGTAGAACATGATGGGTTTGACAGGCCAGTGCTTGGCTGAGTACCATCTCTCCTGTACTTTTCAAGAGAGTGGCAGGTGGGAAACGAAATTCGGAAAGGCTGAAAGCTAAGGGGTGAAAATGCAATCCAGTGTAAACAGAATACATGTTTGCAAAGCTCAAACTACATACAAGATTTATTCTTAGCAGCTTAAGATCCTCAAACCTATTTTAGGTATCTCAAGGTAGGCATGTAGTTCCTTTCAATGATCCCTGTGTTTGTCCTGTTATTATTTTATAGAAATATCAAACAGACCGAGTCCACAATGTTTCCATTTCATCTACCTGCTCTTAATTCAGTTGGGTGAGTGTCTCAAGCTGCTGAGACATGACATATGCCTTGAATGCAGGCAAAACTCTGTGGGTGAGAATCAGAGGAAATGGCTGGAGAAAGCACCCTGAGCAAAACTCTCACCCCAAACCCCAATAACAGACTCCTAACAAAGAAATAACAACACGAAAATGAAAACACACTGCTGTCATGCAACCTAAGGTCCAAATCCCTGTCTTCTGAGCACCTTGGATTTGGCATAGCTTTGCCCAAACACACCGGCTGTGCTCGCACATATGGGTTTGTATATATTTGGGTGTTTGCTACACTTGGAAAAAAAATTGCTGCGACCTCTGAACTCACTCTGACAGGAAAGAATCTGGGTCCACATTAGGAGGTAACAGACTCATTCTGTGAGAGAAATCCAGGGTATGTGTGATGCTAACAGCCTTCTTTCTTCTAAGATTTAAGGAGAATGTGGGTCTGGAGCCCTGGTTCCGTACCCAGAGCTCTCACGGCTTTCACCTCTGGCACCACCCTGTCCTTGAGCAGCCCCGTGGGCTCAGTCAGAGTTTGGCTTCTCAGTGCCCTGGCACAGTAAAAATGAATTAATTGTTCATTGCAATCTTCTCTGAAGCTTGGAAATATCTCAAAGTCATAGAATATTTGGGTTGGAAGGGACATTAAAGTCCATCCAATTCCACCTCTGCCATGGGCAGGGACACCTCCCACTGTCCCAGGCTGCTCCCAGCC